>JANAVB010014361.1:0-69273 GCA_029216955.1 Iris pallida
CCTGGAATTATGGGTGCTAACAAATTCTAACAAAATCAGATTTGTTGCGATCGTCATAATTGCCCAGATCAGATCAAATCAAGCAAATTGGACACGTGGCAGGCTATCACAAATCACGGGTATTCATGTCAATCAACATTTATTGCCCACAGAGATTTGATGCAATCACATTAATTGCTCAAATTTATTATATTCAAGATAAATAGCCCAGATTAATTGATCCTTAACCGCCGACTTCTGAAGGAGGCAATCATTTGCAAACCCTAATGATCATACCCCACTCCTATAAATAGCAAGGTACCATTCCCTTGCAAGAGAGAGAGAGAGAGAGAGAGAGAGGGCAGAAGAAGAAAAAAGAGAGAGAGCACTACAGAGACATCCAGAGATCTAGCGACCAAAGGCGCAAGGGAGTCTCCCCACACGTCCAAGAGCATTTCTTCACCAGATCCAAGGCTACGTCCGATCGTCCAAGGAGTAAGGCAGAGCTGCCGTCGCTTTCCCGAGCCTCTACCGTCACCCTCCAGAAAAACTAAACAATTGTACTTAGATTGCTGTACCTAGGTTTTCGTTCCTAGGCTTTCTTTGTATGAACGAGTTTGTATTGTGAAGTAAAAGTCCAGTCCTCCGATATAATTGTTCTGTTCTTTTATAATCAATGGCAAACAGCGACGCCTATGTCTTAGGCTAATTCTAGCATTGTGGCAACTTAGGCCAACTTCCTTCTCCCAAGCCACGGGACAAAGGATCGAGTATCATTTTGAAAGCACACTGAACAAACTTCTAAGCAGACTGTGGGACCTTTTTCCATGTTCTAGCACATTCCGACCCATCGGGATTATCCCCTTAGCTATGTGGATGCGTCTCTTTTATTATCAAGCCTAACTTGTGCAAGTTGAAAACATGCAATTTATTATGTGAAGGATAAGATGAGGCAAGTTCACCAAAACTACCCCACTGAGCGAGGAGTCGCCTCGACCGAATAAGTCTTCGAGTAGCCGTTGCAAGGCTAAGTTCTAACGCCGTCGGCATTTTGATTCCTCCGATTGACTAAGCGGGACGTGGCACTACATCATACAACACTCAGAAAAAGTTTCGTCCTCGAAACTAAAGAGTACTTACTTTAGGCCACTTTGATCCAAGAACTCTCGTACACACTCTGCCTAAGCGTTTCTTCAATCCGAGCCACGCTCGCACTACTATCAATCTTTCCTTTAAAACACATTTTCAAAAATCCTCGATACTTTTCTATTCCTCAAGTCTTACTTAAATTCAACATATCACTTGGTTAGATCGTGCACGTATTCCAGACAACCCCAAAATATATGCATTTCAGCCAAGCCACATGATAGAGAATTCGTCATTCTCACTCGATTCGTATCGTGCACATATTCAGGTATTCCTAAAATATATGCATGTCAGCCGAATCTCGTGAGTGGTATTCCCATTCTTGATTCACTCTATCCATCCATACCAATTCTCAAGATCAATCTTTCCAATGCTATCTCTTACAACATGGACGTCTCGCCTAACCTGCTAGGCCATTTCTAAAGGATAAAGTCAATGTTCGGAATGGAATCATAGATCCCCAACAATAATGCCAACACTGACCCCAATTCTATGGTCAAACCAAGTTGATAGTACAAAATTTTCTATCCAAGCTTGCATCACTCAGATTTCTAAACATCGAGCACACTACAAGAAAAATGACGATTCTTGACGGTTTATAAGTTGACGGTCGTCGGAAACCGTCAACAATAGGATTTATCTTGACGGTTTTAGGCTTACGTCAAGAGATAGCCTTTTTTGTTACTTTAGATCATTTATAGCATGTATGTTAACGGTTTTGAGGGATCCGCAAGAAAGAGCATCTTTTATATTAACGTTTTGATAATAACCGTTAACTATTGTGTATGTGGCAAAGTTGCCGCAGTTTTTTCATTTGCGGTTATGGTAATTATTTCAAAGTCTTTAAAATTAATGATGGTCTTCCACAAAAAATTTTAAGGCTCATAAGAACCAAACTCTCGACTTCTCCCCCCGCTCTCTTCGAAACTCTTGACTTCTCTCTTCCCCGCTCTCTCAGAAAACCCTCGTCTCCCCCTTCCCTCCGAAACCTTCGTCTCTTCCCCTCTCAGAAACCCTCGTCTCTCCCCTTCTCAGAAACCCCTCCTCTCTTTCCCCCCTCAGGAACCCCTCTCTCCCCATCTCAGAAACCGCTCTGGAGAAAACCTAACCGGTCTGGAGAAAACCCCTCCACTTCGATACTGCTCTGGAGAAAACCCTAGGCTTCAACAACTTCGTGCTGGAGAAAACCCTAGGCTTCAACAACCGTTCTTCACAATGCGGCAACTTCGATCTTCACCGTGCGGTATAATGCCTTTAATTTTCTCTCTCTGAAATTTAATTTTATGCCTAGTTTTTTGTGCCAACTTCGTTCGTTCTTCACGTTAGGGTTTTTTGGGGGCAACTTCGTTCGTAAACTTAGGGTTTGATTATAGAGAAGTGGGTTTTTGGATGTTATGTTCTGTGATGGGCCGAAATGAGTCCCTTCGTTCGTAAACTTCGTTCGTAAACTTAGGATTTTATCATGAATTGATATGTGCACATGTACGCATTAACATAAGTTCATTTTTATTCATCCACCAAAACTTGTATAATTCAATAACTGTTATGTGTAAACTACTAGTGGTCAAAATTTATATGGATGTTCACTATTTTATCCAAGAAGTGAACTATAGTGATTTTTAATTTCACACTTGACAATCCTAATAGTTGGTGTTGGTTTTATGGATGTTAACTATTTTTGTAAGGATGTTCACTGTTTGTGTAAGGATGTTCACTGTTTGTGTAAGGATTTTGAATAATAATTTTGTGATTGATTTTGTGTAAGGATTTAATAGTTGTATTGGTTTTATGGATTGATTTTGTGTAAGGATTTAATAGTTGGTGTTGGTTTTAGGGATTGATTTTGTGTAAGGATTGGTTTTATGGATTGATTTTATGTAAGGATTAATTTTGTGATTGATTTTGTGTAAGGATTTAATAGTTGGTGTTGGTTTTATAGATTAATTTTTAGTTTCAAAATATCATGAATTGATTTTGTGTAAGGATTTAATAGTTGGTGTTGGTTTTATGGATGTTCACTGTTTGTGTAAGGATTTTGTGAAATTGCCATCTTCCTAATAGTTGGTGTTGGTTTTATGAATGTGTAAGGGTTTTGGGTACGTATCAGTAGGTGTATCAGTATACACTGATTTACACTTGACATTCCTAATAGTTGGTGTTAGTTTTATGGATGTTCACTGTTTGTGTAAGGATGTTCACTGTTTGTGTCAGGATGTTCACTGTTTGTGTAAGAATTTTGAATAATGATTTTGTGATTGATTTTGTGTAAGAATTTAATAGTTGGTGTTGGTTTTATGGATTGATTTTGTGTAAGAATTGGTGTTGGTTTTATGGATTGATTTTGTGTAAGGATTGATTTTATGTATTGATTTTGTGTAAGGATTGATTTTGTGATTGATTTTGTGTAAGGATTTAATAGTTGGTGTTGGTTTTATGGATTGATTTTTAATTTCAAAACTTCATGAATTGATTTTGTGTAAGGATTTAATAGTTGGTGTTGGTTTATGGATGTTCACTGTTTGTGTAAGGATTTTGTGTAAGGATTGGGAACACTTGTATATCTGCCACACACTCAATGTTATGCACATCGAAAAAATGTTTGTGAGAGCATATATGGTACATTGCTTAACATTCCTGGAAAGACAATGGATGGAGTCAATGCTCGTCTTGATCTTGTGGACGAGGGTCTAAGGACTGAATTAAAACCTGATTTTGAAAAGAAACGAACATATTTGCCGCGTGCTTGTTATACATTGACGAAGGATGAGAAGAAGACATTTTGTCAAACATTGGTAGACGTAAAGGTTCTTGAAGGTTACTCTTCTAATATCAGAAATCTTGTCTCAATGCAAGATTTGAAACTTTATGGTCTAAAATCCCATGATTGTCATGCACTAATGCAACAACTACTACCCGTGGCAATCCGTTCAATTTTGCCTAAGCCGGTTAGAGTTGCTATTACTCGATTTTGCTTCTTCTTCAATGCAATTTGCAAGAAAGTGGTGGATGTGAATAAGCTAAATGATATTCAAAATGATCTTGTGGTCACATTATGCACGTTGGAAAAGTATTTTCCACCGTCTTTCTTTGACATTATGGTCCATTTAACTCTTTATCTTGTTGCCCAAGTCAGGATATGTGGACCTATTTTTCTGACATGGATGTATCCATTTGAAAGGTACATGAAACCCTTGAAGGGTTATGTGCGCAATCATAACCGTCCCGAAGGATGTATTGCAGAATGTTACATTGCAGAAGAAGCAATAGAATTTTGTAGCGAGTATCTATCATATGTTAAAGCAGTACACTACTAAAATACAGCAAATTGGCGACGGAAAATTAGCGACGGATAGTATCCGTCGACAATAGCGACGGCCTAGCGACTACTTTGTGACTGGCTACCGTCAGAAAGCAATGGAAATTTTTTTTAGTTTTTTTGCGTCAAAATAAGTCGCACATCCGTCGCTAATTGGACGAAACTTTAGCGACGGATTCTTGTACGTCGCTAATAAGTCGCACATTGTGGCAGAAAAATCTGGAAAAAATGGCGTGCTAAATTAGCGTCTATCTAGCGACGGACGTTTAGTCGGTAATCTAGTTGATACTTATCGGCTACCTTTCGACGGATATATCCGTCGGTAATCCGTCGCTAAATACTATAACCTAACTTAAATTGAACCGAGGGGGGGGGGGATTTTTCATTCCCCCCAAAAAACTCTCTCTCTTTCCCTCTCTCTCTCTCCGGCGAGCTAGCGGGTACCCCATTTTTCGGCGAAGCTCTCTCCGATGGGATATCGCTCTCTCAGGAATGCTCTCTCTCCCCCTCTCTCTCTCTCTCTCTGTTTAGGGTTTCGGGTTGGTGGCACTACAACAAAAAACTCTTTTAATGACGCTCGATAAGGAGTTTTAATGACGGCTGATACATAAGTGTTATTAAGTTGAAAAATACCTTTTTTCTATGACGATTTGGGCTAATTCTGGGCTTTTTATAACGTTTATAAAATAAAGCGTTATTACTAGTTTAGAGCGGTGGCAAACTTGTAATTCTTTCACTGTATAAAAGGTAAGTGGGAGAGAGAAAATTCATTTCTCATCCATTTTCTAAGGGAGCAGTAGCTCTCCTCCTCAAACCTCTTCTCCCCCAATTTTCCCTTTCGTCGATTTCTAGGGTTTCTGATGGATTTCTTCTTCGATTTCTAGGGCTTATATTTTTCTTCTTCGATTTCAATTTCGCTTCGCGATCCGGATCCTCGGGAAGAGCCGGCGCCGCCGGGTCACTCGTCGAAGACGGAGAAGAAGAAGTAGCGGTGATCGACGAGTTGGAGAGGGAAGTGAAGGAGATGGCGGAGAAGATCCTCGATTCTCGGAGGACGGTCCCTCTCCGGCTCATGGAGGCCCACTCCTCCCATATGTCCGCCCAGAGACCGGCCGTCGCCGCCGCCAGGACCACGGACGGTCCGATCCTAGGTTCGGTTGTTATTTCTCTGTAGTAATAATCTTGGGTTTCCTAGTTCTTGTTCTTGGTGTTCTCACTAGGCTTTGTTGGTTGATGAGAATTTTTTGAAAAGCTGGAAATTTAGAGTGACATTAGCAAAACTCATGTCTGCTTTTCGGAGTCTCAATCTAAGCAAGTTTAGGTCACAAACAATGACTAACAACTATTAAATAATATATAATTATTAAAAGCTCTCCAACTGGAAACCTAAACATGAAATATACAAGACTGGTCCGGTGTTCTTTGTCCAACCCATAGATTTATCTCCCCAACTGGCCTTCTGCCGTTTCATACTAAAGTACAAATGTTGGATGATCTTATGGACATGTTATTGTAAATTACCAAATCATGAAGAATGGAACTTTTATTATATGTAGTCACTTGTCAGTTGGATAAAAGTTGCTTTATTCGTTTCATTTGAGTTCATCAAATCAAGAAAATCAACTAAAAGTGCATCAAATAAAGGGTGAGGTATTTGCTCGGATGATTGTTCACATCTGAAAGGTTATAAAAAAGGCTACTGTACTGAAGCATTTGTTATCATTGAGTAGAAGTGTTATCCATGTATGGATGTATTTGCCTACTTATATTAACTTTTTTAATGGTTGTCTAATACCTTCATTTTGATTATTTGCCTATTTGGTCATATAAATTGGACATGGAATCTAGCTAAGGTGATACAGTTGTCCAATTGAATTAATCTCTTTCAGGTGATGGCAACTACATTTTTGGTGGGGAAAAAAAATCATTCAGTGATTAGTATGTTATGAAATTTTGGTACCAAGAGTCTGAGAATCTTGCTAAGAAACTGTATCATTTGAAATGGAGGATAATGATCTGACTAATTGTACAGAGTCAAGTTTCCTGTCAAGATATGGACTAACATGATGAGCACATTCTTGTTGCTACACAATAAATTCCTACAATTTTGAGAGGTTTTTCCTTGAGCTTATACACAATCTCTCTCTGTGTCAGACACTCGTGCAGTTGATGCATGCTTACTGAGAAACTCATTATCTGTAGAACATGCATATAAGATATTTCAGTCAATATTAAGGTATTGATTGCTTGTATAAGAAACGAACTCATTGATGGCAAGCAAAAGAGGGATCTGTTAAATTCTTCTCCCAAAAAAGGCAAATGATAAGGGCACTACAAAAATTATTAGGGGCTATCACAGTTTTTGACGGTCCTAGAACAACCAAATTGTCCATATCAATTTTTGTAGTGCCCAACTGGCATATAATGCAGCATGCACAAAATTTTGTGCATATCGTCGGGCATCTCAAAAAAAAAAATTCTATAGTGCCCTGCCCTCTCAAGATTGATAGTGGAGAAGATCAGACACTGGAATCATACAAAAATGAGAAAGAGAGTATAATGGAGGGATAATAGTTTGTTTCATTCCTGACCCAAAATTTGGGTCTTTTAATCATTTGGATTTATCCCCAGAAATATCTTGTTCTAATACAATGGGAGTTAAAGTGCAACTCTCTGCAATTGAAACAAAAAATATTGAGCACTGTGTTGAGTCTTGGCTGGGATAATAGCACCATGAGAATCCTAATCGAGTTACATTGCTCTTCCATTGCTCTTCCGCAAGAATCTACTAATGCCCACCCCTCCGGTCTTTAGCCTCAGGAGAGAACCTTTTTTTTTCTAAATACAACTTCTTAGTTCATTACTGCTTGCCATTGCATTTTGATATACACCCATTGCTCTAACACATTTTTTATTTGAGTGATAGGTTGCTTTTGCTGGTTATGACAGACAAGGTGTGGCTGACCATGCAAATAATCTAGCTTCCAAAATTTGGACCGATTCCTTGAAAGCTTTAAATATGCACATACTCACATGGGCGATTCCATTGTTATAAGTCATGTTATCTGGCACTCCTTAGGTTTTTTCCTATTTAGGTTATCTGGAACTCCTTAGGTCTTTTGATTATAGTGAAATTTTGTTAGGCTGTGAGATAGCTTGGCTGCCATGCAGTTGGTTACTAGGGTTGCTTGCAATAGGAATCTTACAGAAAATTATAAATGTGAACTTTATGGTTGCGGAGGTGGCGTTATGTCATAGACCTATGGTATTTTAGGCAAAAAACTTGAAATTTTAAAACATTTGAACATAAGAATAAGATTGTTTATTTAACTTATAGATTTATAGTTCCAATGAGCATTTTCATTTTCGGTTTTTGGTCAACAAAAGAGGAAGTTTTTATTGTAACTACATGGAAGAAAGTGTTTGCAAGTGTTCAGCTTCTGACCTGTATCTTCACTTTCAATATTAGAGATATATCCAAGATTCCTTAAATTAGCATAAAATGCATTTCAATATTCGATTGCTGTTTTTATTGTTGTTGTAATGACCATTTCAATATTCGATTGCTGGCAGAACCATCTTGATGACATATAAGCATAAAATGCATGCAGTCGATAATGCCGGAAAGATAATATCCAATGCAGATGTGGATTTCTACATCAGTGAGGTCAGTGATCTCTTTTGATTGCTTCAAACAATCTCATAACAGCTATAGGACTTTGTTATGTTCTTTTTGTAAGGGCCCTCTGGGATCTTCTGTTCTCTAGAACATGTCCTTCGGAGACTTGCTACATATATATATTCCTTTGCGTATATATCATTTCACTGAATATAATGTTATGTGAAAATTTAACTTCGGGCGGCTGCATTGATTTAAATTCACTTTGTGAAACTTGTTCTTGGATGCAGGATATTATACTTTGTGAAACTTGTTCTTTGGTGCTTACAAATGATGAGGACCTGGTCTCCGTGTTTTTATCTTTTTCAGGGATTTGCTACACGTGATGTTGACAGTTTTGATGTGCTCAAGTTGAAGCCAAAGTAATTACTTGTTTTGAGGATCCATTTAAGTAGTAGTTGTAAATATATGTATTTGGATACCCTATTTTGAGATAATGTAATGAAGATGGTGATAATATTTCAATGTTTTCTTGTGAATATAGTTCAATGTGTTTGTTTTAAAATTGAATTGAGAAGTTTTTGGAAAGTAATATATATGTGCAGTATTAAGCATTATAAATGTGATGAGTTCAGTAATATTGAGTATTATAAATGTTCTCCATTGAGCATATACAGATTATCTATTCATAACGCTTTCAAAATGTCCTGAATTGTGCACTATATACTAACTATTCATAACGCTTTTATAGAAACTATTAATGACGGTTATTTTATGACGCTTTTAAAAAACATTTATAACACCCGTTTTCATGACGGTTGCTGTGGGAAAAAAAAAGCGTCATGGTTCGTCATTAATGACGCTTTTTAGCCGTCATTAAAAGGGTTTTTTGTTGTAGTGTGGGGAGGGTCGGCTGTCGCGTGGGGGGGTGGGCCGGCTGTCGCGTGGGGGGGTGGGCCGGCTGTTGCGGGGGCCGGCGGTGATGGGCAGGGTATAGGGTTTAGGGTTTCGGGGCAGGGGTAGGGTTTCGGGTGGGGGCCGACGGTGATGGGCAGGGTAAACCCTCTATCCAGAGCGCCCGGCGAACAACCGACCCCCGGCGACCGCCCATCCCCAGACGACCCACCCACCGGTGACCCATCAACTTCTTCGCCCCTGCGACCCCAGATGCGGCTCATCCCCTACAGTGCAGCTGCTCTTCGACGCCTCCGATCCTCTTCGACCCTCTCTAGTCGGCCCCCTCCTCAGTCAACCCCTAATCTCGGTAAACCTCTCTCTTCTCTCTCTCAATGGACACAGGATACAAATACACACTGACACAGGACACAAGCACAAGACTTGTAAATGCTGACACGGGACACACACAATGAGATTTGGACACGAGACACGCACAATGACACTAATACGGACATGCACATAATGACACTGACACGAAATAATTACAGTTAATTTTTTTATATTTAGTTAATTTTTAGAATAATTAGGGATTTTGGAAAATAATAATAATATAGAAAAATTTGGGAATAGGGGTTACAGTAGCAAAATTTCTTGATGTAGCAGCAATTTTGCCAATTGCACCATGTAAAGTGTAGTAGCGGTGCTTGCAGCAGTGCCTAAGTGACGTTCCTGCAGATTTGAACTACCTATAGCTGTGTGTGCATGGGTATATTACATTAGTCCCTACCAGTTGCTACAATAGGCAGTGTTATGGGTGTGTACAATATTAGGATATGGCAATAACTTTAGGTTATATCCATAGAGTGTGTGGCTCTGTAATATAGTAGTTCCTGGACTATACTTCAACAGATGTGAGAACCACAGTTCCTATGTGCATAAGAGGGAAGTATGGATAAACATAACAGCAGTGGCAGCAGCCTTTAGTAGTAAATAGTGTGTTCAGGTGTTATATTAGGTTTCATTGAACTACAACGTGGTAACCATGTGTTCAGGTGTTATATCAGGTTTCATTGAACTGCAACATGGTAACCATGATACAGCAGGGCAGTATCTGTGTTAGTGTGCATGTACATAATTTAGACTATATATGACTGCACAACAGATTACATGGGCTCTGTATGGGACTGCGGTTGGGTGAGTAAACCTACAATCATTTGGCAGCAGGCCAATTGCCTACAAGGGCTTGGTAGTAAAGGCTTGTCAGCTTGACAGGTCCTGCAGCATGTGTATAGAGTCACATTGGGTGTACTGGTGTCACAGGCAAGTGAGAGTTGTATGAGTGGAGTGCCAAGTGAGAGTTTATGAGAGTGAGTTTGAGAGCGTGTTAGAGATTGTGAGTGAGGAATGTGAAGAGGGAGTTGTGAGGAAAGGAGTGACAGGTTCAAAGAGGGAGGCCAGGATGTGGCCTGCATAGGCCACAATAGTGGAGAGATGGCATACTCCTAATAGGCAAATTGTCTAACCCTAACCACTCTAAACTCTCATCCTCTGAACACTCACCTTACTAATTGATACCTTATAGTTAGACACACACTAAGACACACTCTAAGACACTCTCACAACTTAGTGTCACTTAGACACTAACCCAAAGACCCTCACTGGTTCATTGATGCACATTTACTTTAACACCTACAAACACACTAAACCTTAGTTAGCTTGCTTCTGTCTTTTATCTGCTTTCGAAAATGTACTCAAACGACATGATGGTTCCTTTAGTTAGCTTACTTATGTTACAATTATTATTTTTGAATATCGATCTTACCAGATGGCACCCATGACCCGAGGAGCGGCACGTCGTTTGAGGGAAACACTGAATGCTGAGGTGGCTCCTACTACTGTTAAGGAGGAAGTGGCTCCGGCAGCTAGTGAGACCGGGAGTTCTATTCATCCAGCACCGGTAGCTAGTGAGATCGGGAGTTCTATTCATGCAGCACTTGCAAGGGACTACATCTCTCTAACCGTCGATCCTACTTATTCGAGGTGGTTGCGTGATCGTATCACTGAGCGTTTGCGTGAGCTGCGTGGTTCTCATTAGCTATTACTGAACTTATTTGTATTGGACTATTTGTATTGGGTTGTTTTTATTAGACTATTTGTATTGGACTACATATATGAATTAGTACTGTGTCAATCTTTGGATTGTATTGGACTACGACATGGTGATCAGGACATAGTCCCTGCAGCCATTCGACTGGTGAGGCAAAAACTATGTAGCCGTAGATGAAGTTGACTATCCTCCGACCCTCATCCCTCGGCAATGATGATACGACAACCAACCGGAGAGGATACTCTGAGAGATCCATCTGAGTAGGACGTATACTCTGAGAGATCACCTTTACAAGAATGATATCAGTAGGGATTGAGTGTTGGAGGAGATACTATCAGAGTATACGTCCTACTCAGATGGGTCTCTCATCATTACTATTTTTTCTGACAGCATGGTGGATGTGCTCCGTCAACAGATTCTTGCTCCGAGCCAAAACTTTGCCCCGGAGCTGAAGTGGACATCCTTCGTGTAGAGCTCGAGCGAGAGGTTCCTGACAGCATGGTGGTCTCCTTTGTCAAAGGATTCTTGCTGTCCCACAACCAATTGTGGGACGAGCAAGAATCCTTTGAAGCAAGAATCTGTTGACGGAGCACATCTACCATGCTGTCAGAAAAAAATAGTAACGGTGAGAGACCCATCTGAGTAGGACGTATACTCTGATAGTATCTCCTCCAACACTCAATTACTACTGATATCATTCTTATAAAGGTGATCTCTCAGAGTATACGTCCTACTCAGATGGATCTCAGAGTATCCTCTATGAATTTTGGGTTGTGTTCTGAGCCATCCGTTCTCACAGGGAACCCAGGGATTGGATTCTGTATTTTGGCTCCAGCTCTAGCTCCATTTGCATTAATCTACGGTACGACATGGTGATCAGGACATAGTCCCTGCAGCCATTCGACTGGCGAGGCAGAAACTATGTAGCCGTAGATAAAGTTGATTGTCCTCCGACCCTCATCCCTCAGCAATGATGATACGACAACCTAGCTATCACTATATCTTATAGTAGTAGATGATATTTTAGTATTACATTATGTGAGTTCATCTTGATTCTGTTACATTCAGATACTAGATATTAGATTCGATAAGAACGTATACTACACCATATGTACAGAACATAGATAATTCACACTAATGTATGCTAGAATGAATTTTGGGTTGTGTTCTGAGCCATCCATTCTCACACTTAAAACACATATGAATTAGAACTGTGTGCCAATCTCTGTTATATCCTTCTGATACTAGATTCGATAAAAACATATACTACAACATATGTACATAACATAGATGATTCACACTAATGTATGCTAGAATGAATTATGAAAGATTTCCAGTTACATCCGGTTATTATTGAGTACATGATTACATAGTAATTCTGTTAGTCTTGTGATACAATTTTTACTCTCTCATGCTACCAACGTCACAACTTTTCCAGTGCTGCTCCCTCTAATGTGATGAACGCAAAAATCAAAGACCCCCTCTCCTTTCTCACTCTTCACAGTTCTCACAATAGGAAGGTTCAGTGCTTTCTATTTCTCTTCCATCCATGCTCTGGACCCATCTGCCTCCTACTTCCCTTCTTCTTATTTGACTCTCTCAGCCACATATGATATCCAGCTCAAGTGTAGAGTCGGGGAGAAGAAGTGGACAGGAAGAGGGGGGGAACCAGCACAGCCGACGGCATAACCTGGAGCAAAACCCTATATTAAAATTTTGTTGTCAGAGATGGCTCCCATGACTCCCCGAGGTGGTGCTGTGCCGAGAAAGGGGCCGAGGCAAGGAACCCTTGGAGGTCAACACGGAGGAAGTCCCCGTCGTCAAACAAGAGCCGATGACTGTTAAGGAGGAGGTGTTACCAAAGGTCGAGGTCAAGGAAGAACCGATGACCATCAGGGAAGAGATTGCTCCCAAGGTTGAATTTAAGAAGGAGCCACCGTCAGAGAGTAGTAGTATCGGGACCGACCCTCCTGTCCCTACAGAAGACCTCAACCAGATTGAGCCTTCGTATGCAAAGTGGCTGATAGAATGGTACATGCCTCAACGCAACTATGATCCCTGGCTGTGAGGATTCATCGTCTGACTTGCGGTCTTTTCTGAGGGATTGTGTTGGATTGTTTATGTTTGGATTTTTGCAAAGTGGCTGATAGAATGGTACATGTCTCAACGCAACCAGATTGAGCCTTCGTATTTGTATTGGGTTGTTTATGTTTGGATATTTTGCTATGTATGTTGGGATAGTGTGTGTGTTGGATATTTTTTGTGTATGTTGTGATATATTGGATGTTTGGAGATATTGTGTTGGCAATATGGATATTTGTTGGATATATTGGATGTCGGATATGTTATATTTGTGTATGGTGGATGCTGAATATGTTATATTACAGGGAATAGTCTCTTTTCTGCTATTTTTTAAAAAAATATTTCAGTTAGCGATGGATTACCGACGGCTTGTCGACGGACTTTTGCAGGTAGCGACAGATTACCGACGGATTACCGACTGACATTTGCAGCTAGCGACGGTTCCCTGACGGAATCGGCCTATTTCTGGAAAAATTACGCGACGGAAGGGCGACAGAAATTTCGTCGCTCATATTCTGGAATATATGGAAGATTTCCAGAAGGGTGGCGACGAATTATCCGTCGCTCTTCGCCGCTAATCCGTCAAAGATGGCGACGCTTGAGCGACGGATATTGCGTATCAGAAACCCTCGGATACATGGTTAGCGACGATTTAGCGACAACATTTCCGTCGCTAATTTTATGAATATTTTAAAATTTAAACTGTCGTAGTTGCCGAAAGACGTCGGTTAGCCATCGCAAAAACCTGTATTTTGCCAAGAAATCCGTCGTTAATTAGTCGCCCAGCGGCGGACTAGCGACGAGCTAGTTTTAGCGACGAGGATATTCCCGACGGATTTTTTTAGCCTGTATCCGTCGGAATTCCGTCGGTAAGATAATTTACCGACGGATTTCAGACGGATATGGCCGTCGCTAAGACCTTGTATTTTAGTAGTGGTAGGAAATCCACTTGCAAGGAAGGGCAACGTTAAAGATGGCCAACCTTTGCCTGGAGGTCACATTGTTGCAGTTGATCGTGAAGAATGGCAACAAGCCCATTTATATGTTTTGGAGAATACAGATGAAATTCAACCTATATTGAGTAAGCATCTTTATCATAAATTTTCTATTTATTCATTGTATGAAAATTGTTAGAAAATTGTATGATTAAGTTTGTTATGATGTCTTGATAGTGAGCATATGGAGTGGTTACAATCACAACATCCCCTTAAATCTAAAAAAAAAAGTGGTTGCAGGACAAACACAATCAAACATTTCTCCAATGGTTATAGGAGAAGGTAGAAGTTGTAGCAATATTATTGTAGTTATATTCTAACTTATTTAGATGTTAAGTTTGCTTTTAATAAATATGAAACTTTGCAGGTTGGCGGTCAATTTAATGAAAGGGAAGACATTTCACAAACTGTAAAGTGGATAGCACAAGGGCCTAGCCACCATGTGCTTAAGTGTTCTGGCTACGTTATTAATGGTTGTCGCTATCACACGAAGGGTCGTGACAACGCTCGAGTTATCCAAAATAGTGGAGTTAGTCTTGTAGCTACGATAACAGATTGCAAGTTCGAAAGATAAGAATCCTATAATAGGGGACATGTGTTTCTAAGGGTTATCACAGAAATATGGGAGCTTGATTATCACACTTTCAAAATTCCAGTATTTAAGTGCGACTGGGTCGATAGTAAGGGTGTTAAGGTTGATGAACTTGGTTTGACATTGGTGGACCTTAATCGAGTTGGGTACAAATCAGATTCTTTTGTTTTAGCTTCACAGGCCAAGCAAGTATTTTATGTAAAAGACCAACTTGATCCTCAATGGTCTGTTGTTTTGTCCATGGGTCAAAAAGACTATATGCACAAAGAAGATGATGAAGACCTGGACAATACAATGGAACATCATCCCTTTGCTAATGCATCGATGAATACTGATATATTATTTGATGCTGGGATGATGATAATATGTGTTATAAAAGAGTAGGTTGTGAAGGGGATTGGGTTGATAAGTAAATGTTGGACACAAGTTTCTTATCATATGTGACATTAATGAATTTTGTTTTTTGAACTCATACGATTACTTCAGCCTATTTTTACTGATACTATCCACTTACTTTGTTAGACATATATTGTAAAATCTCCTCTACTTATTTCTTTGGCATATATAGTTGATCCAACATGTTTGCATATTATTCATAGCCTTTTTTGGCCACCTTGCAGACATCAAGCATGCCTAATATGACACCTTCCAAAAATAAAAAAAGAGGTCATCAAAAGAGGTATGCATCATATATGATATATTATTTGGTAAGTGTTGTCTATCAAAAGAGGTATGCATCATTTTTTTTCTGGTAAGTGTTGTTCCTGAGACAATTTTGATGTTTTCTTTCTGTCATCTAATACACAATTAACTAGTATTGATGTCAAATGATCAATTTTGTAAACAAGCTTATATGCTTCTCTGGATGTTGGCAAGTTTCTGGAGAGTTATGAGGTGTCCAACAAAAATGTGGGATCTTTAGTCTGAAACTCTTCGAGTGATTGTTATAAAGGCAAACTTCTCCCTCTTGACTCTCAATGGTTTTGTGGAATTGAGATATTGTGTAAAATTTGTGAATAATAATTTAAGGGTGGTTCATCTCAGATTCACATGATAAAGAAACCTGACAAATTTCCTTGCTTAAGTATTCACAAGTTGTAACATTAGTGTATAATGTATGAAGATTCTCAAATAGGTACAATTTAGTCACACATGTTGCACGAATACGGTTACGGGTACGGGTACGGACACGATAGGGATACCAGTATCTTGTGCAACATGGGTGACATTGATCAGATGTTTCTGTGTTGTTTGGTCAAAGGAGAACCAATACTTGGTTGTTTCAGTATCGCATCTTTCTGTTACAGTTTGAATTATATATAGTTTCAATTATAGTGAGAAACTTTACATGATTGACAATTTAGCTAGCCTTCAGATTCTTTATATGATTATACATGTTTGTGAATTATAGTTTCAATATGGCTAGCCTTGCAGTTCTTCTCGAGTGATTCAAATTGTCTCGAGTTGTATTGATAATCCTGTAATAGTAAGTTGATACTTTGTGTTCTTGTTCTCTCAAGAACTTGCTGAAAAATGAAGGGTAGATATGCATGCTGTGAATAGGAGCTGTGGATATGGAAGGATGTGCTCCGATATGGTTTGCTACTTTCTTGGTTTCATTTTGTAGTTTTGGTAGATTATGTTTCGTGGCTGTGACAAGTGATGGTTGTTTGTGGTTTGGATGTAATTAAGTTGTATGGAAATAACAGATGTGGGATGTGTACTTTATGGTTGGATTATGTCGTGGTTGGACAAGTGAAGAATACATGTGGTGGGACAACTATTTCAGTTTTTCTTGTATGAACAATACAGCTTGTTAATATGAAATTTGGGTTTTATAGTAATTTGATGTGTGCAGCTTGGATTGATATAATGTGGTTGATTAATATTATAATTCTTGACGGAATTTTGGCATGCTTATCTTGATGGTACTCTGGATAGCTTCTCTTGACGGTTGTCATACGTCAACTTTAATTCATATCATGCTACACAATATAGCCGAAAATTAGTGCTTTTTATGACGGGTTTTGTCCATCAAAACAAATACTTTTATTGACGGCTAAAGACCGTCAACTAGGCCGGAGTCAAGAAAAGTTTTTGCCTATGTTGATGGTTCCTAAAAAGAGCTATTTTGACGGCTAAAAACAGTCAAGAAAACTACATAAAATGATAGCAAAAAACCGTCAAGAAAAGTCCTGTCAGGGACCGTCAAGAAAAGGGAACTTTTCTTGACTCCGGCCTAGTTGACGGATCTGCAACCGTCAAGATAACCATTTTTTGACGGAGAATCACCGTCAAGAAAAGCCCTTATTCTTGTAGTGGCAAGATCACCTAATTCGCATCAAGGCATTCGTTGCGCAGATTCGAATCCGTTCAAATCACCAATTTGTATAGTCTATTCCTTCCAACATGTCGACATAATTCACATATCCATTCTAACCAATTCATGTATTCGATCATGAGGTCGTCTATCACAATAATTTGTCACATCCCAATCTTATGCAAGTTCGATTATCTACGTTGACATGAATCACCATGCCACGTTTTCGCAGGATAATTATCCTTATCGGAGCGTAACTCTTGCTTGAGTCTATAATAATTCATTCTCGATACGCGGATTGGACCTACTCAATCCTCGAGTTCAACGGTCATAATTCTCGAGTCCACCTTCACGTCAAACCACAAGTCGAAGCAATCAAATTGCCACCATACAAGTTCGATCACCCCACTGTATGAATCACCATACCAGCATTCACGTGGAATGATTGCCCTAATCCGGCATGACGCATGTACGAGGCTGGAGTTGCTTCGCATAAGATAAGAACGTTAACGTTGTGGTTATCATCGAAGCAATCCAAATATTTCATTTTCATCCAAGCCAAGATCTCAGTTCGATAGTCTGTTCGTCATTCGTTCAACTAGAAAATCCTCGAGCCAAGTCTATCTTTTCCTCGACATATTTCAACATCCCGAGTATAGCATCCATCAGAACAATATTTTACACGATCATCATTCCTCGAATCAGAGTACTCCGAGTTATCGTACATCGATCTTTGATACGCCTCAATACCATCGATGCTGTACATAACCTGACGATCTTCCTTTGCAACGAACTTCGAATCGTGCAACTAATGCTATTGTCTGAATTGGATATACCACAATTCCATTCGACCAAATCCGAAATCATAAGCGCGATCCTCTAGGTTTTCTCGATCAAGACATTCATTTTTATTCATCGTTCCAAATCCTGATTCAATATCGTTTCCTAACTCGCGTTGCCCATTCACAAGTTGTCCGAACGACATCTTGTTCGGGACATTCGAAGTTACGACCAACTAAGCGTGATGCGTTCTAAGCTTTGCGCGATCGCATCGCCTCCCGACATACTCGTTGTTACCCCTAATCCTCAATTTCACTCAAATGATTTCCATGACGGACCATACACCACTCAGGATTCGAGCCATTCGATTTAGTCCACAATCACGTTCACATTATTCGCTAATACATCTTTCAGATTCGTTCGACTAACTCTAGCATAATTGCTCACGTCATCTTGATAGTCTAAGTCTCGTATATTTCTATCGATATTCCACATGTAAATCATATTTATGATTCACGCATCTCGACGTACTAAGTCGTTCGTACTATTCCTAAAATCTAAACCAATCTTCTGTGTACGCCTAAACGTTAGTCTGATAGCGTTTCTATCGATATACACTCTAAGTATATTTCCGTTCCGACCGAGCGATACTTAATATTGCTCGTAATTCATTTGTACTAAAAAGTCTAGGTGCGCAACACGCGATACAACTTAGCCAAAAGGCTGTGTGCATAGCTATCCGTACGGACTATACTCTAATTTTGTACGCTCATTTGCTAATGTCGACGTAGGATTATCTAGGCACGCACGCGACTTGCTAACTTTAGCATGTGTTTTCTATCAACTCAAGTTTGACATCGTTCGCACAAAGGACAACGTCTACCGATGCGTTCGATTGAACACATGTACGAGCTTTTGAAAATATTTAGACTTATTGTATGGACATGTCGTAGGACATTTGAGAGAGAGCGCATACTTCTTTATCAACGACGAGCTTTCAAAACTGAAAGATTCGACATGAAGTCCAAGGACGTAAAGTCGTGCTCTGATACCATTATGTCACGCCCGCTCACGTAGGAGCGATTGTCCTTGCTAAGGCAAGATGCCGCGTGAGCCTAAATTGCTCTCACGTAATGCAGATTCATAACAACCGATTACAGGCTAAGCGACGGGGTCATCGCACAGAAGTCCCAAGCAGAAATATTGAATAACAGCAGCAAAAATCTAAAGCGAAACACAAGTCATTCAAAAATGCTCTTTATTGATATTGAACAAAGATTACAATTGTGGGCACGAGGCCAAATTATAAGTCTCTCAAGCTCACTTTTCTATCATATTACAAGTCACTCTGCTCTCTCTTATTTCTCAGTACAAGCTTCAAGGACGAGTGGCAGATTTTTTGGAATGGCGATGTCCAACATTATGCCCCGTATAAGTCCTGACTCCATGTAGCCGCATGCCTCGAAATGCCAAGAAACTCCGTGCCTCGACGCATCCAAGCGAGCTCCGCGCTACCGGACTTCTACCTGTGCCTGCACATGAAAACTGTGTGGGTGTCAGTACTCAACTGTACGGGTGGAGTGAGCTCCTCGCCCACCATACATAACTGACACGTTTATTTACTTTGTGCAGCTTAATCCCTTTTTGATTGTCTTTCTAGTCTTGCCTTAGGATCGATTTTAGGACAAAGACACCTTGGCCTATACTTGGCAACGCAACGACAGGATCGTGCTATACTCTATTCATGGCTTCAATCTATTTGAGGCAGTACCTCGCCGAGTAGAAACTTATACAATTCGGCCGTGCAAAGACTTTCACTTGTTTTTTGTGTCTCTAGACCATTCTCGTGCCAATGACATCAAGGGGCCGACTCGTGCTAATCGTGCCAATAGACTTGATCGTGCCTTAAGATCAAGGCGTGCCTCCCACGGTTCAACCAGACTTAGCCAACTTGTCTTACGGCCCTTCCTGACTTAACTTGAGACGACGCCACAATCTTGCCGAAGCACGTGTCCTTGCTATAGCCAAATCTTAGGCTCTAGAATGTTGTTGCAACCGTGCACACCCTAACCCGTGCCGGCTCAAGGTTAGCACTTGCTATAAGTATACCTTGTTAACCCAACATGTAACTTGCAAGTACTCGATGCAATCCAAAGGCATAAATACGACTCTTATGCCGATACATCTATATGAGTGATCACTAGCAATGTCAAGCTATCCTGGATCTTTGCATACGGTGACCATCCGCGTACGAGGTACGAGCTCCCACCGAATGACCCGCATCCTATATTGTAACGGTTCACTTTAATCGAGTTGTATCGTCGATGAAGGCCGTACAATATCTACAATTTCTCCTAGGCCGACATGAACACAGCGCCACGGGATCGTTCGAGGAATTCACCTTGTACGCAAGTTGTCCAATGACCAAGCAAGACTCAACTCAATCTACATGACAAGGCTTTCCAACTTTCTATCGAGACTCCCAAGTAGCGAGACCGATCTCGGCGACAACCAGTCGCATGGACTTCCTTATTGAGACTCCCAAGTAGCGGGACCGATCTCGTGAACTTCCTTATCGAGACCCCCAAGTAGCGGGATCGATCTCGTGTGCTTCCTTATCGAGACTCCCAAGTAGCGGGACCGATCTCGCGTGCTTCCTTATCAAGAAAGTAGCGGGACCGATCTCGTGTGCTTCCTTATCGAGACTCCCAAGTAGCGGGACCGATCTCGTGTGTTTTTCTTTGTCCGTGGAATGCTTTTCACTAAACCAACCGTGGCTCGTGCCTTAGACTGACTTGTTCTCTAGGCGACACTGTCGCTCAAGTCACATACTTTATATGACGATCCTTGTTCTCGTAGGACTATGTGACTTGACAACCGCAGGCAATAGGGGATAGTGCTTGCTAGCTATGACTTTGATAGTCCAGCCAAACTCTTGTCTAACTTATTCGTACGACGACTTGACTAGCAAAGGCTATGCCAAGCCTTGCATCGAGAAAACGTGCTATGCACGCGTTCGACTTGAACAATCAAGTTCTTTGGGTGCCTAGACTTAAGCCACAAGCCGTGCAACATGACTTAAAACCACAGGACAGGCAAAGGCTATGCCAAGCCTTGGACAACGGGACCGTGCATGCTTTATCAAGCATTCATACGGGCGACGCCTAGTCTTAGGCTAATTCCACCATTGTGGCAACTTAGCAACTTACGCCAACTTTCTTCTCCCAAGCCACGGGACGAAGGACCGAGTATCATTTTGAAAGCACGCTGATCAAACTTCTAAGAAGACCGTGGGACCCTTTTCCATGTTCTAACACATTCCGACCCGTCGGGATTATTCCCTTAGCTATGTGGATGCGTCTCTTTTATTATCAAGCCTAACTTGTGCAAGTTGAAAACATGCAATTTATTATGTGAAGGCTAAGATGGGGTGTCACGACCCGCACCCTAGAGTAAGGACACGAGAAGTGGGTACGTCCAGCCTACGCTGCAGTGTCGGCGGTAGAACGCTGTCCTAGGTCAATCATCTAACAATATTAAAGTACCTGTACAGTTTATACTCTCCGAATGGAGGTGACAAACTGAAAACAATCTCAATCACATCTAGGTAGAAGAATGAAAGATAGATAGATAGACAGATGGTAACTCAAAGAGAACAGTACAATAGATGAAATAAGTCCAAGTGTCTAGGATAACATAACATCAGAATGTCAACCCAATATACAATAAGTCTAAGAGTCTATACATCTCAACATCTCAAAATACAACTCAGAATGTGAGACAAAATAGTAATACAGAAATAACTGTCTAGTTAAACTAGCCTAGACTACTGGGGTAGCATCCTCAGCTGTAGGTAGATCCTGCTGAGGGTCCACAACATAAGTGCCATCTAGTCCTGCTCCATAATAGGTAGTCACCAGGGCCTCATTCTCATCCTCTGTAATATTTTCAACAGGTCTAGTCAGGACAGGAACGAGCACAATACATCTCACGCAGTGCATAGTATGATAGGAAATATAAAGCATGCAATAGAGTAAAATACAGGAACTGCTGAAGAAAGATATATGTAGCAAAAGAGATAGCTGTAAAGGAAATATCTACTGTATATAGAGAACTGTAAGTGGCTAGTGATGTAGAGCACAAGATAGGCATGTGAATGGCTAGAATTTATACATGATTACACTACAGAGTTTGCACATGATTATACTACTTTGGAATTATTCACATGTCCACTTCTACTCTCCCGTTTCCCCAATCAATACACAAGGATCCATTCATGTTACGTTAAGATTCGTGATAAGCCCATAATTGGGTGATACGTGAGTGATTCATGAAGATTCATGAAGGCTCGGTGATCATGAGAGTACATGAGTCACTAGCTGATACATGAAGATACATGAAAATAGAAGCATGAGATACATGATGTAAGTGAAACACACGTGACAAAAGTATCTGATGCTCCCGAGGGGGATAACATCTCATAAAAAGATCCATATAGTACCAATCCATGATAACAATCGTGTCAGCATCAAGTAAAGTAATCTAGAGCAAGAATATAAATCCTGACAAGTATGAAACGGTCAGAGAATGTACTCACCTGATAACTGAATGTCTGAAGAGGATATACTGCCTGAGGAGAGATGTATGGCTCCTAATCAGAGCAACACAAGTCACAATGTATCCACAATGGTAAAAATAGAGTATACAATGCATACTACATGATTCTAGGTCAATCTGGTCAAAAGTCAACTCTTGGTCAACTCTAATAGTCAAACTAGTTCACAGGAAGTCATACTAGGTCACAGGAAGTCATACTAGGTCAAATAAAGTCAAACAAGGTCAAACAAGTTAAGGTTAGTCAAATCTAGGTTAAAGTCAACTCTTGGTCAACATTCTAATCAAACTAGTCAAAGTTAGGTCAACACTAGTCAAACTAGTTAGGGTTTTAGTCAAACTAGTTAAACTAGTCATTTTAGGTCAATCCTAGGTTAACTAGGTCAATGTTGACTTTGGTCAACCCTTAGTCAACAAGGGTCAACTAGTAGTTGTTTAGGTCATTAGGTTAGCCCCAAAGCCATAGGCTAGTATCTTGGCCATAGGCTATTGTCATAGGTTTCCATATAACCTATACTTAGTAACCTATACTTAGTAAGTTATTATATATATAACTATATATTATGATATACCCAAGTGTATCTACTACCTATATATTATCAATATAGGCATAACTATATACATACAATCACCCATATATATATATATATATAATATATATATATAATATATATAATATCTATATATATTAATATAATATAATATAATATATATAAAATAATAATATAATATATATTATATAATATATATATAATATATATATATATATATATTTATATATATATATATATATATATATCTATATAGAATAATAATAGATATATATATAATATATATATATATAATAATATATATATTATATATATATATATAGATATATATATATATATTATATAATATAAAAAAATATATTATATATATATATATATAACACTATGTATAATCTAATACAATAATATATATATATATATATATATATATATATATATAATATATATCTATATATATATATATATATATATAAAATATATATATATAAAATAATATATATATATATATATTATATATATATATATATATATATATATTTTATATATATATATATATATATATATATATATATATATATATATATATATATATATATATATATATATATATATATATATATATATATATAAGGAATATATATATATATATATATATATATATATATATATATATATATATATATATATATATATATATATATATATATATATATAAACATATATGTGATTCATATATATATAGAGAGGGAAGTGAGAGAGAGACTTAGAGTGAGGGAGATATAGAAAACAGAGAGAGAGAGAGAGACTGAACAGGAAGAAAGGGGAGGGGGGTTCCAGTTTTCCTGGAACAGGAATGGTCCCTAAACACACACACACAGTTACATATATACATATATATGTATATATATACACAACTACATATATACACAAATATACATCCTCAAACCTCACCTACACACACACATACATATATACTACGTATTCATATACTAAAAACACACTAATACATGTATCAATCATATTAAAATTAGATTTGAAATTCACTTTTGCAAAACTGGGAATAACCCAAATTATGGAAAATAATGGACTGTGCACAGGAAACAGGGTAAACCCGATTTCACACGAAAAACCGATCTAATGCTCGAATCCATTGGTTGGTAACTGAGTCCCACAGTGTACCCTAGTGTCCTAGGTGCCTGACACGATACCACGATACGGTTTGAAGTGTCCAAACTCACAAAAAAACCCACTCGGGTAAACTGATACACACACACACGTACACAGCGTCGTGAATGCGTTCCTCACGCTCGTGGACACACCACGAGACACGACACGTCTCGTGGTCATGCACACGTGTAGCCCACATATAGGGCTACACGATCCATATACTGACACGTGTCCACGACACTCCTGGACACGATACGAAACCCGTATCAGTCGTAAAAAACACGACTGATACACACGTTCAGACCGCGTCGTGCACGCGGTTGCACGTCTCGTGCTCGTGACACAGGACATGACACATCTCGTGGTCATGTCCTCGTGTTCGCCACTTGAAGGGCTACACGCTCGTGTCACCACGAGGTGTCCTCGACTCGTGTCCACGCGACACGAAGGCCGTGTCTAAGTCGAATTTTCGACTGAAACGCGTACGTGCACAGCAGTACGTGTCCAGTGCGAGTGAGATTTCTCACTTGACATGACACGAGAAGTTGTGAGATTTTGGGGGCAGGTTCGCAGACATTGCCCCCATGTTCGAGTCAAATTGCACGTGTCCTAGTGCTCTGTGCAGTGAGCACGAAGGGTGTGGTAGCAGGACATGCACGCGTGTGCTCGTGCAGTGGGTTCGTGTCCATTTTGGACACGGACACAGCACAAAAATGTGCTCAGTCAAGTTGGTCTGTAACCTACATGTCTAGGGCTATATGAAAGTGTAATTTGTTTTACATTTCAACAAAAACAGATCCTCTGTGGCATTTCACCAAACAAGGGTTTATAGGCTAGGATACGTATCCGATACGGACACCAAACCAACTCTAAATCCTACCAAACTTGACCCACAGTTAGGGTAGTCCTATATGCATGCATTTATGAAGAAAAACAGAGTTTTAACTAAGTTTGAGGGCATTTACCTATTTGTGCAATTCCAAGAGAAAAATCAATGAAGAGGGGGGTGTGCTTCCTTCAACTTGGTGATGCCCAAAGCTTCCAAATTTTGGATTGCTAGCCTCCCTTAGCACCCTTGATGTTGTAGGGTCCCAATGCAAAAGACTAGAGTGAATTTGGATCAAAATTGATCAAGTTGTGGGTGTTTGAAGAAAATGGGATTTGTAGGATTTAAAATTCATGTAAATTGTTCATGAATGATTTTGATGGGTTAAATAGAATGTGTGGCTGCTAGGGGGGTCCTTGGCCGGCCATGGCATGGGGGGGTGTCCTTGGCCTTTCTTCTAGGTTAAGGCAAGGACTTTGGTGAAAAAGGGTGAGATATTTTGAGGGTTTCAAGCAAAATATCCATAAAGTAATATCTAGATATTTTCATTGCTTTAACCCATGACCAATTATCCATCCTAAAGCTTCTAAGTTAGTAGCTAACCTCTAGATTAGGGTGAGATAGGTTAGGGACTAATCATGGTACTTAACCATGATTAAATAATATTAAAATCATATAATCTCAAATAAAGTCTAGTAAATTACCAAAATACCCTTTTTGGCAAAAATCACTAATTTGATGTTCTAAGCCTATGGCTAAGCTCACATGGTCATGGCAACTTCTAGGTTAAGGAAAACTAGAGTTTACACTGAGGTTTTGCTAGTAAGTCACAAAGTCATAAGTCATGACTTAGCATGACTTAGAAAATGGTTCTAATTACACTAGAAATCACCATAATTCATATCATGCCCTAAACACCATTAATAAATAATAAAAATAATAAATTTTCAAAAATTCCCAATTTCAGAAAACAGGGTGTTACAAGTCTACCCTCCTAACAATAATTTCGTCCTCAAAATTTAGATGGTCGTACTCCTCCTAGGTCAAACCTCCAACAATCAGGGACGAAGCTACTACCTAGCAACATGCAAGGTTAACAAGCAAAATATGGGTAGTAGACCTATACTGG
Organism: Iris pallida; assembly: GCA_029216955.1. Classification (NCBI taxonomy): domain Eukaryota; kingdom Viridiplantae; phylum Streptophyta; class Magnoliopsida; order Asparagales; family Iridaceae; genus Iris; species Iris pallida. Next base: position 26,121 of record JANAVB010014361.1, read on the forward strand.
GTCATGTCCAAAAATTGGTTGGCAGTTTTAGGTCATAAGGTGTCCGTAATTCAAATCAAAATCGAAAGTAACTCCATAGGGTAAATCAGGATGGAGCCTCGGGTCAGAAAAATCGTACTAAGCGATGAAGCACACGATGGTATGCCTGAGTGGGACACTAAGGTCATAGGTGTAGAGTGTCATGTCTAGGTCATGTATGTGAAGTCAGTTTTGAGAAAACAACGAGTCTTATGCTCCTAATTTAAAAGTCACGGTAACGTGTCCACGATGATCATATTTTAGAGTGGGAAAGGTCTATGGCCTAAATTGAACCAAAAATCGTGATGAAATAGTGGTACCAGGGGGACAGGTTAAATGGGACAGTCTGTGGTCTCATCTAGGTGCACTAGTCATTCTAGATCAATACTGTCCTATGGTATCAAAACGTACAAGCAATCTAAGGTGTCCTAATTGGGAAGGTAAGGGAACAACAATCATCAAGGCTATAGGGCCGTCTACCATCCTATATGAAAATTGGTCATTAACAAGCAAGTGAGAAATCATTAAAAGTTACTATTCCATAAAGTGGTAAAAGAAAATTGAAAATTTAGGCACAAGCAATCACAAATAGATTTTAGTCTTGACACGATCTAAGTTGATCAAGTTCAGGATAAATCGAGATTTGGGCAACATGCGAAATTAATGAAATCAAGTATGAACACGAGCATCCAATGATGAAGATCCAGGTCCTGATTAAATTTAATTCAACTGGATACGAATACGAGGTTCATGGGCGATAAAATAATTCCAAGAAGAATTGTCAAGGCTGTTGCGGATAAGATTCTAGGGCAAGTTTAACTGTGTCTCCATCCACGTAGATTAATATATGAAAAGCAAACCAAAATGCAATAGGTTGATCAGACCATCATGCGTCGGTTCTGATTAGACAATATGTTAGTGGGTGCGCACCCAATAAAATATGTTATGACCAAGCTCGAAAAGGATAAGCTTGTAAAACTAAGGATAAATTTATAGCATAAGGTATAAGTAAGGGTAGAAATAATGAAGGAAAATACATAGTCCAAGATCCTTAACCAATCGGGTCAAGCATTCAAGATAAGGTACAAGGTTAAGTATTCAAGGATTCAAGTAGAACACCATCACATGCCAGGTCGAAAGAATTGAACCAAGGTAGATTTCTAATTGAAATAAGAATAAATTTAGTATCACGGTAGAGGTTATAGTTTAGCCATTTGACCAGAAAATCATATCAAGAAAATAGAGTATAAGGAGATGGGTTTTAGTAGGACATGGAATACCTACATGAAGGTAGGCTAGTCTAGGTCTTACATGTGAAGTTTGTTGGGAGGTAACAGCTAGTATTATACTCTGAATATCTAAGTCACGGTAAAGGACATCCAATGATCTAAAAAATAGAAAGTGGGAGTTCAAGACGTGACAATTGATGCAAAATTAAGGAAGATCAAATTAACCCATGGAATAAAATTAATTAGGAATCCAGTAAATAATTTAGGAACACAGCCCTAGGGATAGATAGGCTACTAGATGAATATAGTTAGGGTTCGATCAAATCAAAGGTCAAGGTTAGAAGGTCTCAATAAAGTCTTTATTTGAGGAAATGTCGAGTAAGTCAGGTTTGGGATACAGTCACATAGTTTGGTAGAAAGAGTTGAGCAAGATGCAAAAATAGAGGAGACAGTTCATTTCAAAGGAAAGCAATTAGCAAGAGGATTAGATGGCAAGAAACAGATGAGAGTTTTCTCATAAATGTGATTGAGTACCCTAAAATAAAAGATATTAATCTAACACAAAGAAATTAAAATCAACAACTACAAAAATTTCAAAATCATCAACTAACACCAGGATTCAAAGTTCTATAGTGAATCCTCCAAAAATCAAATTCAATCAAGAGAAAAGGAGTTTAAATCGTAATTTCAAATGAGATTCTCAAGGGTCATCCCAGGAATCTCTCAAGGTATCCTAACAATGATTGAGTATCCTCTCTCACTAAGCCTATTCCTCCAATCCTATCACAGGCTGTAGTGATACTCTAGTTCGAATATCACTACATAAACTCGTCCTGCATGGGCCACCACTAAAAACATGTCACGACCCGCACCCTAGAGTAAGGGCACGAGAAGTGGGTACGTCCAGCCTACGCCGCAGTGTCGGCGATAGAACGCTGTCCTAGGTCAATCATCTAACAATATTAAAGTACCTGTACAGTTTATACTCTCTGAATGGAGGTGACAAACTGAAAACAATCTCAATCACATCTAGGTAGAAGAATGAAAGATAGATAGATAGACAGATAGTAACTCAAAGAGAACAGTACAATAGATGAAATAAGTCCAAGTGTCTAGGATAACATAACATCAGAATGTCAATCCAATATACAATAAGTCTAAGAGTCTATACATCTCAACATCTCAAAATACAACTCAGAATGTGAGACAAAATAGTAATACAGAAATAACTGTCTAGCAAAACTAGCCTAGACTACTGGGGTAGCATCCTCAGCTGCAGGTAGATCCTGCTGAGGGTCCACAACATAAGTGTCATCTAGTCCTGCTCCATAATAGGTAGTCACCAGGGCCTCATCCTCATCCTCTGTAATATTTTCAACAGGTCCAGTCAGGACAAGAACGAGCACAATACATCTCACGCAGTGCATAGTATGATAGGAAATATAAAGCATGCAATAGAGTAAAATACAAAAACTGCTGAAGGAAGATATATGTAGCAAAAGAGATAGCTGTAAAGGAAATATCTACTGTATTTAGAGAATTGTAAGTGGCTAGTGATGTAGAGCACAAGATAGGCATGTGAATGGTTAGAATTTATACATGATTACACTATAGAGTTTGCACATGATTACACTACTTTGGAATTATTCACATGTCCACTTCTACTCCCCCGTTTCCCCAATCAATACACAAGGATCCATTCATGTTACATTAAGATTCGTGATAAGCCCATAATTGGGTGATACGTGAGTGATTCATGAAGATTCATGAAGGCTCGGTGATCATGAGAGTACATGAGTCATTAGCTGATACATGAAGATATATAAAAATAGAAGCATGAGATACATGATGTAAGTGAAACACACGTGACAAAAGTATCTGATGCTCCCGAGGGAGAAAACATCTCATAAAAAGATCCATATAGTACCAATCCATGATAACAATCGTGTCAACATCAAGTAAAGTAATCTAGAGCAAGAATATAAATCCTGGCAAGTATGAAACGGTCAGAGAATGTACTCGCCTGATAACTGAATGTCTGAAGAGGATATACTGCCTGAGGAGAGATGTATGGCTCCTAATCAGAGCAACACAAGTCACAATGTATCCACAATGGTAAAAATAGAGTATACAATGCATACTACATGATTCTAGGTCAATCTGGTCAAAAGTCAACTCTTGGTCAACTCTAATAGTCAAACTAGGTCACAGGAAGTCATACTAGGTCACAGGAAGTCATACTAGGTCAAATAAAGTCAAACAAGGTCAAACAAGTTAAGGTTAGTCAAATCTAGGTTAAAGTCAACTCCTGGTCAACATTCTAATCAAACTAGTCAAAGTTAGGTCAACACTAGTCAAACTAGTTAGGGTTTTAGTCAAACTAGTTAAACTAGTCATTTTAGGTCAATCCTAGGTTAACTAGGTCAATGTTGACCTAAGGTTGACTTTGGTCAACCCTTAGTCAACAAGGGTCAACTAGTAGTTGTTTAGGTCATTAGGTTAGCCCCAAAGCCATAGGCTAGTATCTTGGCCATAGGCTATTGTCATAGGTTTCCATATAACCTATACTTAGTAAGTTATTATATATATAACTATATATATAGATATACCCAAGTGTATCTACTACCAATATATTATATCAATATAGGCATAACTATATACAATACAATCACCCACACATATATATATATATATATATATATATATAAATATATATATATATATATATATAACACTATGTATAATCTAATACAATATATATATATATATATATATATATATATATATATATATATATATATATATATATTTTTTTTTTTTTCTTTTATATATATATATATATATATATATATATATATATATATATATATATATATATATATATATATATATAAACATATATGTGATTCATATATATATATAGAGGGAAGTGAGAGAGAGACTTAGAGTGAGGGAGATATAGAAAACAGTGAGAGAGAGAGAGAGACTAAACAGGAAGAAAGGGGAGGGGGTTCCAGTTTTCCTGGAACAGAAATGGTCCCTAAACACACACACACAGTTACATATATGCATATATATGTATATATATACACAACTACATATATACACAACTATACATCCTCAAACCTCACCTACACACACACATACATATATACTACGTATTCATATACTAAAAACACACTAATATATGTATCAATCATATTAAAATTAGATTTGAAATTCACTTTTGCAAAACTGGGAATAACCCAAATTCTGGAAAATAATGGACTGTGCACAGGAAACAGGGTAAACCCGATTTCACACGAAAAATCGATCTAATGCTCGAATCCATTGGTTGGTAACTGAGTACCACGGTGTACCCTAGTGTCCTAGGTGCCTGACACGATACCACGACACGGTTTGAAGTGTCCAAACTCACAAAAAAACCCACTCGGGTAAACTGATACACACACACACGTACACAGCGTCGTGCACGCGTTCCTCACGCTCGTGGACACACCACGAGACACGACACGTTTCGTGGTCATGCACACGTGTAGCCCACATATAGGGCTACACGATCCACACACTGACACGTGTCCACGACACTCCTGGACACGATACGAAACCCGTATCAGTCGTGAAAAACACGACTGATACACACGTTCAGACCGCGTCATGCACGCGGTTGCACGTCTCGTGCTCGTGACACAGGACACGACACATCTCATGGTCGTGTCCTCGTGTTCGCCACTTGAAGGGCTACACGCTCGTGTCACCACGAGGTGTCCTCGACTCGTGTCCATGCGACACGAAGGCCGTGTCTAGGTCGAATTTTTGACTGAAATGTGCGCGTGCACAGCAGTGCGTGTCCAGTGCGAGTGAGATTTCTCACTCGACACGACACGAGAAGTTGTAAGATTTTGGAGGCATGTTCGCAGACATTGCCCCCGTGTCCGAGTCAAATTGCACGTGTCCTAGTGCTCTGTGCAGTGAGCACGAAGGGTGTAGTAGCAGGGCATGCACGCGTGTGCTCGTGCAGTGGGTTCGTGTCCATTTTGGACACGGACACAGCACGAAAACGTGCTCAGTCAAGTTGGTCTGTGACCTACATGTCTAGGGCTACATGAAAGTGTAATTTGTTTTACATTTCAACAAAAACAGATCCTCTGTGGCATTTCACCAAACAAGGGTTTATAGGCTAGGATACGTGTCCGATACGGACACCAAACCAACTCTAAATCCTACCAAACTTGACCCACAGTTAGGGTAGTCCTATATGCATACATTTATGAAGAAAAACAGAGTTTTAACTAAGTTTGAGGGCATTTACCTATTTGTGCAATTCCAAGGGAAAAATCAATGAAGAGGGGGTGTGCTTCCTTCAACTTGGTGATGCCCAAAGCTTCCAAATTCTGGATTGCTAGCCTCCCTTAGCACCCTTGATGTTGTAGGGTCCCAATGCAAAAGACTAGAGTGAATTTGGATCAAAATTGATCAAGTTGTGGGTGTTTGAAGAAAATGGGATTTGTAGGATTTAAAATTCATGTAAATTGTTCATGAATGATTTTGATGGGTTAAATAGAATGTGTGGCTGCTAGGGGGGGTCCTTGGCCGGCCATGGCATGGGGGGGTGTCCTTGGCCTTTCTTCTAGGTTAAGGCAAGGACTTTGGTGAAAAAGGGTGAGATATTTTGAGGGTTTCAAGCAAAATATCCATAAAGTAATATCTAGATATTTTCATTGCTTTAACCCATGACCAATAATCCATCCTAAAGCTTCTAGGTTAGTAGCTAACCTCTAGATTAGGGTGAGATAGGTTAGGGACTAATCATGGTACTTAACCATGATTAAATAATATTAAAATCACATAATCTCAAATAAAGTCTAGTAAATTACCAAAATACCCTTTTTGGCAAAAATCACTAATTTGATGTTCTAAGCCTATGGCTAAGCTCACATGGTCATGGCAACTTCTAGGTTAAGGAAAACTAGGGTTTACACTGAGGTTTTGCTAGTAAGTCACAAAGTCATAAGTCATGACTTAGCATGACTTAGAAAATGGTTCTAATTACACTAGAAATCACCATAATTCATATCATGCCCTAAACACCATTAATAAATAATAAAAATAATAAATTTTCAAAAATCCCCAATTTTAGAAAACAGGGTGTTACATGGGGCAAGTTCACCGAAACTATCCCACCTGAGCGAGGAGTCGCCTCAACCGAGCGAGTCTTCGAGCAGCCATTGCAAGGCTAAGTTCTAATGCCGTCGGCATTTTGATTCCTCCGATTGACTGAGCGGGACGGAGCACTACAACGAGTTTATTGTGAATCCAGCGTATAATATGTGGGTGGAAGCAATCTTGATTTGTAGTAGGTGTCAATAACCCGAAGACCACCGATTACTTATTTATCAATTTTTTGCTGGATTTCGACGAACTCCCCGGCCAAAAGTCTGGTCATATATTCAATAGGTGAGGGCAATTTTTCAAAACTCTATAATTGGAAATCCAAGAAATTTGGGTTTGGTCGGAGATCATTTCTGGATCAATGTTTTGGTCATTCCTTGTAAGGGGTTGAATTTTTCCCCCTTCATGTGGTATCTATTGTTTCTTCTTTCTCTTGAGAAGAGTGAGGGGTCAACTCTTGGGATTAGAGAGTTGGCATTGATAAATAAAGTTTGGGAGTTGTTTGGGTTGTCATAGTCGTCCTGTATCTTGCAATTGTTCTTTACTTGGCCTAATAGTGAATCTATGGTTCGTGTCTTCTTTGTAGGTACGATCCATGCTTCCACACACTTATTTCAACAACATAGCTAAATCAATTGGGTGGTTGATCAAATATGACTATAATACACCTTTGGAGAAGTTGTAGGGTTCTTATATTGGTGATATATATATGATGATAGGGATTAAATCTATATCGTGATTTACATTAGAAGGTATGGCTCTACATTACCATAAATTCAAAGAAACATGAAGGAAAAACATAAGCCATGTGGACAACAAAATCATCACATAATAATACATCATAGAGTTATGAATATGTTTGGACTTTGAACATGATTGTGTGCTTTCATTAATTGAAACATGACAAATACCTAGTGGATATAAGTTATATATTTAATACTCAACTTTATCCGTTTTCTAGATACAATTGATACCAAATATTCCATGGACTTACCTGAACTATCCATTATTCCATACATAAAGTTGATTTATTGCATAATATCATTTTTTAAAACTTAGTATTGAATACAACTTCTTATATCATCTTATAATATTAAGACTGTCAGTAGTAAATTTAAATTGAATGAAAACAATTTAAGTAAGATATGCATGATAAGTGTGATCCTTCTTCTCCTGCTGAGAACTTAGACATTCTTCTGATCTTCCTTGTAGTCCTGGTTATTATAAGGGCTGAACAGCTCAGAGAACCAACTCCCCTTCCTCCATGATCTCCACCCCATCTCTTCACATATCTCGTCGCTGTGGTTGATGCTGAAGGTAGATATGCAGTGTCGGCGATAGAACCTCGTTGTGTTCTTCATCACCTCCATCTCTCGGCTCGTCTGGCCGAACATCTCCTCCACGCTAGGAAGCTTGAATTTTCCTTCCAGTAGCCTAGCCAGCCACATGCACCGCAACTCTGCAGTGTGGAGGTTCGACACGCTCTCGATGTAGCCAACAAAGGCCATGTGGGGGATCAAAGGATGGATGGTGCCCCTACAACATGTGAATAAAAATAAGGAACCATGTACATTTCAAGTTAACATTTTGGATATACACTCCTTCACATTGTGTGTTTGTCATGTATAGCTCCCAAAATCAATTTGCATACAAGGTATAACAAACTAGAAAGTAATATTTGTTGTAACACTAAGAAAAACCATATTCTCTTCATGAGTCGCAATCCGAGTTCTTATAGGCATGTCCCCAATCCTAAAAGCTCCATTAATTAAAAAAATTTCTTCTTGCTTTTATAACCACAATATAAGAATAGGGGATGCCGTAAAATAATAAGTTTCTGAAGACATGTCAAATTAGACAACCATTTTAAAGTTTAGAAATGTTAATTTGGTTACTTAAGAGAGGATATAGTATTTACCTGTAGAGTGGCATGACTCCAGAGGCATCCTCTATCAATCCGCAAAAGGGTTCAGGAAGCACCGACCGCAGCTTCTTTTTGCCATTGAAACCGGTTGCAAGGAACACGAGGTCGGCCTCGAGCTTTGTACCGTCATCCAAGACCACCCCCTTCTCATAGAACCACCATTTCGATGACCTTTTGAACCTAATGCGGCCCTGATCGGCCTCAACAAAGAAGTTGTCCGGTAAGATGGCCATCTGACACGAGGCATAGTCTTCCTCAAAAGGGTGGTCTGGTTTCAACCCATATTTGTCAAGGGGAAGCTTCCATGCAAGATAGGATTCTATGAACTTTGAGACTCCTCTCCTCTGTGGAAGAAAATTTAGATAAACAATTACAATCATACTTTCTTACAAAAAAAATTTTAGAGCGATAATTTTTCATGTTCGACACTAATAAAAGCAATGAAGTGCATTCAAAAATATTTTACTGAGTAGAAGTTTATTTTGTTAGTGGTATATAGCATCTTGAATCTTGAAATTTTTATACATAGACGAAGTGCGACATATATGATGATACCAACCATTGGTGTTAGGAGGTGGCAGAGGAGGGATCTGATGATTCCTTGATTTGGCTTTGGATGGAGGAACTGTGACAACCTTGTGGAATAAAATAGGAAGAATGGCAGTCCCCATATGGAGTAGGAGGGAACAGTCCAGTGCAACGTCCTGATCACCATAGTGCATGCTTTCCCATCTGGTCCTACACCGTATGCAATAACTAATTAATGATCAGAAATATATGTAGAAGTCAAATATGCATTCTAATTTTAGTTAACACTTAATCCCATGTACAGATTTAATTAGTACTTATTATTAAAGTTGGTGTTGAAACTAATAATTGAGTTCGACTTTGACAAAAGGTGTGAAATTGGTCAAATAGTTATTGATGTGAACTTAATGTTTGACCTAACATGTACTTCAACAAATCAAATATTAGACATCTTTCTTCTTAAGAAGAAGAAGAATATCTTCCTTTGTTCATAGATTCTCCATTCTATTCTCTTTTTGCTTAACATGTTTGACCTAAACACTGCCACGGCATGACATGTGTATTTTGATTCATTGTCTTTGACAGAATTTAATATATATACCTTGATTTGCTTGGGCACATTCTGTTGCTAAGTCAATAGCAGACTTCTTGTAACCGACGACAACGACCTTCTTTCCCTTCATCAACTCCCGGCTACCTTCTTCATCAATCTTACAGTACTCCAAGCTATGCATTACAGTGCCCTCGAATACCTCCGGCCCCTTCCCATACGGAAACACGGGCATGTTCGGCACATCGCCATACTTTCCGATGCACATCACCACGAAATCAAACTGGTACCACTGAAATATATACATGATATATATCAAGACAACATTTTTTTTTAACTCGGAAAAAAAAAAATCTACTTATTTGTAGTCATTAGACCGTGATGTCTGATTATGCGTGGCTGCCACGTGATCATAATTGTTATTTAAACACGTGGCAGCCGTCACAATCATTTGTTAGGCCTAAATAGAGAAATAATGATTGTTATACTCACTGGCTAGTATATTTAGGTCTGGCTAGTATATGTAACTAATACCTGTACGATCTCAGACTTTCCGTTCACCACGCCGATCTCCCACATGTGGCGATCGGCTATAGTTCTCCCTCCTTCTCCCCACATCTCCGTGAACCCGGCCCTCCCCCGGTCGCCAAGGAACCGGACCTCCACCACCTTGGATTCCAACTGTATGAGCCTCCACAAGTCGAAGTGCGTGGCGTAGCCCTCCAAGTACTCGAGTATCTCCGTGTGGGTCGGGAAGCTAGGGTCCTTCCGGTTCTTCCACGGGTAGTCCGAGAACTCGTAGTCCGGCCTCGGGGTTTGGAGCCTAGTCGACCGGTACGAACAGTGCCTCCAGACCCCTCCAATCGATCCCGTCGCCTCAAAGACGACCGGATTCATCTTCGCGAGTTGCTTCGCTGCGGCCAGGCCGCTGATGCCTCCTCCGATGATGGCAATTCTCGGTTCGCATTGTTCATGAGCCATGATGATCGGCACAAATATATCACTCTAGCTATTCCTCAATCAATCTCTTTCAGAAGTGATCAAGAAATGGTACATGTTGAGAAGCATATTGGTGGGGTATATATATAGGCAGAGGAAGAGTGATCTAGAATACTACTATAGCACGTGGAAATGGGCAAAGGGTGGTGAGATGAGACATGCATCGGTTGGTTGTGTGTTTGAATTCTTTTTTCAATATTTTCTTTTTCGTGGTCTATACGGAAAATGAACATTCCATGCAGAATTCATAGTACAAGAATTTGCAAATCAATTTCCCAAGTGTATTATATTGTTCCCTTAATATTAATATATGCACATGTATGCTATCTGTAGCTACTCAAGAAGTTTCATACACAACGGGCATTCTATTTACTTAGTGGGCTACATGCATGCGAGATTAGTGCTATAATTTATTAATACAATCAATATTTTTGATTTGTTACACATTCTAACAAGATATGGAATTCTGAAATCCACTACATGTTGGATTATGAAGTTGTTCTTAAGAGTAAGAGCTTTTAAAAATCTTGGACGAGTGAGAGGTGAGACGAGCTACTTGCAGGTCTCCATGCAGCTCTATCATTAACAATGATGAAAAACAAATCTTAAGTTACAAAGATATCCCTCCACAAACTACTGATTTCTGAGTATATGAATTCTTAAGTTTCTAAATTATTTTGGTATACTACCCTTACCATATATTAAATTAAATAATGTGTTACTTAATTAATAATTAATAGATATTCTTAGTCATTGTTTAATTAAGCTAATATGCAAGTCAATATCCTGAACTATTACACTTTTACTACTTGTTATAAACTTTCAAATTTTACTTATTATCCTGATTTTCAAAATTCTAAGTAATACGTTGAACTATTGCTTATTTTACTAACAAGGATGACAAAAGACGAGTAGCTAACTCTACCTTGCAAAATGGGTACTTGGATTTCAAAGGTGAGAAGGAAAGATGAAGGAATCAGGGGATGTTGCAAAAATGTTGAAGATTTATGGTAGCAACATGGAAATCATAAGTACATGGTAAAAAAAAGTTGTGAACGTTCATGGTATTTAATTGCAAATTAGTTGTACAATTAATTAAAAAGACCATGTTCTATCAGGCCATCTTTAAGTTTCTTTATAAATAAAAGTACAAGACGATTAGTATATCAAACCGGTACTTACCACAAGTAGTTAAAATTTGATGGTTATAAACTGCAACATGCTTATACGAAATTAATATATTCATACACTTGTGATTTTGCATATGCGTCGCGGGCATGATCGCAGTCCAACGTGGCAGCCAACCATTGGCCCTATGCTATTATCGGATCCCACCCGGACCAGGGGGCCAATGGCCGGCCGCCACGTCGGCCGGCAGTCATGCCTACGGTCATAAACCGCGGACAACGTAGCAGGATCCTATGTATTAATACTGTTGTAGGTGACTACTGTTGGGTTTTGGTCTTTTCATTGGAATTTTAATCCCACATCGGCTAGATCAAAGGGGTTGTATCTCTATATATTAGCTATGCTATTTTAGAGATGCACATGTGGTGTGGAGATGCACATGGGTGTCCACATGCTTTTTGCTCTTAAGAAATTTATTTCCATGGGAGCTAAGCCCCGTAGGGGCTTAGCGATTCGGACTTGGGCTCATGGGCTCATGAGGCGTAATGTGGCGTTTTGTTGGTGGGAAGTTGCGCACGGGCTCATAAGGCGTAATGCGCGGCCATGTTGCGCGGCCAGTTGCGCAAGCCAGGTTGCGCGGCCAGTTGGGCTGCTAGGTTGCGCGGCCCAGGTTGCGCGACCAGGTTGCGCAACCAGATGCGCGCCCAGTTGCGCGCACAGGTGCGCGCTCAGTTGCGCGGGTGGCGCAGGGTGCGCAGGTGGCGCAAGTGGCTCAGTACGCGTTCAGCGCATGGTGTACAAGGCGCACGGGGTGCGCGAGGTGCGCAACTTGCTTCAGATCGTGCTTGTGCATGATCTGCGCGGTTACTGCACGTTCGGAGTGGTTATTACCACGTCCATAATGTCGTGCTAACCGGACAGTTGCTACTTGGGCCTATAAAAGGTCTCTTTTCTCTCACAGGCAGAAATACAGAACACATACAGAGAGTTATGAAAGTTTACAAGTGTTTCTTAACACAAGTAAACAGAGACTGTGAGAGAGAAGAGAAGCATTGCACCAGCGTTGCTTTTGTATGGGAGTCCGTATACGATCTGAGGAGTCAGAAGAGCAGAAGTGTTCCAAAGTTCTCCGACGAACTTGCTGGTTCTTGGAAGCTATTCATGTGAGGCGAATATAGCTTTGAGCAACGGTGATCATTCACCCCAGCAAGAGTTTTTTCATCTATCACCAGTCATCTTCTTCGCTGCTGTGGATTACGAAATCTTCTTAGATTCTCGTAATATCATATGCTGTTGTAACGAGATCTTCTTAGATCTTCGTTATACTTGCACAACCTTCCTAGAAGTGTTAAGTTGGAACATTGTTCTTACAATTGTTTCATCTTCTCAGTTTAATTTCCATCAAAAATTTTTTGCCCCGACACTAACAATCTCAAAGCTATATCGCTACGATGGAAAACTTTAATGCTTCACTCCTCAATACTGACTTTTGTAAGTTAAAAAAATTTGATGGAGAGCATTATCAAGTCTGGAAGAGGAAGATTTATCTCACTCTTCAACTCAGAGACGTTGATCATGTGCTTCTTGAAGAGAAACCTACTGTTCTAGATGTTGGGTCTACTGTTGCAATCACCGCGGCTACTAAACTTCAGGCCAAGTGGAGAAGGGAGAATAACATTTGCAGGCTGCTTATCCTGAATGCTATGGAGGATTCCCTAGCAGAATCTTACAATAAGAAAACTATTGCCATAGACATATGAGAGTCTATGGAAAAACTGTACGAAGAAGACAAGAGCAAGAGCAAGATATTTGTGGTTAAAAAATATCACAAATGGCTCTTTGAGGACGAGAAGTCCATGCTGCCGTAGGTGAAGAAATTCCTGAAGCTACGACAGAAGTTGGAAGACGAGACGATGCCCCTTCTCGACAAGTTTGTTGTTGGGGGGATTGTCTCAGAGCTCCCCGCTGGGTGGAGTAAGTTCTATGCAAACATGCATAGAAAGAAGCTTGAGATCAGCCTTGAAGATCTCTTACAGAAAATCTATGTTGAGGACCAGATGCGGGCTCAACTGAAGGTGGACGCACTGTCCAAGCAATTGGCTAACGCCAATCTGGTTCATACCAAGGAACCAAGAGAAAAGCAGGCGGCTTCCCATAGCAAGAAAAAGGACCCTGACAATCTGAAAGTCAAGGGAACTTCGTTCAAGCAAAAGAAGCCAAAGTCCCATTTGGCTTGTTTTAAGTGTGGCAAGAAGGGCCACTTCAAGAATGAATGTAAAGCAAAGACCAAACAGTCAGAGCAAGGAGAGCCTAATAAGGTATCTATGATCACTGATGTTGTTGCTATGATTGCGTAGGTTGATGCGGTAGGGACTGACTCTGACTTGTGGGTAGACACTAGAGCCATCTGCCATGTCTGCTCCAGCAAGGAGTGGTTCATCACCTACACACTTACTTCTGAAGTAGTTATGGTGGCAAACTAGGCACAAGCTGAAGTGCTCGGGATTGGGACGGTGGTATTAAAGTTGACTTCTGGCAAGTCTCTAACGCTTCAAGGCGTGAAGCACATACCTGTTTTCGCCAAGAACCTGATCTCAGGAGGCCTACTCTGCAATGCAAGCCTCAGGATGGACATCAATGCTGGCTAGATGGTGATATCTATCAAGAGAACATATTTCGAAAAAGCTTTTTATACTGAAGAAATGTTCAAAATTCAGCTTTTAAATCAGTCCAATGTTTTTAATGCAATTACTCCTTCTTATACTTTTGAGTTATGGCATAATAGACTAGGGCATGTTCATTGTAAACGAATAAACAGAATGTCTAGTCTAGGGCTTATCTCCATGTGTGGGGATAAGGTAGAGAAATGTGAAGTTTGTGCTCAAACAAAGATCACAAGGAAACCCTTTCCTCGGGTTAATCGGAGTACAGATCTTCTGGAGTTGGTACACTCCGATATCTGTAACTTCAAACAATTTTCTACAAAGGCCGGGATGAAGTATTTCATAACTTTCATCGATGACTTCTCAAAGTATGCGTTCGTCTACTTGCTGAAGGCTAAAGACAAAGAATTCGAGACGTTCAAGGAGTTCAGAGCCGAAGTTGAGCGGCAGACTGGACAACAACTAAAAAGAATAAGAAGTTATCGAGGTGGGGAGTACAGGTCTCATGAATTCGCATCGTTCTGCAAAGAACATGGAATCGCCAATGAGACTACGACTCCGTACTCTCCTCAATCAAACAGAGTAGCAGAGAGTAAGAACAGAACGTTAACAGAAATGATTAACTCAATGCTGTTGACTGCGGGTCTTTCTAAGTGCTACTGGGGAGAAGCTGCATTGACGGCCACTTTTATTCTAAATAGAGTGCCTCATGCAACTTCAGACATTACTCCTCATGAACTCTGGTTCAAGGTCAGACCTAACTTGAATGTCATTCGAGTGTGGGGATGTTTGGCATATGTCAAGTTTCCAGATCTGAAGATTCAAAAGCTTGGGACAAGGACAACTAAGACTATCTTCTTGGGATATGCCGAGAAGAGTGATGCTCGAAGATTTTTTGATATTGAGTCAAATCATATTATTGAATCTCGCGACGCAGAATATTTTGAAGACAAATTTGCAAGGCACAAAAATATTGTTCTTACGGATGTACCGGAGAACAATGAGGGTGCGCAGGAAACTAAAGTCTTCAACGAAGATGTGGTCCAAGAAGATGTTGTTGTTGAAACAACGGTTGAACCAGAACAAGCTGAGCCGTCAGCTAAGCGTGTGAGGAGGCCGAAGGACTTCGGAAGTGACTTTGTCACCTATCATGTGGAAGCAGATCCGCTTACCTATGATGAGACGATGAAGACCAGAGACGCAGTTTTCTGGAAGGAGACGATTGACAATAAAATTGATTACATCACCTCAAATAACACTTAGGTGTTGGTTGATCTTCCTGAATGAGCGAAACTCATCGGATGCAAATGGATCTTCAAGAAGAAGATGAAAGCAGACAAAACTATTGACAAGTTCAAGGCTAGGTTGGTAGCCAAGGGGTTTTCTCAGAAGCAGGGAATTGACTACTTTGACACGTATGTTCCAGTAGCCCGGATGACCACCATCAGAATGTTGATTGCTCTCGCAGCAATACATAAGATGGTGATACATCAGATGGATGTGAAAACGGCTATCCTAAATGGCGAGCTGACCGAAGAGATTTACATGCAATAGCCAGAGGAATTTATCGTTAAGGGTCTTGAAGAAAAAGTCTGCAAGTTGGTGAAATCTTTATACGGTCTTAAACAGGCTCCCAAGATGTGGCATGAGAAATTTGACAAAGTTATAAGGTCAAATGGCTACATGGTCAGCAAGACGGACAAGTGTGTTTACACAAAGTTCGCTGATGGAAGAGGTGTGATCGTTTGTCTGTACGTGGACGACATGCTTATTCTAGGTACGGATATGGGTTGTGTCACGGAGACAAAGAAATTCATCTCGAGCAAGTTCAATATGAAGGACTTAGGAGAAGCTGATATGATCTTAGGGATCAAGATCGTCCGGACAGACACTGGACTAACGCTGTCACAGTCTCATTATATTGAGAAAATGATCACTCGTTATGGCGATCTTCCAGGGATCGATACGCCGTACATGGGTGATCTGAAGCTGAAGCCTAATTCAGGAAAAAGAGTCAGGCAGCTGGAGTATGCAAGCGTAATCGAGAGTTTGATATATGTTACTACTACCACAAGGCCTGACATAGCTTTCACCGTGGGAATGCTGAGTCGTTTTACGAGCAACCCAGGTGTTGAATACTGGAAAGCTGTGAAACGGGTTATGAGATATCTCAAGAAGACTCAGACATATGCACTGTACTACAGCGAAGATCCGCCGGTAGTGGAAGGCTTCAGTGATGCCAGCTGGTGCTCAGAGGTGGAGAGCGAGAGGTCCACAGGTGGATTCATTTTCACAATGGGTGGAGCTGCTATATCGTGAAAGTCGAAGAAGCAGACTATGCTCTCGTGGTCATCCATGGAATCTGAGTTCTTTGCACTTGATACCGCAGCCGAGGAAGCAGAATGGCTTCGAAAGCTCATATATGATCTTTCAGTGGTTGGGGCACAAATACCGGCGATACCGATATACTGCAACAACCAGGCGACTGCGGCGGTGGCATCAAATGACCTCTTCAACGGAAAGAAGAGGACTGTACGGTTGAAGCACAGGGCAGTACACGATCTTATCAAGAGAGGTGTTATTGCAGTGATTGATGTTCGAAGTCAGAAGAACCTGGCGGATCCGTTCACCAAGGGCCTCAAGCGCCAGCTGGTTGACGACACAGCTTGTAAAATGGGCTTGAAGGCATTCTGATATTGTATTATTGTATTCCTACCATAATGTTTTATGCTATTATTTTAAAGAGAAATCTACGAGACATCTAGCTTTTGGTTCAAGTGAGGACCACTAATCAGAAGAATATCAGGAACGGTGGGTACATGTTCTATTGGACATGGAGAGATTATGGACCTACAACCACTGTTGTCTACCGTTATTTTCTGTAAAAAATGGATCCAGTAGGAAGGTTGGCTTAAATGCCTTAATAAGTTCTCAGGCAAAGTGAATGCCTGGTGTGCTTTACAGGAAGTACGGTAGAAGAGCACTACAAGGAGTGAAACTCCATGCTACTGTGGGGTGACTCCACCATGAGGTTCCCAGGCATGGGATAATGCCTCGGCTTTGCTAGCCAAGTCACAGTAACGTAGCACCGCAAATAGGCAGTTAGCATAATATTGTATGTTAAAATAAAAGGGGTGTAGTCAGCACTACAAAGAGGAGGAGTTCCTCATGTAATAGTGGCACGACAACACAATGAGGTACCCCGTTAGGGATAAAGCCTCGGCCTTGCAAGCCATGTCGTTGCGGCGTAACACCGCAAGGGAGCCTAAGGCTTCATGCTAGGTAGTTTGGCACTATAAAGAGGCGGTGGCCTCATGCTACAGTAGTATGACACTTCGATGAGGTTCCCGTTATGGGGTAAGGCCTCGGCTTTAAGCCATGTCATAGCGGCGTAGCACCGCAAGGGAAGCGCAAAGCGCTACATGCCATGTTTCTTTATAATGAACTCACATATAGTGTATGGACAAAGAGATATCAGGCCATCTCTTGAGGGTAAACTTGTAGACGCCCAAAATTATATACTAAAACCAGGCTGGCACGGGGCCTTTAATGTGTATCCAGAAGCACATGTAACTACATTATGTGAGTGGAAAGAATTTCAGCTATGATGCAGAATTTAAGGCTTAGTCCATTCTTGTATTATAGTTTGTTGTTTGACCCATGTGGAAAGATTCAAGTCGTCAGCGACATCTCTTCTAATGCATGATGGACAGTTACTGTGGGGAACACTTATACCCATATATAGAGATATGTGGGAGATTGTTGGATTTTGGTCTTTTCATTGGAATTTTAGTCCCACATCGGCTAGACCAAAGGAGTTGCATCTCTATATATTAGCTATGCTATTTTAGAGATGCATATGTGGTGTGAAGGTGCACATGGGTGTGCCATATGAGATTATTATTCTAATGGGAAAAAAGGCTAAATAAACAATTGAAAGCATTCATGTTTTTTGCTCTTGGAAAATTTATTTCCATGGGAGCTAAGCCCCGTAGGGGCTTAGCGACTCGGACTCGGACTCGGGCTCATGGGCTCATGAGGCGTAATGTGGCATTTTGTTGGCGCATTTTGCACTTAACACGTCAGCATGGCGCATAGTGCGCTTAAGTTGCGCTCGTTGCACGAGCCACTTGCGCAGCCAGGCGCGCTGCCAGGTTGCGCGGCCAGTTGCGCAAGCCAGGTTGTGCGGCCAGTTGCGCAGGCCAGGTTGCGCGGCCAGTTGCGCTGCCAGGTTGCACGGTCCAGGTTGCGCGACCAGGTGTGCGCCCAGTTGCGCGCTCAGTTGCGCGGGTGGCGTAGGGTGCGCAGGACGCGCAGGTGGCGCAAGTGGCTCAGTGCGCGTTCAGCGCATAGTGTACAAGGCGTGCAGGGTGCGCGAGGTGCGCAACTTGCTTCAGATCGTGCCTATGCATGATCTGAGCGGTTACTGCACGTTCGGAGTGGTTATTACCACGTCCCTAATGTTGTGCTAACCGGACAGTTGCTACTCGGGCCTATAAAAGGTCTCTTTTCTCTCACAAGCAGAAATACAGAACACATACAGAGAGTTACGAAAGTTTACAAGTGTTTCTTAACACAAGTAAACAGAGGCTGTGAGAGAGAAGAGAAGCTTTACACCAGCGTTGCTTTGCACGGGAGTCCGTGTACGATTCGAGGAGTCAGAAGAGCAGAAGTGTTCCAAAGTTCTCCGACGAACTTGCTGGTTCTTGGAAGCTATCGTGTGGGGCGAATATAGCTTTGAGCAACGGTGATCATTCACCCCAGCAGGAGTTTTTCAATCTATCACCAGTCATCTTCTTCGCTGCTGTGGATTACGAAATATTCTTAAATTCTCGTAATATCATATGCTGCTGTAACGAGATCTTCTTAGATCTTCGTTATACTTGCGCAACCTTTCTAGAAGTGTTGCGTTGGAACATTGTTCTTACAATTGTTTCATCTTCTCAGTTTTTCATCGAAAAAATTGTGCTCCGGCACTAACAACTACACAATAGTTGTACATGTATTAACACTGTTGCAGGTAATTATTAAGATTTCAATGTATCAATCTACAAATAGAACCACTAATTAACAGGTATCCTGAGGGCACTCATCTTATCCTTCATTGGTTACCACTTCCCGTAAATAGTTAAATGCTATCTTTCATATCTTCGTTGTAATGTTTGCATACTTTCATAAAAGAGAATATGATTAGACTATCCAAAGTACATTAGATGTGTTTATACTTTTCTTCGAAAAGATCACCCATCAGAATAATCAAAATTTTAGACGAATAGTATTATTTGGGTGGTAGTTTGGTGACATCTTGGAACTTGGAATGTCTAAGGAAGATGCAGTACCTACTGCTCGTCTGTTTGACTTTAGGCTAAGAAATTAATATTATTCACGGCTATGATCAATACACTTCAAACTAATTGTTACTTCATTTATGGGTCCACATACGTGGATATATTGAGGGTAGACACCACATTGTAAAAATAAAGTTTGGAGCGTCAACAAAAGTTACGATAAATATGGGAGCTATCATTGGCATGACCGGACCTCATATCAAGCCAAGACACAAGCATTTGTGTACCGACATGTATCGGTTGTATAATCGAAGACATACCGAAATTTGTGTAGAATTTCCAGCAGCTTTGGCATAAAATTATGTCCATACAATATACTGATAGTATAACAGCAATATCCCCCGGCCCACTGTGGTAATCCACATAGATTGGTTAGTTTTAGCACAGTTTAGGAACGGCAGAAATAGTATGGACTGTCAGAATTTGAACGGAGTTAATTTAGGAATTCTTCTAATCCTAAATTAGGTTTTTTTTAGTTCTATATAAGAGACTAAGGGGGGTTATTATTGAAGAGTGTTCATTGAGGAGATTCAGGAAGACAATCCATCAAATCTATTAGAAGATCCGTGCTTGCTAGTAAGGCTGACACATCAAGATAGTAGAAGAGATGGGAGTCGTCTACTTCGTTCAGAAGATCGTTACAGTTGTCTATTCGGTGAAAATCAGTACTGCTAGGTGAGATTCTAATATAGGATTGGGGTTGAGCTATCAATTATACTCTCTTTGTCTTTATATTTGTAATTTGTCTGGGTTTAATTTTGGGAAAAAAGATTCAACAATAATTGTATCAATGTTATTATCAAATAGAGATTGGGATTTGTCTGGGTGACAAAGTCACCACATATACTCTTTTATATGTGCTTGTCGTTTGGGTGTAGTGGTTTATGGGATCCCAAGTGGTCATTGAAGTATCTGTTGAGCACGTTTGACTGAGAGTGGTTTAAATTCCCACAAAGTGGTATCAAAGCTCTCGGTTCAAGAGGTAGAAGGTTAGTCATGATTACATAGAAGATCAACATGTGTTTGATTCCCTAACAATGGGACCTGGAGGAAACCAAGGATGTATGATTTACTATGATGCAATGATCTGCATGGTCTGTTGAAGGGCAAGAGCACCAAGCCAACCGATAAGTCCGTTGATTACTGGAAAAGGATCGATCAGAAGATTGTTGGATTCATCTGTCAATGGTTGGATGATCGTGTTTCATCATGTAATGGAAAGTACTGCGAAACTGTTGTGAGAGAATTTGCATTTGTCGCACAGACGAAAAACGGTTGGAAACACGACATTCCTTGTTCACCAACTGGTCCATGCTAAGTACAAGTAGGGTGGTCTAAATCCCCAGCACGATTTTCCATTGTTTTGTTGTTAAATGCTTACAATCACATGCTCAACTCTCGCTGATTTTAGAGTGGTTCTCCATTTGTGTATATATGTTGGTGTTTTCTACTCTTCTATGGAAACTTTTAGTTCCACATTGGAAAACCATCAATGTACATACCTCAATATAAAGCTATGCTTGTGTTGGAGTACGCAAACAGAGTGAGGTGTCCCATGTGGGTTGATTTTCCTAGAGGGTTAAGTATAAATCACAAAGAACAAACCTTTATTTTGTCACCACCTTTGGGTTCCATAGGAGCTAAGCCCCGTAGGGACGTAGCGACTCGTACTCGGTCAAAGGGTATAAAGTGGCGCTTTAATGGCACACTTTGCACTTCGCATTGCGCTTGTGCGTTCTTTTTATGTGCGAATTACATGCACGGTTGCTTGCTAAGACACTATGCGTCTAGGCGTTTAGGTGCTATGCGTCTGGAGTTATGAGTCTTGGAGCTAAGCGTCTTGGTGCTATGCGGCTGGAGCTATGCGGCAAGGTTGTCACGTCCCGCTCCCGTAGGAGCGATCGTCCTCGCTAAGGCGTGAAGCCGCACGAGCCTAGATTGCGTTCGTGCAAGGCGGGTTCCATAACGGCCGATTCCAGCGGCTGTGATGGGGTCGTCGCACAGAAGTCCCAAGCAGAGACATTGAATAATAGCAGCAAAATTTAGAACAAACACAAGTTATTCAAAAGAAGCTCTTTATTGATATTGAAACATAGATTACAATGGGACGCAAGGCCAAGATTTGCAAGTCTCTCAAGCTCACTTTTCTCTCATTACAAGTTCACTCAGCTCTCTCTCATCTCTCAATACATGTCTTTGAACCAGCGGATGCTTCGAAAGGCGACGTCCATACATTATATTCCGTATAAGTCTTGACTCCATGCGGTCGTATGCTTCAAATCGCCAAGGAACTCCGTACCTCGACGCATCCAAGCGAGCTCCGCGCCACGAGCTTCTACCTGTGCCTGCATATGGAAACTATGTGGGTGTCAGTACTCAACTGTACTGGTGGAATGAGCTCCTCGTCCACCCATACAAAACCAATACGTTTGATTTATTTCGTGTAACATAGTCCATTCTTATCAATTGTCTTTCCAGTCTTGTCTTAGGATCAGTTTTATGACAAATGCCTTGGCATACTTGTGTCTAAGGACCATCTCGTGCTTGCATACAGCAACGTCCACTCAACAACGTTAACCTATCAAGTCGTACTTGTCTTACGGCCATAATCAGAGATGCAACTACACGATAGACTCCATTTCTTTGCCTCTAGACCTTTCTCGTGCTTGTATTGTCAACACACCAACTCATACTTGTCTTTCGTGCCAAACTCTGGGACGTAACGACTCGGTCGTGCCATGAACTCGATTCGTGCTTCAATATCTCTGAGGCAGCGCCTCCTCGCTTAGTCTTGCCTATACTTGTGTTGTGACAACGCGACCGTGCCTCATATTTCGAGGTCGTGTCCAGCAACTCAACGTAACTTCATCCAGCTTGCCTTACGGCCCTTCTCGACTTATACTCGCAACAGCTCAAGCCTAACTAATGCAATTCTATGCCAACGACTTAACACTCGACGCCACATCTCGTGCCGAAGAACGACGCCTTCGTTGTAGCCAAATCTTGAGCCCAGACATTGTATCTTCTAACTGCATACACCTTCAACTCAACTCAGTCCAAAGGCACACACGCGAATTGCCGCCCGTGCTGACACATCTATATGAATGGTCACTGGCAATAACTAGCCATCGTGGACATAGCCTGGCTTTCGGGACCCTTGTACCGCAGGTGGCGATCCTCGATGTAAGTCCCCGACCTACCGGTTGCCTATTATCCAGCTCGGCTATAACCTGTTTCTTCCTAGGTCGTGTCGGTCCCGTGGCCCCGGGTTGCCGCTCGAAGAAACCATCGCCCTTGTCGACAAGTTGTCCATGACCACGCGCCTACGCTAACTTCTAGACTTAACGTAATTGCATTGTCTCATCATCATCACTTAGTTCCTTTGCTTTACTTCTTCCACTTTTCACACTTCCTTTGCAGAGCCCAAACCAGGGTTGCCTCGGCGACTGAACTACAGTCCCGACATATTTCCTCTCGGCGACTAACCATCGCTTAGACTTAACATTCTTTAAACTTAGGGAACGGCTACTGCATAGCCTTCCAACTTAACTTGAACATATCGTGTTTCCTTAAGTATCGACAGACCGTGGCTAACTTTCTACTGAACCAACCGTGGCTCATGCCTTAAACCGACTCGTGTTCTACGCAACGCTATCGCCCAAGTCATACATCATATGACGGGACTTGGAATCGTGGGACTATTTGACTTGACAACCGCAGAATGAGCGGGATAGCACTTGGAATGACTTAGGTCGACCGGCATAACTTTGCCTAACTTACTCAAGCCTACAACTTAACCTGAGGGACGAGCAAAGGCTATGCCAAGCCTTGCGTTACGGAAGCGTGTATGCTTTATCGAGCATTTACGTGGGCGACGCCTATGACTTAGACAAGTTCATAGTTTTGTGTCGAAGACCAACTTTCCTTCTCCCAAGCCACGGGACGAAGGATCGAGTGTCATTTTTAAAGCCACCATACAACGATTCTAAGCCGATCGTGGGACGTTTTCCATGTTCTAACTCGATTCGATCCATCGGGATTATTCCCTTAGCTATGTGGATTCGTCTCTTTTATTATTAAGCCAACTTGTAAAAGTTGAAAATATGCGATTTATTATGTGAAGGCAAAGATGAGGCAAGTTCACCGAAACTACCCCACCTGAGCGAGCGGTCGCCTTGACCGAGCGAGCCTTCGAGCAGCCGTTGCAAGGCTAACGCTGAACGTCGTCGGCGTTCCGATTCCTCCGATTGACTGAGCGAGACGGGGCACTACATCATACACCACTCAGAAAAAGTTTTGTCCTCGAAACTTACTGAGTACACTTATCGACTTATAACTTTGCTTCAACATCCTACGTTTGTCGCACACCTTTCCCCTATGCATTCCTGAAATCCGAGCCACGCTCGTGCTACCCTTAATCTTTTCTTCAAAACTCATATTCTCAACTCCTTGACACTTTTCTGTTTCTCAAGTCTCACTTGATTCAACGTATCACTTAGTTGGATCGTGCACATATTCCAGACGTCCCCAAAATACATGCATTTTAGCTAAGCCTTGTGATAGAGAATCCGCCATCACCACTCGAGTCGAATCGTCCACATATTCGGGCGTCTCTGATATACGTGCATGTCACCCGAACCTCATGAGCGGTGCCTCCACACATCCTACCACTTCGTACTCGAACGTCTGCCTAACCGCTAGGCTATGTCTTTTTGTCAGTATTGGAATCATAGTTCCCAAACAACGATATAAACACTGACCCCATCCTAAGGTTAAACCAAGTTGATAGTACATGGTTTTTCTACCCAAGCTTGTATCACTCCGATTTCTAAAATTCGAGCATCGATTCCCTACACACATCCCAACGTTCGTCGCACGGGGTCCTGGTCGTCCAGCAAAGCCATCATATTGTAAGTTCATTCAACCAAATCTTCGATACATCAATATCGTTCGTTCAACAAACCATTTCAAATAATCTATCTCTTTAGACACGTTCGACATAGATCGCCTATCAATCTTTCTCAAATCAAGCACACTACGACACAATTCATCGCTACTCCATAATTTACATTTTATACTCCCTAAGTCGTTCATCCCAATTTACGAAATCGATCACAAGGTCATCTGACTTAACAATACGTTGCGTCTCGATCTCACGCGAGTCAGATTATCCACGGTGGGCATGAATCACCATGCACGTTCCCGCGAGATAATCATTCTCATCGGGACGTAACTTTTGTTTTGTGTCCAGACTAATTCATTCTCGATACGCAGATTGGACCTACTCAATCCTTAAGTTTATTTCATTCATCAATCGCAAGTCCTAACATCCACAAGTTTTCCTTCGCATCAAACTGACAAGTCGAGACAATCAAAGTTGCTGCATCCTAATTTTTTGAGTTCGATCATTCCCGCGACATGAATCACCATGTCAGCGCTCACGCGAAACAATCGCCCCAAATTCGATGCAACGCATATGCGAGGCTAGAGTTGCTCTCGTGCAAGACAAGAATGTCGACGCTGTGGTTATCCGCGTAACCCTCAAGACACAATCATCTTCATCCAACAATTATCTCAATCAAAGTCCTAAGTATTGCATCCAACCGAACAATAACACTTGTACGATCGTCATCCGTCGAGTCAGAGTACCCTCGAGTTATCGTATATGGATCTTTAATACACCTCAATATCATCGACGATATGTGTAACCTGACGATCATCCTTTGCAACCAATTTCGAGTCGTACGAATGATGCTATCGTCCGACTGGATAATCTCCTCGACACTCAAATTTAAGTTTGATCATTATCCCTCGAATCATTCACAACATCAATTTTCTCAAACCCGAATTCACATATCGTTCATCCATCCATCTTAAGTCATCGACCAACGTATTTCCTCAATTCGCATCGTCCCTTTGCTAACTCAATTCATCGAACGACATCCATTCCAATCCTCAGAGTCATTTTCACATATTCGAATCAAACTTTTCATGCACGTTATCCTCTTGTCGTGCTAACTTTTTATATACGGTTCTTATCGATTTTCTCGATCAAGTCATCCATTCGTACACCCTAACTTTTCCTCGATTCGATTTCATCTACTCGCTCATTTTCGTATTTCATACTTACGCAATCCTCAATTCTGTGCACGTTTCGTGCACGTAAATTCTAGGTTGTTCGAACACTACTAAAATAACCCCTTTTAGCGACGTCAGAAGACGTCGCTAAATAAGGTAAATCCGTCGCTAAAAGCTATTTGCGACGTATTTAGCGACGAAAATTGGATGTCGCGTATAGGCAAGTCGCAGATGACAATTTCGTCGCAGCACGTCGCTGTTTGCGACGTCACGTTTAGTGTCGCTAGACGTCGTAAAATGCGCGACAGATAGCGACATAATCTTACGTCGCCAAAATAGCGACGTAGAGCGACCACTTTGCGACGCGGTAAACTTTATATATGATGACATGGCATGGCAGCCACGTGGACGCTTTAGCGACACCTAGCGACAAATTTAGCGACGTCCGCTCTCAGGTTGTCATATCCCACGTCAGCAGTTTAGCGACGTTACGTCACTATTTAGCGACGTGTACATACCGTCGCTGTACGTCGCAGAACGTCGCTATACGTCGCAGATATTAAAAAAAATTTAAAATATAATTGGTATTTTTGTTATGCTGTGTGTCTGTGTTTACAGTGTGTGTGAAGTGCAGTGTTCGAACCATCGACAGTTTTGCTTACTGTTCTATGTTTTATCTTGGATAGAAAGAGCAACAGTACATGGTGCACTTCTCAGAGCTTCCTCTTCACGTCCTTCACCTTTTCGGGAACCTGGACGTGAAAATGAAGCTCTCAGAAGTATACCCTGAACTGTTGTTCTTTCTATCCAAGATAAAACATACAACAGTAATCGAAACTGTCGATGGTTCCGAACACTGTATTTCACATTCACTGTAAACACAGACACACATCATCACAAAAATACACATTATATTTTTTTAAAATTTTGGCAGCACCTCCTTTGTATATCAGATCATCGCTTATAACCCAGCGTAGGTATATTTGTCATCCCCGTCGCAGATATCACAAAGTAAATATCACAATAAAAATAGGAGACAGTGCAAAGTAAATATCACAGACACACATCCTCACAAACATCCAATAGAGTCAAATAAAAATGGAAGATGATAAAAAGTCTCCCACCAAGTGTATAAACAAAAGTGTACCAATAAACAATTTGTCCATAGGGCCAATACATACAAGTCATAAAAAAATCAATAAAATCACTGCAGACCCCTGCCGCGCAACTGGGATAGAATGTAGTCATACTGCTCCAGGGTGAGCTGCACCGTAGGGGCAGTAGGAGGCAGTGCAATGTCTGGAGTCGGCACCGTCGATGGACCGGAAGGACGTATCTGCTCCAGCTCTCGCAGTTGCTCACCATAAACAGCAAGGGTACTCACCATCCTCTCAGTACTCGCCTCAAGCGAAGCCGAAACCTGAGTGAGTGAGGCAGACATGCTCCTCTACGATCCCTCCAGCTCGACCTGTCTACGCTCTGTGCGTTGCGTAGACTTGGTGAGCGTGTGCAAGCTGGCAGCTGTAGCCTGATGCAGACTCATCAGCTCCTGTATACTGTGCTCGACCGCATCAAATCGTCCGGTGACGATCGGAGGGTCGGATCGTCGCTCGACCGCATCAGAAATCTGCTGCTGCAACTCGTGACGCAGCTCCTCGATCTGACGACGAACATCCTCAGCTCGTGATGACGCCTGCGAAGCCGGAGACTGCGCACTAACAGAGGGGGCCCGGGATAACTCCGAAGCCAAATACGTGCCGTAGGATCCCGTACCGTAGTACGTACCCTTCTGAAGACCGCCAACGGCGGTCATCCAGAGCTCGTCCGATGATGGAGCCGTAGGCGGCTGGGAGGAACTACCAGCCCCTCCCTCTGCTGGCGCACTAGCAGCAGCAGCCGCCTCCTCCTGTAGCCGAACAAACTCAGCCTAGAACAATGTTTGCTAACGTGTAAGTGTTTGCTAAAGTCTATATTGATATCTATTTTCCTGTTTTCTAAATTATAGTAAATTAATAGAACGTACATATGCCTGCGTCGCCCTCTCGTCAATAAACTCCCCAGTCCTCCGATGGATGACCAGGAAGACGGTCACCATGTTCGGGTCCTCACCCTTTTTTACCTGTTAAAATATATTATCTATTATTAGTATTAAACATTCTATCGAACTATATATAAATTAATGTCCGTCATAGAAAACATACCAGACGACAAAAATGTTCCGTCATCGGAATGGAGCCACCGCACCACTTACCGGCGCTCGACCGTGCCACCTTGGCCTTATCAGACCGCTCCTGGTACTTGGGTTCGCTGAATCTAGCCTTCATCACAGCCCACTGCTCTGGCGTGATCCAACCATGGATCGACTCTCCGGAGCGATCACGATACTTCTGGTCGTGGATCGCATCATGGATGAGCTTGGCTGCGACGGCAGAAAATTGGCCCTCGATCCTCGCCGCCCGGTGTGGTGGATAGAAATAGGTCCTCTACAAGAAGTAAAATACAAAAGTTGTATAATATAAACAAATAATTATTAAAATTTAAAAATAAACAATTTTTTTACCTTGAAGTGGGCGAACCAAAAGGCCTTCCTATCTGCGGGAGCATCTGAGTAGTTAATCCAAGGCCCACCATAGTTCTGCCTCAGAAATACCCCCAGCTGTCTCTGTACTGCAGAAGGCCGATACCTATACAATAATAATTCTCATGAATATATATGTACATATAATCATTTGAGAAATATATATTAACTAATTAACTTACTTCATAGGCCCGTCCGTCCAAATCTCCATACGCGTCTCGCCCGGGGGAGCGCATGGAGGGTCGCTCTCACCTTCTGCCTGGACAGGATCAGTCTGATCGCCGTCCTCCATATGCTCGACGTGGGCTCCCTCCATAGAGCCGTCGACAGAAGGAATGCTGGACGGGGGATCAGGGATGCTGGACGCGGGATCAGAAAGGCTAGACAACGAGGGAGGAGTCGCCAACCTGCTGGAACTGCCCTGTCCCGGTAATGGACCGGGAACAGAATGGTACAATGGCGTACTCGAAGATGAGGATGAGGGTAGAAAATCTCCATCCCCAGCCCGAGGCTGACGGGACTGCCTAATATAAAATCCTCCGCGTCGTCCTCTTGGTCTAGTCATACCTGATAATAACATATGACAATAAAACAAAAAAACATATTTATATGATAGACATCACAGATTTTTAAAAATATCATAGTCACAGATAAAAGTGTCAATAAAGTGTCACTGAAGTGTCACAGATTTATATGATAGAAGTGTCACTAAAGTGTCAAATATGATGATAAAACAAACGTACAAATTTAATCCTCTTCAGAAAATTCATCTAGTTCGTTTAGCTCATCTACTTCTTCTTCTTCTTCTTCTTCTTCCTCCTCTACATCTTCACTTTCATCTGTATCTTCCTCTTCAGATAATTCTACTTCTTCTACACAATTAGATGTGTAATGAGGAACTTTCGTCGTGTCCACTTCTATAATATTTGTTACAAGAGGTAGTTCATCCTCTTGGTAAGCTATATCGTCAACCTCAAAGGTATTTCTAGCTTTGGTCTTGCATACTGCCCACCAGTCCGACCTTGTTGTTCTCCGTTTAGGATAACTTGTGAAGTATACGAGCTGAGCCTGACTTGATAGGACAAATGGTTCATAGGCTTGATATCGACGTCGATAGTTTATATCAACAAGACCGTGCTTGTCTACTTTCCAACCTTGACCTTCAATCGGATCGAACCAATCACACATGAATAACATAATCTTAGCAGGCTCTATTCCATAACTATATGTCAGCTCCACGATCTCCCGTAGCACGCCATAGAAATCGCTGCCCGCATCAACATCTTTGTAGTTTGAAGATCTGATACACAAACAGCTGTTTTTGGTGGAGTCGAGATACACAAAGTTGTCTCTGATCGGGCAAGTTGTTGACTTGAACCTAAACCCATTAACACAGTAGCTTGGCCATATTTTTGCAGCATAAATTGGTCCCTTGGCTAGCATTCTAATAGACTCATTCTCAAGTCTTGCGTATGGACGATCGACCTAAATACCACGAAAGAAGCAATTAAGCTCATTCTCAATCAAGTGCATATACAGAAAGGTAATTACAGAGTTCTCAAGTCTTACATATGCACTCAACCATGATGGAAAATAATGCCTCATTTCTTGTTCTAGTTCTTCTTCTGTTATGTGTGGCCTACCTGACCTCACATCATCATTAAATATGCTGAAAACAACATCGTGCAATTAATGTAATAGTATAATAATCAACACTATTAAAACAATGGGTTATATCTACCTAGTATGGGTTAGCCTATTAATCTCTATCAAGCACGAAAGAAGGGCACGAATCATGATAGAATGTATCAAGCAAGATGCAACTCGAGGAGAAGACGGTCAAGTATGTGGATGAGATCCTAGACTCTAATCCTATACGCAGGCTTGCTTGGTATGGTAAATTAACCAAACAATTTATCTAGACCTGCATGGGCCACCACAAAAACATGTAACGCCCCAGTCCCAAAATACGTAGGACTAAGTACGTAAACATGCCAGCTGTATTCATACGAAGTACGTAGGCCTCGTATAAATACATAAGCTGTAAAATGTAGTAATCCAAGACAACTAAATCTCATCCACAAAATAAAGAATAATAATATAAAGATCAACTCGAATATTTATGATACAATCGTTGGGCAGAGACAAAGTCCACTACCAACTATCCCAATAAAAGAAATGTACAAGAAATTGAGCGATAAAAATGGCAAGACGAACCAAGCACAATCGTCTTCAAAGGAATAGAGAAGACCACGGCCTTGGCTAGGATACCTGCGGAAGACATGAACACACACCTGGGAAAAAAACCAGGTCCTCAGACGGACGTAGCAAGATACAGAAAGAACAAGCTAATATGACTGTCAGAATAAAATAATATAAAAATGACTATCCTAGACACAAATATGCAAAGGAGATTCTAACCGCCTAATATGCAATTTAGAGGACAACTTTCATGCGCATGGGTGAGATTTTTGGCTATAAGTACGTAACTGGCATCCAGTAATCCGTATCCGTCCGTAACGTCTAAAACGTCAGAGGACAACTGCAAATATATCGCCATAGTTCCTTTCGAAACTATAGGTTACCTGTTGGCTTCCCATACGTACTAGCGACTGTCTTTCCCCAATATATCCCATACTGTTCAAGTCATGTCCATGGCTCGTCCAGTTTTGTAACTGCTTGAGTCTCTAAAACCCTAGTCATAGCAGTTACGATCATCTACCGTCACACGACAATAAAGATAGCTAGTCAATAAGTCGTTCTCCTAATAAAATGCCTCAAACCGTGTAGTGTAAGTGTCATGGCAAGCGGAGATATAAAAATATCCCGCAATAGGAGGGTAGTCCGCTAACACTAAGTTAACATGCATATAGTAAAGTAAAACGACTAATAGAGTCGCTTGCACCCAAGTGTGGCTTGGATGCGCAATTTATATCAAAGAAAACTAACAATATGAAACAAAATAAATAATACAGAAAATAAATAATTTGGCAGTAAATTAGCAAGGTATACTTGCCTGTTGCGACGCCTGGTGAGCTGCCTGGTGTGGTACAATAAAGGTGGCACAAGATATGACTTCGATGTTACAACTATACATGACGGCCTCGGATGATGGCACGGATGGTCCCAATAGGTCCAAGATGGTTAATTTAGTTAGAGTGGACATAAGTTAGTCTCGAAATTGGCGAAGAATAAGAATAATGGGGTTGGTCATGGAAGGGAGGAAAATAAAATAAAATAGATAACAATAAATATATATACGATTTTGAGAACTATTTATAATCCTTGAAA
Organism: Iris pallida; assembly: GCA_029216955.1. NCBI lineage: Eukaryota > Viridiplantae > Streptophyta > Magnoliopsida > Asparagales > Iridaceae > Iris > Iris pallida. The sequence goes on from JANAVB010014361.1 coordinate 57,627, forward strand.
CTTGATTAAAATATCTTACATAATACTCAAAAATAGTTCGTAATAATTTGGAAACCACAACAAATTATTTTTAAGCTAAATACGTAAATACGAAGAAATAGTTTTATGGGTAAAACAGAACTCACTTATATGCATATTTATTTTAATAACTTGGTATAATCTAGGAAATATTTTTAATAAGAATCTAATGGGATAAAATATTTAGGTCAAAAATATGTATAAAGAAATATCATAATAATATATTTATGACTTCCATAGCCTATTAGACGTAGGTCCCAAGCCCCTTGCCATCTTTTTGTTACAAAAATAGTTTTTAAAAAAATAATAATAATAATTGGCATTAATAATAATAATAATAATAATACTAATAATAATAATGACACCAAAAGAAAGAGATGAAGAGAATGAGACAAAATAACATAAAAAATAAACAACCAAATAAATTAATACCAACAGGCAACATTTGTACAAAATGTTGTGCTGTGCCTCCCTTTTTCCTAAGTGTTTTAAAAATTCCAGAGGAGAGGGAATAGAAGAAGGAGGAAGAGAGTGAGAAGAAAAGGGGGAAATCGAGAGCGGGTGGAGTCGGCGAGGAAGGAAAAGAGGGGAGGCGGGGCGCAGATCCGGTGGCTGAGCACCAGACCACGGTGGTGGCCCGGCGCTGGAAAGCTGTGGGCGGAGCTCGTCGGTCGGCGTGCCGCGGAGGAGCTCGGGAAGGGAAGGAGAGGGGGCTCGAGCACGGCGGTGCTCGGCGCACGGCGGTGATGAGCCTGCCACGGCGGAGGAACACGCGGCGAGGGTGGAGTTCGTGGGTGGCCGTTCGTGGAGACCTGCCTGCCGCCGGCGGTGGGGAAACTCCGCGTGGCGCTAGATAACCATTTTGTGGCGGTGGAGCGGTGGATCTCGGCGCTCCTAGCCGAAAGCGGCGGTGACTCGTGGCCTGGAGACGTCTTGACGAGGCGACGGTGGGTCAGGTACGTATTTTCCGGTGGTGAATTTTTGGTGGCGGTGGTGCCTGAGGGTTTTGGGTGGCGGCGGTGTTGTCGTGGCCAGGGTGGTGGCGATGAGCGTGGTGAGAGACGGAGACGGTAGTAGGGAGTCCCGACGAGGTGGCCGAAAGTCGGGTGTTGAGTGGTGGTCCTGGCTGGGCGCGGCCAGGATGGGTGGCCGGAGTTTGGCTGGGCTTGGTCGGGTTGGATCGAGTGGTGAAACCGGTGGTAAGGGTTTACTGTGGCGACGACCGGGTGTGGTGGTGGGTGTCGTCGGGAGGCTGGTGGTGCTGACGATGATGGTTTGGTTGGGTTGGTCTGGTAGCTACGGCGAGGAAAGGTTTCCGAAGGAGGGCTGGAACGGGTGTGGGTCGACAGGGTGTGGAAGACGGGAAGGGCGGCTGTTGAAGGAGGCGATGATGACGAAGAGGGGAGTCGAGTCGGGGTGGGGGTTACGTCGTATCGGGTGTGTCCGATACGATGGGGACAGAGGTTCGGATCTGCCGGACCGGGGAACAATGTATTTGTACCATATAGAATATAGTAGATGGGAAAGGAGGACACCGACACGATGCACGATTTGTGGTAGAAATTTTGTGGATGATTGGATTTTATGGAGGAGTACCTGCCTATTTATAGGATGTGGAAATTCCCATTTGGATAGGATTAGGAATATTTAAAACCCAATTTGATAACTATCATAATTTAAATCGATGAAATCAAATATAAATTCAAATTTAAATCTATAAATTTTCCCTTTATACTATTTAAATTAATCCATAAAGTTAAATCAAGTTTTTAAAATGGCCACAATATTTTACAAATATATTTTCCGAAAATACCAATAAATAAAATTTCAAAAATAATAAATATTTTTTAAATATCTTTTCGAATAATAAAAATAAATATTAATAATTTTGAAAATTATAATATATTTAAGTAATAGGAAATAATTTCAAACTACATTTTTACTAATTTTGAAAACGAATTTCGAAAGTAAACATAATAATCAAATCTTTAAAATACCTTCTTGCTAAATTACTTTTAATAAAAATAATTATTATATATATTATTTTGAAACCACCATTGATAATAAAATCAAAATTATTTTTTTAAAAATATGTTACTCGTACATATTCGCACTCGACGAGAAAATACGAAAATCGTAAATTTCCGTGCGACGTCCAATACGACTATGCGATGTATAAATACAAAAAAATCAGCACTAAAAAATATAGTAGAAAATTAGGGGTTTTACATCCTACCCAACTTACAAGAATTTCGTCCTCGAAATTAAAAATAGGTAGGGGGTTGAGAGGGTACAAGGGTATATCGATGAGGAACAATCAATTCACGACGTTCAAAATATGTATTAGAAAATCGTGATTTCGATAACTACGGAAATAAGTCACGAATTTAATTTAGGGAGTGAATGATGGTCGCGACAATGAATATAGGGTCAAGGGAAAGGACGAGTAACTCGAGATGGGGATATAGTCCCATCGGTTGGTCGGTGGCTAAATAGTTGGGGGGATAACTAAAGGTGATACCTTGGGTCTATCTATTAGGTACGAGTCTTTGCCTAAATAAGTGAAAGATGAGAACCAACATGAGTTCAAAGAAGTTGTTTTCGAATACCAATATGTGGTTTAAAGGCGAGTGAGTAATTCAAAAAGAATTGCCAAGGCTGTCGCGGATGGGATTCTAGAGGACAAGTTTAGCTATGTCCCCATCCGTGTAGAAGGATAATAAATGTGAACCAAAGTACACTCGGTTGATCAGACCATCATGTACGGATTCTGATTAGACAATATGTTAGTGGGTGCGTACCCAATAAAATATGTCATGATCAAGCTCGATAAAGGAATAAGCTTGCAAAACTTAAGCTAAACTTAGCAGCATAGGATAGTCAAAATTAGTAAAGACATAGGCACAATTTGAAAGAAGTGGGACTAGTTCATACTTCTTAAGAACCTAGTAATGTCTTAGGTTGGTGCCTATACAGTTACCCTAAGGTTTACTTGTCTAAGGCTTGGTTAAGGCCATAAGGAAGATTAGGTCGTAAGGTGTTCTACCCAACTTACAAGAATTAAACTAGTAGGGTGAGGGGACAATGGGTCATATCTACCTAGTATGGGTTAGCCTATTAATCTCTATCAAGCACAAAAGAAGGGCACAAATCATGATAGAAGGTATCAAGCAAGATGCAACTCGAGGAGAAGGCGATCAAGTTTGTGGATGAGATCCTAGACTCTAATCCTATACGCAGGCTTGCTTGGTATGGTAAATTAACCAAACAATTTATCTAGACCTGCATGGGCCACCACACAAACATGTAACGCTCCAGTCCCAAAATACGTAGGACTAAGTACGTAAACATGCCAGCTGTATTCATACAAAGTACGTAGGCCTCGTATAAATATATAAGCTGTAAAATGTAGTAATCCAAGACAAACTAAATCTCATCCACAAAATAAAGAATAATAATATAAAGATCAACTCGAATATTTATGATACAATCGTTGGACGGAGATAAAGTCCACTACCAACTATCCCAATGAAAGAAATGTACAAGAAATTGAGCGATAAAATGGCAAGACGAACCAAGCACAATCGTCTTCAAAGGAATGGAGAAGACCACGGCCTTGGCTAGGATACCTGCGAAAGACATGAACACACACCTGGGGAAAAACCAGGTCCTCAGACGGACGTAGCAAGATACAGAAAGAACAAGCTATATGACTGTCAGAATAAAATAATATAAAAATGACTATCCTAGACACAAATATGCAAAGGAGATTCTAACCGCCTAATGTGCAATTTAGAGGACAACTTTCATGCACATGGGTGGGATTTTTAGCTGTAAGTACGTAACTGGCATCCAGTAATCCGTATCCGTCCGTAACGTCTAAAACGTCAGAGGGCAACTGCAAATATATCGCCATAGTTCCTTTCGAAAACTATGGGTTACCTGTTTGGCTTCCCATACGCACTAGCGACTGTCCTCGCCCAATATACCCACACTGTTCAAGTCATGTCCATGGCTCGTCCAGTTTTGTAACTGCTTGAGTCTCGAAAACCCTAGTCATAGCAGTTACGATATCTACCGTCACACGACAATAAAGATAGCTAGTCAATAAGTCGTGCCCCTAATAAAATATCTCAAACCGTGTAGTGTAAGTGTCATGGCAAGCGGAGATATAAAAATATCCCGTAATAGGATGGTAGTCCGCTAACACTAAGTTAACATACATATAGTAAAGTAAAACGACTAATAGAGTCACTTGCACCCAAGTGTGGCTTGGACGCACAATTTATATCAAAGAAAACTAACAATATGAAACAAAATAAATAATACAGAAAATAATAATTTGACAGTAAATTAGCAAGGTATACTTGCCTGTTGCAACGCCTGGTGAGCTGCCTGGTGTGGTACAATAAAGGTGGCACAAGATATGACTTCGATGTTACAACTATGCATAACGGCCTCAGATGATAGCACGGATGGTCCCAATAGGTCCAAGATGGTTAATTTAGTTAGATTGGACATAAGGTAGTCTCGAGATTGGTGAAGAATAAGAATAATGGGGTTGGTCATGGAAGGGAGGAAAATAAAATAAAATAGATAACAATAAATATATATACGATTTTGAGAACTATTTATAATCCTTGAAACTAGATTAAAATATCTTACATAATACTCGAAAATAGTTCGTAATAATTTGGAAACCACAACAAATTATTTTTAAGCTAAATACGTAAATACGAAGAAATAGTTTTATGGGTAAAAACAGAACTCACTTATATGCATATTTATTTTAATAACTTGGTATAATCTAGGAAATATTTTAACTAAGAATCTAATGGGGTAAAATATTTAGGTCAAAAATATGTATAAGAAATATCATAATAATATATTTATGACTTCCATAGCCTATTAGACGTAGGTCCCAAGCCCCTTGCCATCTTTTTGTTACAAAATAGTTTTTAGAAAATAATAATAATAATAATAATTAGCATTAATAATATAATAAATAATAATACTAATAATAATAATGACACCAAAAGAAAGAGATGAAGAGAATGAGACAAAATAACATAAAAAATAAACAACCAAATAAATTAATACCAACAGGCAACATTTGCACAAAGTGTTGTGCTGTGCTCCCTTTTTCCTAAGTGTTTTAGAAATTCCAGAGGAGAGGGGAATAGAAGAAGGAGGAAGAGAAAAAGGCTGCAGTACCAGTCATACGCCACTCCTTTCAGTGCCCCAACAAATATGCTGGTAAGTAGTGCTTTCTCCTTCGGAAGATGTCCCGTCTGAGACTGGAAATACGTCAGATAGCGACGCGAGAGTCCTTCCTGTCGTTGCGTCAGTGTTTGTGGTTTATACTTAGGAGGATAAACCACCTTATTCCATTCGAGGGGATAAGGTTGGGGGATGCCCATCTTTTGGCGCTCCTCTTGTCTTGTCTTGGACTCAAAGCGTTCACATAAGTCCCTGATCATCTCGACCACATCTTCTGTGGAGCTGGGAGTCGGAGAAGGTGGTACCACCGGGAGTTGAGCACTTGAGGGCTCCGATGTCCGAGGTGCTTCATGGCGATCAATGTCCGAGGATACCCGTTGAAGAGGTACACTCGATTCTCCATTGGCCCCTGGGTCGGGACCGGCAGAAGGTGTCCTGGCCAATGCTGACCGTATCTCAAACACTGCTTGGGTCAGTGTTTGCATGGAGACAGAGAGGGTTTTGAGTCCTCCCTCTAGGGTATCCATGCGCTGGACGAGGTCTGTTGGCGGCGCATCAGACTCGATATCAGCCCCAGTCACGATTACTGTCATGACGCGGCCGGGAGTGGATGGATGGGTTGAGGCTTCACTCTCGACCTCACTCTCTTGTGGGGGATTTGCCTCTCCTGGAGCCTCGTCTTGGCTACCTCCGGCTATGTTCGAAAGAACATTCACCACGGGCGTATCTGCAAGGGCCTGATTACCCTGAGCTCCGTGTTGAAGGGCTTCTGCGTCTCCGAAACTCGGGTCTGCAGATGCTAGACAACCCCAGCAATGTTCTGGGGGATATCTTATCCCTGGGAGGCTGACAGGATCCGCAGATGTGCTTTGGACACCCTCGTCTTCGGACTCTACAAGGGTCTGACTACCTCCAGCTTTCAAGATCTTTTTCCTCCTCCGAGTGCCTTCGAACACCCCGGAGGACGCGACAGCTGTCTTGGATTTCTTAGCTGGCTTTTGGACGAGGAAGAGGAACTGCCAGTCGCCTTTCGGACTGACGAAGAGTTGGAGATCACGTTGCATGAAGCAACCCTTGACTCTTCTTCTGTTGTTACCTTCTTCCCGAGGCGACGTCGAAGGGTGTCGATAATTGCAGCCGCTGGAATACCGACTGCCTTGGTGGGACTGCCGCTTTACAATAGCAGTTGATGGTGACCACAGCACAAGTATGCCCATGAGAGACACATCGTGCTTGTCAGTCGACTCTCCTTTCGATGCTTGTGAGTGATCATGTTACGAGATCGTTGGAGGAGAGTGCCACCTTCATACCCCCTTCAGGCGCATGGCAAGGCCAAGTGCCGGGGTGGTCAAGTGAGTGCTGCGCCCCCTGATCTAATACCAAACAGGCATCCCGATCAGTAGTGGGGGAACCATAGCATTTGAAGTGACTTGAACGGACCTCAGACGCACAACCAGGAGAGGCGCGGGAGTTCAAGACCACTGGATTTATCTTACTCGACTTGATTGTGCACGCAATAGATGCGCCCAAGCGAGACAAGGACTTTGAAGGTCGGCTCGTTTCTGGCGCCGTAGCACTCGAGTCGTCCTTGTACAGCTTACCATCAGCAGTGCGCATGATTGTGAGCACATGCTTCTGGCTTGCTGCTGGCATAGCACGTTTGGGGCGCATGGCCCGTGCTGCCTTGGATTTCTTCGTACAAGTCCCCTGGGGAGCATAGTACTCAGAATCTAAATTCTCCTCGCCATTACAGCGATTGAGTCTGTCAAAGACAGAGTTCTGTAGCACATCAGAGGTGATGCACGGGGCATTGGCTGCGCCCCTGCTCCGTCGACACATCTTCCTCGCCTGAGAGGGAGATGGCTGGAGAACGTGGTTTGCCATACGTTTCACCGAGAGATGCGCTGCACTAGCGGGCGCATCTTGGTTGCTGAGGACGTCAGCAGGAAGGAAAGGCTGGATCGGCACATCCCCTTCGGTGGTGGTGCCCGAGGCGTCGACCTTGCGCACCCAGACTCGGCGGGTCTTCTTCGGCTTCGACAGCCGCTTCGAAGGACTCGTACTGCCTTCAGAGATAAACTCCTCATACGCCTGTTGATTGAGACGTACGACCAACGTCTTGTAGGAGGAGCCCACCTTCACGTCGTCGAGTTACGACACAGCTTTCTCGGTGGAGGAGAAAGAGGTCCACAGCAGAGTCGCCAGCTTGTTTGCCATTAAAATTCTTTTATTACAAATTTTAATACAAACAGAACAGTGTTACAATATAGGACTTAGACGTAGTCCTAGGAGTACACTTTTGTTTATCTGGGTCCCTTGTGTCGATGGAGTGAGTGGTAATGCGTTGACTCCATTGACGATCTGACGACGGTTATCGATTCTCTGAAGGCTTGGATTGCTCTGGGTGCTGGAGCTTGCTGAGAGGAAGAAGACATTGCGTGTCTGTATCTGCCTCTCTGGTGGTTGTGTGGTCTGTCCGTGTGTAGGTAGATAGGTGTGTCCCTCCCAGAAAAAGGAAATGATCCCTCTATTTATCGCTTTGCAGGCTGGCTGCTCATGCCGCATGTAGGATACGTATGTATGTGGGGACGCCACGTATTGATTGCTGATGGAGGCGTATGAACAATGCGCCCTGATCGAGGGGTTGAATTCTTCATGCTGCTGTTGTGGACCGACACGTAGCAGAGGAGAAGATCTTTCTGTTGCTGAGATCTTGGATGAGTCGAGTCAAAGGACATGTGTCATCGACCCATGGCTCGGAGATCTCTGATTTGGTAGGAAATGATCTGGTAGGATGCGCCTAGGATTTGGCGCATGTGGAGGCTTTGGCTCGTAACCTTTAGGAGTCACGAACCATTCGGGACGCATGGCTTTTGAGGCACATGCGAGGCTTCAGAAGTGACTTAACTTCTGTTTCGGGATCAGAGAGCAGTCTGAGGCGCATAGCTTTTGAGGTGCATGCAGAACTGTAATGGTGACTTTCCTTCAGTCTTTAGGGATCAGTAAAAAGTCTGAGATGCATGGCTTTTGAGGTGCATACAGATTTGGGCGTATGGCTGTAGAGGCACATGCAAGAAGTTGGGTGGCCACGTAGCAGTAGCCGTCGGAGGAAAGTAATGATGATGCTGACGTTGGCGACGCTTCGTCTTCTGAACAGTTCAGACTTCGGGAGGCGTGCTGCCAACTCTGTCAGTTCAGCATTTAATGTTTGTGACATTCGATGGACAGCTGAGTGGGCGCGTCGGTTGGCATTCTACTAGGCGTATGGGGACGTATGGGGGGCGCATCCCTGTGATGTGCTTGGTACTGAATGGCGCGTCTGTGTGATGCGCTTGATGTTGAAGGGCACGTCTGTGTGATGTGCAGTCTGGCCGGCGCATCTACTTCGTGACACGTCTTTAATGGTACGACTGTTACGATCTTCGAGTGCTTTAAATAGCTGTCTTGACTTAGCTGAATTCGAAGCGTCCGGTTCATCCATTTAATGCAAATTCATTACACGGAATTCGGAGAGCCATCCACTTGGCACATGGGTTTGATTTGCCCGGCCTATAAATAGTGGCATGGAGAGTTTGTTTCTCGTTCTCTCACATCCTTCCGACATGAATTCGTTTACTCGAATGCATTCTGTTGATAAGATGCTCCCGAGGGTGAAGATGCGATAATGTCTTCATTGATGCACTTGAAGGTGACTGTTACATCCAAAAGTCGGAGTCGAGGGCTTTCGAGGCTGGCGGAAGGTGCCTGTTGCATCCAAAGATAGGGATGCTCGGGCCTCGTCTTCGTTGTGAAGGCAGCCGTAGATCAGAATTACGGTGCTGCGGGTTTGGGGGCTCTTTCTTCCTTCAAAATGGGTGTAGCCCATTCTGGTTGTGTTGAAAGCTGCTCCTTTAGCCGCAGTTTCGATTACGGTCTTCCTTCGCCTTTGGAGGCTCTTTCGAAGCCTCCCCTGGCCACAGGTTGGCTTGTGGTTCTTTTCCCTTCTTCGGCTAGAGGGTTGATTGCCACCCTCGTTCTGCTCAATAAATGCTTCATTAGTCGAAGCATTTAGACGGCGGTGAGCCTGGCTGGAAGAGCGGCACATAACTGGGCTGCTGAAAGGATGCGCCTTGCTGAGGGCGCATAGTGGGATGCGCCTGACTGGGGGCGCATGGTGATCGCTGCGCCTATTTGAGGGCGCATGATGGCTGCTGGCTGTAGACTTAGGATCTTCTCTTGTAGAAATTCTCCTTTGTACAATCTTTTCTTAGACATGTAATAGCCTTTTATATGTAAATAAAAAATCCATTTTCGATGTCTATATTCGATGTTTTTGCTGTGAAGTACTCTGTCCGAGCTCTGGCGCATATAGTCTGGCGCATGGGCTTTCTGGTTCTGAAATTCCATGCTTCTACAAGACCCCCTTCAAAGTTTTCAAAACTTTTGGATAAGTTTTGGAATACTTTGAATAAGAAGCATGGTGGTAGAGGTGCACGACTGTCTGGGCGCATAGATACTCTGCGCATCAATGATGGGGCGCATGCTCCGCTCAGTTAACACAAATGATGATGCCTCGTTAACCAAGAAAGATTAATGATGATCTTTTTGGTTTTATTTGCGGTTATCTCTTCACATAACCCGAGGCGACGGCTGAGGTCACACTTCATCGGTTCATGCGTGCGACGAAGCCTATAAATAGATGTGAGATGGAGAAAGAGAGTTCTTCTTCTCCTAGCTTTTGCTTTTTAGAGTTCTTTTTCACAAAAACCCTACCTTTCTTCTCTCAAGCAATGGCTCCCAAGACTCTTCGTGGCGGTGCTGGACGAGGTAAAGGGAAAGTGCCTGTAGAGGCTGCTGTGAATGATGTTCCCCGTCCACCTGTTGAAGTTCGGCCATCGGTGGTTGGTGAGTTTCATCATCCCGTTCTTACATCATACATACGCCGACGCGCATGGACCTTGGGTCTTGATGATATGCTGAGGTTCGCCGACGCGCATGGGTTTAAACCCTGAAGATGTGCCGAGGCTCTACTGCTGACGCGTATGAGTTTAAGCCCTGAAGATGCGCCGAAGCTCCACTGCTGACGCGCATGGGTTTAAGCCCTGAAGATGCGCCGAAGCTCTACTGCTGACGCGTATGGTTTAAGCCCTGAAGATGCGCCGAAGCTCTACTACTGACGTGCATGGGCTTGATGCGCTCTTTGGTGAAAACGTGGCTTAGATTTTTTGTTTGTGCTAAATCTTTACCTTCTTTGTTTGAACACCAGTGTCGATGACTGTCCCACTCCTGAACGAGGTGCTTCTGGATGCTGCCCTCTGCCAGATGGGAGTAGATTATGATGAGGAGATGATAAATCCTGCTCGAACTGCTATCATGCTAGATCAGCCTCCCGAGAGAATGACTTAAATCCAGGAACAATCATAGGTTCCTCAAACGGATGATGGAGCGTGGTGTTTTGAAGTCTTCCACATCTGATAAAGTAACCTTCTTGAAGCCTGAGTTCCTGTTTGGGGACCGCCTTACCTCTACTGAAGCAAAGGGTTTAAGGTCAAGGACGACTGGTTCTTTACTGCAAGGGGAGTGCACATGACCGTTAAGCAGCTCGAACGCCAATGGCCTCTGACGGCCTTCTGTCGTCTTGCTTCCAAGAGGAGGATGACTTGGGATCTAACCCCATCTCAGGAGGGAGCGGTGGCAGGCATCCTAAAGATCGACTCTACCTCAGATCAAAGGGATACTTTGACCGTCGTACGGGCTGGGCCTTCTTTCACCTGGCGGACTCTACGCCCTGGGAGCATTTATAGTGATGTTCCGCCAATACATTTGCCTTTGGCGCTTTGACTTTTGCCAATCGCATGCTTTTGATGGAGCGATCGTACCCGAAAGGTGAATTTTGGATAGAGGGTTGGTGTCATTATGTTGCCAAATGGGACAAACTGACACTCTGGATGCTGTCACGGTTTCAAACCGAACTCCAAGAGATGGGGCTGACTGCCGCGATCCGTGCTACTCAGGCAGGGTTGACATCAACCGGCATATGTTCTTCGCGCTCCTGGAGATGTTTGATACCCATACCGGGACCTTCATCACTCCGGTGGGGAGTTAGGCCTCGCACTTCATGAATGTACGAGGTATCAAAGCTCCCTTGGGGATCAGAATCCTATGAGAAGTATTTCCCGACGAACGAGGAGTTCCAAGTCCTGGGGGACAAAGCTGAAGAAATGATGGCGTCTCAAGGAAGTGGCGAGTCATCATTATTATACAGAAGAGGGATATGAGCGGATCGCAGCCTCATGTGACCGCCTGGAGGGATTACGTCTTCAATCAAGACAAGGAGGCCTCTCTATTTACTACTCTGCCAGCGCTTTTCCGTAGCGAAGTGCTCTCCGAAATGAGCAGGTTAGGTGAGAAGAACCCGGGGGAGAACGAG
>JANAVB010014362.1:0-61670 GCA_029216955.1 Iris pallida
TATATATATATATATATATATATATATATATATATATATAGATATATATATATATATATATATATATATATATATATATATAGAGATATATATCTTACTTATGAAATACTAATCATTTAATTACTTAAGTACAGCAATAAATACACACAAAATGATTAATAAATGTATTTCATCTAATCAAATAACCACAGAAATAATATACATACATATACTGTTCTAGTCAAAGGTCTCACAAATCTAAAATGACATTTCAAGATAACGTATTACTTTCGAAAATAACAAATATATAAATATAAATATAACTTTAACCAATAATATATTTTATTTAACCAATATTTATAATTAGTCATTGATCACTAAAATAAAACCACCCATATACATGCGGTATATCTATGTGGCCGTCTTGGTCGCACTAAGGGTCTACATGGCTTGGGCTCGGTTCGAGAGTCTAGTTCGGACTACCTGAGTACAACCGGGTCTTCTGCAAGTCAATAAATTAATTAATAAATAATTTAAACATCTATAGAGGTTAAGTCACAACTTGGTCTGGTTTTCCTAGTTAGGACACACTTATGGCTGGGTCTTCCCTACTATGGCTAACCCATTAGTCAAGCACGCAACTACGCTATCCGTGCCATGATTCTTAGTCACCTTGTACTCCAAATCTTAACCATGGCTAAGGTCATCTATTGTAATAATTTACTAATTACTTATTTATAAAACAAATATAAAAATCACCACTTAAATCAAATAAATAATAAAAATATTTCAAAAATAATTCTCCGGAAAGAGGAGTTACAATTGAATATGATATGTTGTATCTGTATAAGCATGTATCAGTCTTAAGTATATGATAGGAACTCAATTAGCATGGTTTCAGATATAGTCCAGCCTTATTTCACTTTAAGTTCAGACCAATGCCCCCATTTATGTCCAGTCATCTCTTAACTAGTTGTCTCCCCTTCATCATATACTTAGTTAAAAATTGATACATGATCCCCTTCATTACAGATAGGTACAGTGTGTTATTCTCTATGCCTTTGCTGTGGTTTCCACATGAGCCACATCAGGTGCAGCTAGCATCCTTTCTAAGAGTGAGATGCTAATGACTCAGGTATTGGTTCATCTGAAACCAATGTTAGGAAGTCACCATCTGATCTGTGGACATTCCAAATGTATACCAGCATATCATAAACTTCAAGCCTAATTTCCAAGGTCCACTTTGAAGTTGCATATTATACGGCTGAACCTCAAAGTCAAGTTAGGCATATCTAAGACACACCAGGTACAACTAGAAGTGCTAATGTCGAAGAGAGAGGGAACTTAGGATAGAGCAGAGCAGCAACATTACCATTGCCCAGTCCATTTCATTCCTGCCATGCGTATTAGTTCAACTGTTTATGGGAAATTCCAATTCTCCAATTTGTAGTGCCAAACAACAGCATTTAGGCCAAACCTGGATTGGAATTCCTGAAACCAATTCCTCACAACCAACAGGTCCTTTAAAGTAAATGAGTTATGACTATTGGCAAACTTTATATAGGTTAAAATTTAGCTTCTTTAGCAACATTGGTTCTTATGTATATAAGCTAGAGGAAAGTTGGATCATTCTCCAAATTTACGTCTTGTTATTAATTTGGGCAGTGCACTCTATTTATAATGTGAGAGTGGTGGTAGTGTAATAGGAATATAGAAGAGTAGTAGCAGTAGCTACGAGGCTAATAGGAAAGGGGGCTTGGGTGAGTGTCAGTTATTTTCACTAGGACTATATGAGTGAGAACTGATCTAAGTTGAGAGAGAGAGAGAGAGAGAGAGAGAGAGAGTCTCTAAAATTCTGTGTGTGTGAGTATAGAGGGTTTTTGTGAAATCTGTACAGTAGTAAAGGGATTCTTTGTGTTTAGCTTTGTATTAGTCCCATGTATGTGTAAGTTTCAGTTGGTTAGAGGCAAGGGAACTTTGCCATTGCATTTCATTGACAGGTAATAAGAGCCCATTTACCTAGGTGTTGGTATCTCAAGTAACAAATGGTGTGGTTTCATTTTATATGCATATGTATTGTGTGAATATAGGGGTGGGCACTATCAGTAATGGGTTTTGAGTTAGGATTGTGGTAGCAATATCAGTTAAGTCATAAGGAGCATAACTATAGATATATGTAATAGGATTAGATATATGTAATAGGATTAGATACTGCCTACACAAATCACATATAGGTATACATATATAAATATGAGGATATATCTACATAGAAAGTAAGGTAAAATAATGTACTATGTAAGATAGAGGAGAATGCTCAAGGTATTGGAAATACGTTGTATTTTGTGATATTGGAGTAATTTAGTTTATGGCTAAGATAGTATAGGTATTAATGTAAGTTAAGATATAATATATATATATATAGTAATAGCTAATTGACTAGCATTAACTAGATGTTGACTGATATAGACCAAATTGACCAAGGTTGACTCAGAGTTGACTAGTGACTAGAATTTACCTAGTTTGACCTAGTGTTGACCCAATTTGACCTCATTGACCTAGAAAAGGCCTAGAAGCATACAATTAGTGTATCTAAATACACTGTTTACTCTAGAACACTAAATAATCATGTATATCTCATATATAGGCTTGTGTGACACCACTTTGGGCACCGATCCTCATTCACTGCTCCAGACGACATGCGAGTACATTCTTTGATAGTTTTTATTTACTTGATGATTATTATGATTTAGCTTCTAGTATAGTTCTATTTGATTCTCTGTCACAACACGGATTGCTATTCTGGATTCGTTTCACTTGCGACACATGTATTAAACTTGTCTGGCCCCTACCACTGGAACCACTCACTAGAACCACCTACTGGAAATACCTACTACTTACTTTCTGGCTAGACTTGTACTCTATTTATGTGTCGGAATATGGATTCATTTGTACTAGTCGGACGAAGAAATACTCGAGTAGACATGTAAACATTTCCAATCGTACTGGAACCACTCCTAATGGTCTAATCTGGAAAGATAGCCGTCGTACGCTTGCCAAATGTGCGATATTCCGTATTTACCCCCTAGTCGTTTACATGTCGAAAGCGGTATTTCAAAATACACTGGATTAATGTCTTGTACTAGATTCATATTTGTCTCATGTTATACTGTTTGAACTCACATCACCTCTACGCTAGTTCAGTTAGCTCTATTTACAGTCTTCATTGCCATGCTCTCCTGATTCACTGCAGTACTTTCCTTGTTCTTTAGTTAAACTGTTGTTCTATTTCATTTTCTTTCTCAAACTTTCCATGTTCATCAAGTATTACATGTTATAACTGTTTTATAGTCTTTGTCATTTATTTGGAACTGCTAGAGGAGATGTGCTCATTCCATCATGAGTGGATATATTTTTTAGATGATTGCTTAGGGGATTCGTGTCCTACTTATTACGGATCCGAGGAAGGAATAGCTACTATGGGTCCGGATTCTTAGGAGTGACCAGGAGACTTAGTACTAGTTTTGGCTTTATGTTAGATTCATTGTTAGAACTTTTGGCTTGTATTGTAATGAAGATTTTGACATTGTATTTGTAATTTGATTTTGGATATTATTTTAGTTGTTGTTGAGTCTTTATGGTTATTTAGACTTCTTTGATATCTTATCGTGTTTTAGACTGTGATTGAGTATTCAATGTTATCTATTATACTTTCCTCCATTCGGAGTTGAGATCAATGACAGGTACATTATACATTATATCATTGTGTGAGTTTGTTAGTTAGCAAACTAGACAACGTTCTACCGTCGATTCTGCGACGTAGGCTGGACATTGTTACGTACTCGTGCCCCTATACCAGGTGTGGGTTGTGACAATTCTGAACCTGCAACTTAACATTATCCACTTGCTCATCAGCTGGTACCTTGGCCACCACTAAGATAGACTCAATATCCTAAAGCCATATTGCCTCGCCGATGGGATGCATGCCTAAGCTATGGCATATGTCATTACTTATGTATTGATTGGGTTTTGTGTCTTTCACTCGTGCTTTCTTGGGGTACTTGCTATTAGGGGCCTAACCTCTCTAGTTTTGTTTGGCCAGATCTAATAACAGAGCCAGGACTTCCAGCGTATCTTCTCCTTACCGATGGCTCGCATAAGGAGGATGGCCGCTGAGGCGAATTAGTGTGTTTCTCTTCACCACTCTTATAACATTTTGATTCTTTTGGACATTTAGCCACTAGACACATGTTTAGTCTGATATTTTGAAGACTTTTTCCATCACATTAATGTATTATATTCAGACTGCAGTTAACAATGTATTCATGTATATTTGACACTGTGCTACCTCTTCATTTTGTATAGCTAGCTTCATGATTGTTACGTCGGGAACGTCTTACTGCTTTATCTTATTATATTTCCCGTTTCTTGATTGACTGATTGAGACATAGTATATTATTGTGAGGCTAGTGTGCATCCCCTTGTTTGGTGACATTCGTGATCATATTGTGGGGTGCTAGTGTACTCCGTAGTGCATAGCTGGCCGTGTCATACCTCCGTTCTTCGTACTCCGATACTGGGGCATGACAAGATTTATAGAAGTCCCAATCAAACATGTTTTCCTTGATATCTTGATCCGACCTCTACAGTATCGTTCTTGAAGTGATTAACTGCTTGTATTCTTGTTCCTTCTCATCCTGTCATTTGATCTCGTGTCATTTTCATTCAAGGGTACTTCATCCTCTCCTATTAGGACGGCAAGCATGACAGTGCAACCGTCAGAGCATGGTTCGACCGAGTACTAGTAGGAGGAAGTACCTTATCCAGGCCATCTTCCAGTTGAGCCAGTAGTTGGAGTAGTTGGACAGGACGAGCAACATGAGCCGCAAGATTCCAGTACGCCTGGCAGTGCCAACGATAGTTGACACTCGTGCATTACTGGATATCATCCATGGGTTGTTGGCTACCCAACAACATCATATGGTAGTGCAACAGCATCATCAACTTCAGCATCAACAACATCAACTTCAGCATCAACAGCAGAACGTCCTCTACTCAACCAGGGGCTGCAAGTAGCTCTAGAGAGGGGCAGTAGATCAGATTTGACGGTAACGGTTAGATTTTGCCGGCTCAACCCCCGATATTTTGATGGCAGGGGTCAAACTTTCTGAAAAATCACCTCACCTTTGGAAGAACTTTTAAAAGTTCTGTTAAAAACTGTTTACGCTGGACTGCTGCCACTTTCCGAAAAGCAGCAGCAATCCGAAACCAAACCTTGCAGCTCATGTGATTGCTCTTATAAATTACATAAATAAACTTGCAACTTATTGCTCAAACTTTAACTACTATGGATGCTAATGCGACTCTCATCATCCTTAGATCTTGACAGTAGGTCTCCAAGAATTCCGCAATCAAGCTTCATATACAATGTCTAAACAATTAATGTATCGAAGGTTTGTTTACATAGACATTTTGTAAACTATTGACGTTAATAAACCTTCTGAAGGTACCATTACTGGAGAGAGAGACCCACACATACTGAATAAGGCATGTCCATCTGATTTTATCAGACTACCAAACAAGAAAACACGAACTGATGAGCAGCTAAAGGATGGAAGAGACGGAAAAAAAAAAAAAAAAAAAAAAAAAAAAAAAAAAAAAAAACCTGATCACAATCTTCAGAGACGTAAGCAAATGTTATCTTGCTGGAGAATCAGAGAATTGATACTTTGAGATACTCCTGAAACTGTGTCGTGACCAGGCTCACCAACATTTCCTTGGCAAAGAGAAAAGCCATTTGCAGAAGCACTTCTCATGAATCATCTTAAACCAGCAAACAGGCAACTTGACTGAAGTGAACTTTAATCTGCAGCTTGTCCCTATTCTTCCACTCCCATTTCATGCTTGCAAACTGGACAGAATGACCCCCATTTGTCAGCCACGAGTCCACACACTGCATGAAAGTCTGTATAGAACATTTTGGCATACGAGTTACAATTAGAAATAGAGCACGATCGTCTGATGAACATACAGTTGTATTGCAGCACAAATATGAGAACATAACCATTTATGATTTTCAAAAAGTTCTGGGTAATCAACAAATAGTCGAGTCTCGAGACAGGAGGGGGACAGTCAAAACTGGCCCTTATTCTTAAAAACATACATGTTTTTGTTTAACGAGGCTTGGATTTTTTTACCGGTAGATAAGAGAAGGTAAATGGTTATAACCATCAAATCTTGTACACAAACCTTACCATTTGGCATGCGGCTGCATGGTTTGATAATTGATACAATACAAGAATTAGTCAAAAAGATTCTAAAAATCGGTCAGATTGGGGTTTGGCACATAGTTAGCAGACATCAGATAATATATCGAAAATGTATGTAGAAGTTAGACATCCATGCCAACCACCATAATGTAGAATACACAGATAAACAGTGATACAGGTATTATAAAAATGTAATAACTTAAATGTCCTGCATGTTATCTAAGAAGTAAGAACACCGACATGGTCGGCGAATCCGTGCCGTATTCAAATCTGACACAAATTTGAGTGCTGTACATGGTTGAATACGTGTGGGATTTGAAATCCAAATGTTTGCCGAACAATTCGTTGACACATTCATAAGGGACACCGCGGGATATGCCTGGGACATGCTGGATACAGCTTTAAAAAATAGATATACCTGAATCACTGTTCATCAACATCATTGCCTTCTCTGTTGTGAGTGGTTGGGGGGAAGAGAGCAGAGGGGCAAGAGAGGGAAAAAGCGTTATCCTCAAACCCAACTAGACTCGCAACTCAGACAGCAGCCCTCATTTATTCTCTGGCAACTTTTTATGCAATTATGATTTTTTTTTTTTTTTGGGGGGGGGGGGGGGGGGGGGGAATTAAACACTAATCCGACCCCTTATTTCTGACTTTAGTTATGGTTCGAGGGCGCCCGACACTTAACTCATAAAAAAACCATTTGGTTAACCCTATGCTCTCCTCTTCCCCCTTCCGGACCACAAAATGACAGAAATGCGACAACCAGACAGTAGCACGATTACGACCAGGTAATTCATTAAAAAAATCCATTCAAAATTCAAGCATATTGCATATGACATTAGAATTTTTGTTGTTTTCTAGTTTTTCATGTATTATTGTTGCCCTACTAGTAATTTTGTGAAAACTTCTCATTAATCTTTTTATGGTTTCTTAAACATATAGCATCAAATGTTTTCTATTTTTTGTTTCTAGTATGAATACTTTGGTCAGTTCCACGGGGATTTATGTTCAACCTTCTTCACATGTAAGCACACATAAAATTATGGATGAGAAACGTCCAATTTGGGCAATTTGTTAATAGAGAGTATAAAGGGAGAGGCTGGTGACAACACTAGATTTTATATATTTCTTTTGTTGGAACACTTGTGTGAGGATTTATACCAGAGTGAGTACTTGTTTGTTAAAAATTCGTGGAAAGACAATTGTTGTATGCTCTCAAATAACAAATGGAGAATATCTTGAGTTGAAACAGATTGTGGAAGAAGCCGAAGATAAGTTCAAGGCAAAGGGCATTCTACTTCCATTGTACCCCTCCTTCAGGTGCTCTTCTGAAGGATTAACCCTGTTTTGGTTTGAAGATTATGATCCAAAGAAGAGGAAGGGTTCCAGTGGAAAATTGGTGAAGGCATTCAAAAATGAGAATTACCACCAATTGAAAATGGTTATGTACGAACGTTTGCACATGAGGTTGCCTTTCCACCTTGCAAAACAATCTATATTATGTCAAGTCATACAAATTTGTCATGAACAACCAAGTTAGTGGTTCAGTTCTAGGGATATAATGCACTAATGACATCATTGCTTGAGGAGTCGAGAAGTCATATTGAAGAATTATTAGCTCCAATCAAGGATACGGGAAAGAAAAAGGGGGTTACTATTGTCTCAGATAGGTGGACCAAGTCTCAACAGAGGCCTCTTATTAACTTTTGTGCCCATATTATTAAAGGTGGTTAACATCATGAAATTGCTTTGAAAAGCGTCGTCCCCCAATACTAAAATTCCAATGGTGAAAATTCTTGTTGAAAGCTCAGCTACTTATTGGCAATCAAATCAAATAGGAGCAATTATTTGCATTGGGCTCTTTGTTGGAATATTTAATATGTCATATTTAGTAGATTGTATTAGCATAAAGGATATTGGAATATCCTGCGGACATATTTGGTATGCCAGAATATGCCACAGGATATTCCATCATTGTAATATTGACTGTAAGGCTACATAAAGCCAAGAGTACTATCAATAAAATTACCAATCAATTACAACATGGTATCATAGTCAAGTTTCCACAAACCCTAACCCTAGCCGCCACCAACCGACCTACCCCTCCGCTATTCCTGCCAAACCCTAACCCTAGCCGCTACCCCCCCTAACCGCAAGACTCCAGTACCCCGCGCCCCCCACGTACCCCGCAGCTACTGCTGCTGCAGTGCTGTTGCACGCGCGTCGGGCGCCCCCTGCCCCACGGCGCGCATGGCTCCTGCGGATGTTGCCGACACTGACGCACGCGACGGCACTCGCGTCACCGCGGTTCAGATTGTTCCGAAAGTTGACACCGAAGGCCTAGATCTGATAAAAAATATGTTCGGATCTAGATACGGACAACGAGGACGAGCGTGAGTCGTGTGACGGGTGTGACGTGATCATCGAAGAGGAGGATCGATAGAGGAGATCATCAAGAAGCTGGATCCTGCGAAGGTTGCGACGTTGATGAAGCTGATGAAGATGTCGGCTGGTGAGAGCACGACACGAACGTCAACGAGGTTGGAGCTTCCCTCCATTGATCTGAAGCTGGATGGACCAGCTACATATCTGAGTTGGTCACGGCGGGTGAGGCGAACCCTCGCAGGAAAGAACCTAGAGGGGTTCCTATCGGGCGAGAAGACAGAGCTGGACGAGGGCTCGGCAGGACACGACGAGTGGAAGTCCACTCATATGGTAATTTACATCTGGCTTCTCAACTCCTTAGTCCAGTCTATTGCCGCCACAGTAGACGACATTGAGATGTGAATGATGTGTGGGAGAAGTTGAGGCGAACCTATGATGGTGTGGAAAACAACTTACAGGTCTTCCAGATCAAGGGGGAGATCGACGACACCGTACAGGGAGAGAAGACGGTGCAGGAGTATGCCACGAAGTTGGAGCGTCTGTGGCTAGATTACGATCACACCTCAGATCGGACAAGCTGCGGGGATTCGAAGTGTAAAGAGAGACGGGTATGTCTACAGGAGAGGACGATGAAATTCCTCAAAGGGCTTATTGCAGCATTCGCTCAGAGGACGGCCCTACTTCTCGCCCAACCGAAGATCCCCACTCTTGAGGCGGCTATCTCAGCCATGATTGTGAGCCCCCTGAATTTTAGGATTTATTTTAAAAATTTATAAATGAATTATTTTCAATAAATATTTTTATTTAATTATTTTGATCATTAAATGTTCTTTCCCATGGCTTTGATTTCTGGAGCGTCAGAGATGTCAATCTCTGAAAACTTCCTTCATGGGTTTGTAGTAGATAGAATTATCTTCATTTTGATATATCATGTCCCACTCAGACTTGTTCTCTAATATTCTTTTTGCATCACACAACTTTTGGATCAATTTAGGCCATTTGACCATTCCCACTTTTATTTATGATATATCATATGCACATTGTCATGACTTTTAATTTAGGAGCACAAGACTAGTTGTTTTCTCAAAACCAATTTCACATACATGATCTAGTCAAAACATACACCTATGACCTTCGTGTCCCACTCAGACACCATCTTGTGCTTCATTTTTATCGCACAACTTTCCTGACACAAGACCTAATCTTGATTCACTCCACGAAATCACATTTATTTTCGACTCGAATTAGGGACACGACCCAAACTTGTCAACCCAAAATATAGAAACGACCCACATTAAGCCTACTACCCACATAACACCTGTGTCTCATTCAATTGAGCTCCCGCATGCTACTTATTTAACTGTGATCATAAGTGGCTAAATTTAAGCCATTTATCGCGCCAAGCCCGACTTTAACCCAACCCGACTCAATCGAACCAAACCAAGCTTCATGTTATCCCATCATGAATACAAAACACTCATCCACCTACAAAACACCAAACTCCTAGTGTACCCACTCAAAACTATTCTAGGACAACTCTATTGGTCAAATTCCTAAATATAACCTAATTTCCACACTCAATCCTAGCCATTGATTCAACCTCTTGCTTATTCCCACCACCCATCTCTTCATGACGACACTCACACACACACCCCCCATTGTGGCCGGCCCTAATCCCCAAACACCTCTCTCTCTACTTTTGTAGAGATTCCTTTCTCTCTCTTTTCTAACAAAACTCTTTCAGCCAACACCTCTCTTTTACTACACAACACATTCATTTTTTCCCCCTTCCTTTCCTCACAGTCTCCTCCCCCTACGCTTTCAGCCGACACCTCCCATTCCCTTCACCTTCATTATCACATCATCATCTCCATCACCAATATCATCCTCACCTTCACAGCCATCATCTTCACCAACTCCACCTCCTACATCAGCGAGCCTTAGCCTCCACCTCCCTCTCCAGCATGCGACCGCCCTGCCACACCGGTCTCCGGCGGCCCCCGTAGGCGGCGCGCCACCCGCTTAGCAGCAATGGCAGCAGCAACCGCGCGTGCAAGCGAGCAGCAGCAGCGTGCGTGGGCAGCAGCAACCACTGCTACATTCCGGCCGCCGCAACGTGCGGCCCTCTCCACCGCGTGGCCGCGGCTCCCCCGTATGCACACCGGCGTCGCTGCCCAGCCGCCAGGCCTGAGCAGCCGCGTGCGGTTGCGCCGAGTGCACAGCAGCAGTTGCGGCATGAAAGCACGGCGACGGCCGCGCACCACGCCACCGACGACCACCGTCGTGCACAACCGCGACCCCCCCGACTGTTGAAGCCCCGGCGAACTCTCCCGTGGCAGCCACTTGCCCCCCCGACGCACGACACAAGCTATCCGTGCGTTTCGCTCGAAATCCCGTCGTGACGCGCGTGGATTCAAATCTAGAATCGCATTTCGAGGCAGCGACTTCGTGCGCGTTTTTTGGACAATCCGACCGTTGGATCGTCTATCCGTTTCTTCTATCTCAATCTCGGTATATACCCCATTACTCCCGTCAAGTTTCAACCGTTAATTCGATAGTTTGATAGATCAAAATCGGTCGCCAAGTTGACCATTTAAATTGTGTTATTTTTGGACAGTTTCGTGGAGCCAACTTCGTGGACTCGTATCTCCGCTGTATCAGCTCCGTTTGACGCGCCACCAGTTCGTATGCACAGCTGGAATAACCATCTTCTTGTCCCTCAAGTTTCGTTTCATTGTAAGCTTGTTTGATTGGTTGAATTTGACGTCAAAGTTGGCCGTCCGAATTCGTAATTTTCAACTTGTAAAATTCTAATTTTGAACCCGTGACCCCGTATTCTAGTTCTGACACCACCAGTGGACTCGTGGCGTCGTTCTGGCATGAATTCATATATAATTTGTTGAGTTTGGAGCAACGTGGCCCCGACACGTATTTCGGTACAAATTGGGTGCCAACAATCCAATGTCAACCGACCATTTTGAGATCGACTCATTGGAATCCAAATCCGGATATAACGTTGGGTTCGTATCTTCATTCTGGACATATTGGCATATACTTTGTTAGGTTTAGTGGACTTTGACATCGACACGCATTTTCGTGCAGACCGGACTCCAAATGTCCGGATCAACGTGTCATTTTGTGATCGGCTCATCGAAATCCAATTCCGGATATACCGTTGTGTTCGTATCGTCATTCTGGACGCGTAGACAAATAATCTGCTAAGTTTTGTAGACTTTTATCCTAGCACGTTTTTCGGTATAAAGTGGGTCTAACGGTGGACATCATTTTGTCCTGAAATTACCATTTTGCCAATGTATCCAAATTGGACTTATGGGTAGGCTATCCTAACTAATTTGACCATTCTGGACACGTTGATGATATTTGTTTTATCATTCGACGACATCTGTAGATTTTTCTTATGTATCACCCTTAAACTATAATTAATTCTTATTATGTTTGTATTTCGGAATCCGTGCATCAGAACCGAGATCAGTCAATTCCAGTGATCTCACATCGCTGAAATTGATAAGATGACCATGTGGATCACTACGATACGATTGTTAACCTTACGGTTGATTGTCTTGCCTCGATTTGCGTGTCGTAAGGTCTCGATGTACGAATAACGAGGTGCAAACTTGATATTTTAATAACCTACAACTTGCAATTCATGTCATATATATATATATATATATATATATATATTTTTTTTTTCATATATATATATATATATATATATATATATATACATATATATATATATATATAATTGTATATATATATATATAATTGGATTTCGTAAAACTCTAAAATGATCTTTGAGTTTCTAAGGACTCTAAGTGTTGGTTATAGGCTTAGTGTCACCCCAAATTGGTCTTCTATGCTAGGCCATCACTTAGCTAAGTGTCCCAGTTAGAAGTCGTGTCGCACCACTAGTGTTAAGAGTCTTGAACATAGAATAGGAACTGAGATTATTATACCCTTTTTGACAGTGACATGACACCAGACTTCTTCCTCTGCATTTCCATTTCATTGCCTTGCTCGAGACAAGTACCACTACAAACTTTACTTACTGCATATAATAGTGAATTGCATTTGAACGAGCTTAATACAGTTATTTAAACTGAAAATCATATCTTACATATTTCTATGTACCTATTGTATGCTTCACATGATTTAAACTGCTCTCAGCATCTTTCACATGATTTAAACTGCTCTCGTATCTCTCACATGATTTAAACTGCACTTGTATCTCTCACATGATTATAACTTGGGTTATGGAGAAACTGCTAGCTGCGTACGTGATCATGCCCCCCTCTACAGAACGTCTGTACCGAGCGAGGTCGCATTACATGCAAACCTTGCCGTAGGCCTTTATCCCGCATTTCTGTACGTATATACACCTATGCTTGTAGACTTGTACGTACGTACATTTTATTACATGTAGACTTGTACACCAGTACATTTTATACCTATTGACCGATCACGTACCTGCTACAGTTTCAAACATTATATATACATATGTCGCCATGACAAATGTATCTTCTACATGATAGACTGTGATATGACATGACTCTTATTTTATTATATCTCTTTTCATTCCATGCTCAGTATATTTAGTTTGTAGAACTAGTACTTGTTCCCTTCCTGACAGGAAAACGTTGTAGGCATACATTTTGAGGAAGAGTTGCTCTGTGATCCTTACTATGAGCCCACTGCAGAGGACCAGGTCATTGCTCCCGAGGAAGTCCCCGCAGGGAACCTTGCTTGGTAGTCTCGCTTAGATTCCTTTTAGCTTAGTTGTTGAACTGTTTAGACTATATATTTTGGTAACTGGACTTTGTCTCCAGTTTAATACCTTGGAAGTGTAATAATTAAATCTGAACTTATTTTACTTTTGCTTATAGATGTTGTGTTGTGATGAACCTTTGAAGTATGATATTAGAACTGTTAGTATCTTAGATTCATTACTGTCTTTACTTAGAACAGCTTACTACGCTATAACCAAGCGTAGGCTGGGCATGGCTCGGCCCGGCCCAACAATTTGGGTAGCGGATCGTGACATGTTTTTAGTGGTGGCCCATGCAGGTCGACACTAAAGTTGTTTGGTTACGTTATTGTACCAAGCATGCCTGCAATTATGATCTTAGGACAACTTGATAACCCCAGGGACAACATTTAGAACACCTAGAGGATTACTAGGATTACAACATACGGAAAACTCATCACAGCATAGGACTGTTAACTATAAATTAACCTCTTGCTTGAAATTCAGTGGGTTACAATTTTGACCAAGATAGTACCTTTGAGATGACCCCTGAGAATCTCACTCTAAATCTTACCTCGAAATCAGTTTCCGCTTGTTTCCATTTACTCTTCCTTGATTCGTTGTTGAATTTGATTCCTGATATTCGTTGTTGACTTTGATTTTGCATCGAGATAAATTCTATGGATTGAGTTAAGGTGTATTCTGATAACATATTTGATGACGACAGTGAGAACGGTAAATATCTGCTTTATTTATGGAGTTTAGAATTTATCGCAGTCATACTAGCTAGCATGACAAGGACATAGAGCCTGATTTTGGATATACTTATCCTACTTATAGGATTTAGATTTTCTTGCAGCCATACCGGTTAGCATGGTGAGAATTCTATATAACATAATTATAGGGTGTATACCTTAGTTATGACTCTATCGTTTATTGCAGCTATGCTTACTGGTGTGGCAAAAATTTTGGCAACATAATTTCAGAAAGACGTGTATGGTTATCAGATCATATCTTAAATTGGTTCACTTCGTTATGACCAGATGAGCAAGAACAAATTCTTATCATCATTCTTCCCTGTCTTGATTAACTCTGTCCTATCTACATCCACAACTAGTATTATAGGTTCTCTAGAACTCTCCAACAAGATTCTTGTTATCTTTTCTCGACATAGTTGCTTTTGTGTTCTATCTTTCCTATGATTTGACTACTCTTCTTCGTTAACCTCTTGTGTAATTCTTCTCGTCCTTCTCGGTAATTGTTGGGAATGTCTTATGGATTGATCCAAGAAAGGTTCGAGAAAGTATATTTTAACCTTGTATTACGGAATCGAGAGTTTTTGCAGTCAGAGAAATACTGGCGAGGCAGGACTTCAGATGACGGCATCATGGTTACATATGTTTCACGGATCTTACTTGAACCATACCCTAAGCATTTGATTAATATTTCATGGGTTTAGCCAAGATAAGTTCAAGAATCTGTATTATCTGGCATGGCATCTGTGTACTGCAGCCATCCGTCGTATTATGGAACAAGTTAATTGCAGCCAGATGCACACTTGTGCGATAGTAACTTCATGTGACATAATCACGGAGGTATATGGTTCTCGAGTTTTACCTATATTACATCATATGCATATCGTTTGGCCTCATACCGTTCTTGGAGATATTTCAACAAACTTTCCTGTCTTGCTTGACCCTTAAGTTGTTTGAATACTGATATGGATTACTCGATCCAGTCTTAGGCCCTTGTTACCTTCTATTTAATAAATGACTGAAATAGCCAAACCTCGTTAACGGATTCTAAAGTATAACTATAATATGTTATTATGTGATTGTGATGAGTATATTTTCCTGGAAATTTATTAGGTTAAGCTTATAGGGCAGGTATGAGTGACTGACTATAGTAAATTTAGAAACCATTAAGAAAGATTCCAGAGGGTAAAATGACATAGTTTATAAGGGAAGAATCTTGTAGAACCTGAACCAAAATAATTGTAGAGAGAAACAGAATAAATGATCACAAGGGTAGCAGATTGAGTACTGTAGCCGTAGCAGCTACATGCTTTAGCTTGACCTATTGGATGATTTTTAATTTCGAGGACGAAATTCTTATAAGGTGGGTAGGATGTGAGCCCCCTGAATTTCAGGGTTCATTTTAAAATTTTCTAAATGAATTATTTTCAATAAATATTTTTATTTTATTATTTTGATCATTAAATGTTCTTTCCCATAGCTTTGATTTCTGGAGAGACAGAGATGTCAATCTCTAGAAACTTCCTTTATGGGTTTGCAGTAGACAAGATTATCTTCATTTTAATATATCATGTCCCACTCAAACTTGTTCTCTTGTATTCTTTTTGCATCACACAACTTTCGGATCAATTTAGGATATTTGACCATTCCCACTTTTATTTATGATTATCATATGCACATTGCTATGACTTTTAATTTAGGAGCACAAGACTAGTTGTTTTCTCAAAACCAATTTCACATACATGATCCAGTCAAGACACCCTACACCCATGACCTTCGTGTCCCACTCAGACACACCATTTTGTGCTTTATTTTTATCCCACAACTTTTGTAATGCCCCGCACCGCGCGAGGTATTTGGTTGGCTTGTTGGATGCGATCAGAATGTTGGACCGTGACTTGGGTTGGAAATCAGGAGAATTGAGACTGATGCAGTTTCTCTTAGCCGGCTAGACGGAATGGGTATTGGAACGTGGCTCGCTGGTGGAGCTACGCTTAGTGGAATTACGTGTGATCGGAACAGGAAGACCCTTTTATGCAATGTGAGTGGAACTGTCCTTTCTCCTCCTTACGCCTTCATGCTTAATAAAATGGAGTAACGTTATGCTATGAATTGTCCCTAAAAGTCCTATGTTTTAGTTGCTGAATAATAGAGATGCTTATGCTGAGAATTATTGAAATGAATAACACATGAACATTGAACTGCTGAATGAATCACATTTGAACTGCTAATGTGACTTGATGCATGAGAATGAATTGATAACATTTTCCCTTATGTTTAGTGATGCTAAAACAAATGAAATACCTGAATAATGAGATGCTATTAACATAGGAAAGAACTGGCTATGCTATTAACACAATGAACTGAATGAGACTCTTGAATCATGTACACTCTGTATAACTGTTGTAAAGAAATGAGATGCTGCCTATTTTCATATAAGCAATGAACTGAATAATAATTGTTCCAATGAAATGAATGAAAAGCTGCTTGTTCCTTTGAAAGGAATGAAATGTTGTTGGTTCCTGGTTGAGAGGAATGCTATGAGAAATGTTGCAATGAATCAATGAATGAGGAATGATGAGGCTTGGGATCATGGAGATCACCAAGTGGAATGATGGTAATGATGAAATGATTAGTCGTTGAACACGGCTCGAAATTGAGATGAGATGTTGAACTATTAGCTTTGCTTACTTTCAGTTGTTTTACCATGCACTTGTGTTTATCGAGTCGACATGCATTCGCATGGTCATGGACGTACTTGTACAAGTCTGAGTAAGTTTCCTCGAACGGTACCTGGGGCACTGGGACCGATTCGACCCGGGAGGAAACATTGGTCGTGCTATGGTGGTACGAGGTATTACGGGACATTCGGCTAGGCTTGCAACCTACCCTGGAATGGTGCGTCGTAATACCCGTTGAAAAGTCCTTTATGATGCAGTTTCACCAACGACCATGTAGTTAGGATGCATGCTAACGAATGTTTTGTGCAGACAGAGTAAGTATATCATATTATCCTGTATCTTTATGCAGGTGCGAGAGAGTCGGCTATCGGTAAAAAATTACTTAAATGTGATACGGTTATTTACATGTTAACTTCAACTTGATTGCTTAACATGTTAATACCAACGATGATAAGATGTTGCTTTTTAGAATATTGCCATAACATGTTGAACGATAACACCAAGTATACTAAACGATGCCTTCCAGGAAGTATTTCCATAATATGCTCAACGCGTTAACTCAATGTTGCTTAGATGATGCCTTACACAAAGAAATGCTATACCATGCTATGACATGTTTACATTCTTCAATGTTTCTGTTCATGAACTGTAAACTGATGCTAGCCCCAAGTAGAAAGATCATGCAAATAAATGCTTGCTAAAAATTGACCAGTTAGTGTTGCTTTAGGCGAGTGGGTTGGATTCTGCTCGCCAGTACATAGATGATGTACTGACCCAAGTTTGTGGGCAGGTGTTCGTGCTTGGGAAGTTCTGTACACGAGGATTGGCTTAATTGGTCCCGCGGCATCGAAGATTTGTTGGGCATGCAGAAGCTCTCCTTGTACAAGATGATGTCTTCTGTTTATAAAGGGCATAATATATGAAACATTGTAATCAGTTGTACCAGTGAGTTGTAAGCCAAGTTGGTATATCGAGTTGTAATCCAATGTATCAAAGTATCAAATGTATGTCTTCTAGCATTTGTTCAGTTGGCTACAATGTAAGTGAAATGTGTTGTAAGCATTGTATTTCAATACGACTCTTGTACTCTTCTTCAATTATCAATAAAGAGTACTTTTATATACCTCTCTGTGACTGCAAGTTATCTTCTCATTTCCGCTGTTACAAATCAAACGATGTGTTCCCATTCGATAAGAAAGAATGTTCTCGTTAACTTCAATTTGTCTGCTTCTACCGCTGCGATGTGTTCCTATTTGAAGATAATCAATTATGTACCATCTTTGCCTTGTACAAGTGCAATACCAGACTTGTACGGCATCACCCCAAACGAGGACGATCGATTCCAAGAGATAAATATGTTGAATAAATGACTCTACGAATCGGGGCGTGACAAATTTGTATCAGAGCACGGCTTTACGTCCTTGGTCTCTTCTTTAATTCGTTTCAAATCAAAGTTGCTTCCGCGATCACTCAATGTTGCTTCCGCGATTAAATCAAATATTGCTTCCGCGATTATGCTGTTGTTTTTCTGTGATCATCCTATGTTGTTCGTGTCTGAAAGTTCGTTGACCCTCTTAGCTGCTCACTGGATGTTCCATACAATAAGTCTATATACATTGTGATGCCCCTGAATGAATGATTGTTGTTGGTTTGGACACAAATAACCCAACAATGACTCGATGCCATAGTATGCTATATTGTGAATACTGTTTGGAATGTGGGAATAAAGAAAAGTGGCTATGTATGCTGTAACAAGTTGAGAATTGCATGTGGCGTTGGAAAAGAATTGTGAATGGGGTAATTGATGGATGAGTTCAACGGAACTGGTGAGTTGACTCATGTGTGCTGGCTAGTGCTTTTGAGACCCTAAGAATGTTGGCTTGTGATATTGAGACCCCAAGATGTTGGCTAAGTGTTGTGATCATTATAGATCACGAATGTCCGGAATAGATTTGAGTTGGTATTGTTTGGGAATGACTTCATTTCTGAGTGGTATATTGCCTCTACCACTTCAGAATGAGATGTATCGTGACCCTTTCCATCGGATAGCAATGAGACTATATGTGGGTAATGGGTAGTGCCGAGACTTAGCTGGGAGTCTTGTATTGTTGCTAGATGACTCGGTTTGTCCCTTAACGGTGATGTTAAGCTGGGTAGCGAGATTTCTAAAAATTGTAACGGGTGGCTTGGTTAGAAATTGTTTAGTCGAGTGATGACTCAGACTAGTAAGACGGTTAGTATGCTATGGGTAAATGGATTTGGCTAGAGAATGTTGTGGCTTAGAACATCTGAATGTTGACTTCGATTGGTTGAATGCAAATCATATGTGGCTAATACAAAGTTGGTTGCTAAGCTGAAAGTTTTGAAAATGTTGTCGGTGACCCAAAGGAATATTAGAAATCTGTGCATTGATCCTAAGGTGCGATAGATGTTAACCCATCTGGATTGTCGAATGATAGAATCAAGTAAAGTTTGAGCTTGAGCTTGAGCTTGGCGAAATAGATAGTCGTTGCATAAGTGTATGTATGCTGAGGAATTGAAGTGTATCACATAATAACAAGTAATGACTCTGAATACTTGTGTTGCCTAGAGGATGGTTAAGTGATGCATAAATTATCGGATTGAATGGAATACACTACTCGACCCTTGCTGCATGAGATTTAAGAATGCTCGTACGATAGTTTGATGACTGAGAAACGAATGGGATGTAGAACCAGAAAATGTGTTGGATAATGTCGGTACAGGTGACTGTCGATTTGGATATAAGATTACTGGCTTATGACTTAGTGGTATGACTTTGTCATACAGACCAAATAGTACGATTCTATTTTTTTTTTTGTTGAGACCATC
Organism: Iris pallida; assembly: GCA_029216955.1. Classification (NCBI taxonomy): domain Eukaryota; kingdom Viridiplantae; phylum Streptophyta; class Magnoliopsida; order Asparagales; family Iridaceae; genus Iris; species Iris pallida. The sequence continues at coordinate 19,685 of JANAVB010014362.1, forward strand.
AGAATTGATGACCCTTGAATAGTTAGCCTCGGTATATAGATCTGTGTTGGTACGAAGGAATTGGAATAGAAATTGAATCATTGGAAATTTACTTGATGGATTAGTAGAACGCTGGAAATTATATGCCGGTTGAGATTTGAACGTGATGTTGCTAGATCGATCTTAGTCGATCGTTGGGTAAGTCTAAGAATGAGCCTCTGTGGGAATTAGATCATTGAGGATGACCCTGGATAGATAGACTTGACCCTAGCGACCGTTTGATGAATGACAAACTGTTGGCATAGCCGATAATGGCGATTAGTTATTCAGACTGAGTTGGTACCCATAGGTTTGGGTAAAGTTGCTTGTTGGCCTATGAATAAGAAATTTGTATGATCCCTAGTAGCTGTCCACTCTAGGGGAGTCACCTGAATGATTAGGTTTAGCTGTCGATATAGCTAACCATAGAGACTTGACCGAATAATAGGGTGACCATTAGCAACCGTAGGATAACCTTTTGGTATTGAACGAGAGATGGTGATGAGTATGACCTAAGAATGATATGTTGTAAGTATATGCTTCAACATGAACCTTAGAGATGTTTGACCCTTAAGGATTATGTGTCGGCCTATAGCGGGAACTAGAATCGTGGGATGAGACTTGAGTTGTATGTTTTGAGTAGTGAATTATTCCATGAGATGGAATTGACTGCTCATGACGGAAATGTTGGATCGGTATCTATAGTCAGGTAGCTGGGTTGACCTTGACTGTTGCATAGAATTATACCCTGACTCGGGTAATCGATAGTGGATGACTTCGGATTGAAAAGATAAATTGCCTTGGTGAGAAATATAGTTGGATTCGGAAAGGAATAGGATCGCATGTTGTGAACTCTTAATATGGTTGGCTCTAAGTTTTAATATGGTTAGCTCTAAGTTAGACCCTTGACCGAATGTTAGAAATATTATGCTTGGATAAAGAGCTTACCCGAGTGGCCCTGATGTTAAGGGTTGTGGTCTGGAAGATAGTGATTGTGGCAAGTGAATAAAGTAATAAGCCAATTGAAAGGATGCTAAGTCGGATTTGGAAAAGAGAGTTATACCGTAGCTTATCGAATCACACTAACATGGAAGTTGGCTGAAGTACATATGTTTTGGGGACGCCTAAAATATGTGTATGGATCAAACCGAAGTGATAGGCTGCGACCGAGATAACATTGTGGGAAGAGTTTATCGCACTGGCACGAACTTTGGCTGAAATACATATGTTTTGGGGACGCCTAAACCATGTGTATGGATCCAAACGAAGTTGTATGTTGCAACCAAGATAGAAATTCATGGAAAATATGGGTGAATCAAAGAGAAGTTGCAAGTAATTGGAAAAAGAGAAAGATGGATTGAATCATCAATGGATTAAGTGGTAGAGTTGGATAACAATCTCGAGATTTTCTAGAGTGCTGAAATGAATATTGAATTTAAGCTGAATGAGTAACTTGTTGTGACTAAGTGAATTAGTAGAATGAGTTGTTCCTTTAAGTTTCGAGGACGAAACTTTTTCTGAGTGGCACGAGGCATTTGGTTGGCTTGTTGGATGCGATCAGAATGTTGGACCGTGACTTGGGTTGGAAATCAGGAGAATTGAGACTGATGCAGTCTCTCTTAGCCGGCTAGACGGAATGGGTATTGGAACGTGGCTCGGTGGTGGAGCTACGCTTAGTGGAATTACGTGTGATCGGAACAGGAAGACCCTTTTATGCAATGTAAGTGGAACTGTCCTTCCTCCTCCTTACGCCTTCATGCTTAATAAAATGGAGTAACGTTATGCTATGAATTGTCCCTAAAAGTCCCATGTTTTAGTTGCTGAATAATAGAGATGCTTATGCTGAGAATTATTGAAATGAATAACACATGAACATTAAACTGCTGAATGAATCACATTTGAACAGCTAATGTGACTTGATGCCTGAGAATGAATTGATAACAGTTTCCCTTATGTTTAGTGATGCTAAAACAAATGAAATACCTGAATAATGAGATGCTATTAACATGGGAAAGAACTGGCTATGCTATTAACACAATGAACTGAATGAGGCTCTTGAATCATGTACACTCTGTATAACTGTTGTAAAGAAATGAGATGCTGCCTGTTTTCATATAAGCAATGAACTGAATAATAATTGTCCCAATGAAATGAATAAAAAGCTGCTTGTTCCTTTGAAAGGAATGAAATGTTGTTGGTTCCTGGTTGAGAGGAATGCTATGAGAAATGTTGCAATGAATCAATGAATGAGGAATGATGAGGCTTGGGATCATGGAGATCACCATGTGGAATGATGGAATAATTAGTCGTTGAACACGGCTCGGAATTGAGATGAGATGTTAAACTATTGGCTTTGCTTACTTTCAGTTGTTTTACCATGCACTTGTGTTTATCGAGTCGACACGCATTCGTATGGTCATGGATGTACTTGTACAAGTCTGAGTAAGTTTCCTCGAACGGTACCTGAGGCACTGGGACCGATTCGACCCGGGAGGAAACATTGGTCGTGCTATGGTGGCACGAGGTATTACGGGACATTCGGCTAGGCTTGCAACCTACCCTGGAATGGTGCGTCGTAATACCGGTTGGAAAGTCGTAATACCCGTTGGAAAGTCCTTTATGGTGCAGTTTCACCAACGACCATGTAGTTAATATGCATGCTAACGAATGTTTTATGCAGACAGAGTAATTATATCATATTATCCTGTATCTTTATGCAGGTGCGAGGGAGTCGGCTATCGGTAAGAAATCACTTAAATGTGATACGGTTATTTACATGTTAACTTCAACTTGATTGCTTAACATGTTAATACCAACGATGATAAGATGTTGCTTTTTAGAATATTGCCATAACATGTTGAACGATAACACCAAGTATACTAAACGATGCCTTCCAGGAAGTATTTCCATAATATGCTCAACGCGTTAACTCAATGTTGCTTAGATGATGCCTTACACAAAGAAATGCTATACCATGCTATGACATGTTTACATTCTTCAATGTTTCTGTTCATGAACTGTAAACTGATGCTAGGCCCCAAGTAGAAAGATCATGCAAATAAATGCTTGCTAAAAATTGACCAGTTAGTGTTGCTTTAGGCGAGTGGGTTGGATTCTGCTCGCCAGTACATAGATGATGTACTGACCCAAGTTTGTGGGCAGGTGTTCGTGCTTGGGAAGTTCTGTACACGAGGATTGGCTTGATTGGTCCCGCGGCATCAAAGATTTTTGGGCATGCAGAAGCTCTCCTTGTACAAGATGATGTCTTCTGTTTATAAAGGGCATAATATATGAAACATTGTAATCAGTTGTACCAGTGAGTTGTAAGCCAAGTTGGTATAGCAAGTTGTAATCCAATGTATCAAAGTATCAAATGTATGTCTTCTAGCATTTGTTCAGTTGGCTACAATGTAAGTGAAATGTGTTGTAAGCATTGTATTTCAATACGACTCTTGTACTCTTCTTCAATTATCAATAAAGAGAATACTTTTATATACCTCTCTGTGACTGCAAGTTATCTTCTCATTTCCGCTGTTACAAATCAAACGATGTGTTCCCATTCGATAAGAAAGAATGTTCTCGTTAACTTCAATTTGTCTGCTTCTACCGCTGCGATGTGTTCCTATTTGAAGATAATCAATTATGTACCATCTTTGCCTTGTACAAGTGCAATACCAGACTTGTACGGCATCACGTCCAAGCGAGGACGATCGATTCCAAGAGATAAATATGTTGAATAAATGACTACGAATCGGGGCGTGACAACTTTCCTGACACGACCTAATCTTGATTCACCCCACAAAGTCACATTTATTTTCGACTCGAATTGGGGACACCATTTTGACCCAAACTTGTCAACCCAAAATATTGACACGATCCACATTAAGTCTACTACCCACATGACACATGTGTCCCATTCAATTGAGCCCCCGCATGCTACTTTTTTAATCGTGATCATAAGTGGCTAAATTTAAACCATTTATCGCGCCAAGTCCGACTTTGACCCAACCCGACTCAATCGAACCAAACCCAACCTTCATGTTATCCCATCATGAATACAAAACACTCATTCCCCTACAAAACACCAAACTCCTAGTGTACCCACTCAAAAATATTCTAGGACAACTCCATTGGTCAAATTCCTAAAATATAACCTAATCCCCGCACTCAATTCTAGCCATTGATTCAACCTCTTGCTAATTCCCACCACCCATCTCTTCATGACAACACTCACACACACATACCCCATTGTGGCCGCCCCTAATCCCCAAACACATCTCTCTCTCTCTACTTTTATAGAGATTCCTTTCTTTATCTCTTTTCTAACAAAACTCTTTCAGCCAACTCTTCTCTTTTACTACACAAATTCATTTTCTCCCCCTTCGTTTCCTCACAGTCTCCTCCCCCTACTCTTTCAGCCGACACCTCCCATTCCCTTCACCTTCATTATCACATCATCATCTCCATCACAAACATCATCCTTACCTTCACAGCCATCATCTTCACCAACTCCACCTCCTACATAAGCGAGCCTTAGCTTCCACCTCCCTCTCCATCATGCGACCGCCCTGCTGCACCGGTCTCCAGCGACCCCCGTGGGCAGCGCGGCACCCGCTTAGCAGCAATGGCAGCAGCAGCCGCGCGTGCAAGCGAGCAGCAGCAACGTGCGTAGGCAACAGCAACCGCTGTTGCATTCCGGCCACCGCAGCGTGGGGCCCCCTCCACAGCGTGGCCGCGGATCCCCCGTGTGCACACCGACGTAGCTGCCCCGCCGCCAGGCCTGAGCAGCCGCGCGCGGTTGCGCCGAGTGCACAGCAGCAGTAGCGGCATGAAAGCGCGGCGACGGCCGCGCACCACGCCAACGGCAACCACCGTTGCGCACAACCGCGACCCCCCCGACCGGCGAATCCCCGGCGAACTCTCCCGTGGCAGCCACTTGCCTCCCCGACGCACGGCACAAGCTATCCGTGCGATTCGCTCGAAATCCCGCCGTGACGCGCACGGATTCGAATCCAAAATCGTATTTCGAGGCAGCGACTTCGTGCGCATTTTTTGGACAATCCGATCGTTGGATCGTCGATCCGTTTCTTCCGTCTCAATCTTGGTATATACCCCTTCACTTCCGTCAAGTTTCAATCATTAATTCGATCGTTTGATAGATCAAAACCGATCGCCAAGTTCACCATTTAAATTGTGTTATTTTTGGACAGTTTCGTTGAGCCAACTTCGTGAACTCGTATCTCTGTCGTCGCAGCTCCGTTTGACGCGCCACCAGTTCCTGTGCATAGCTGGTATAACCATCTTTTTGTCCCTCAAGTTTCGTTTCATTGTGAGCTTGTTTGATTGGTTGAATTTGACGCCAAAGTTGGCCGTCCGAATTCGTAATTTCCAACTTTTAAAATTCTAATTTTGAACCCGGGACTCCGGATTCCAGTTCTGATACCACCAGTGGACTCTGGGAGTCGTTCTGGCATGAATTCATATATAATTTGCTGAGTGTGGAGCAACGTAGACCCGACACGCATTTTGGTGCAAATTGGGTGCCCACAATCCGATGTCAACGGACCGGAATGCAATTCCGGATATACCGTTGGGTTCGTATCTTCATTCTGGACACGTTGGCATATACTTTGTTAGGTTTAGTGGACTTTGGCATTGGCATGCATTTCCGTGCAGACCGGATTCCAAATATCCGGGTCAACGTGTCATTTTGTGATCGGCTCATAGGAATCCAATTCCGAATATACCGTTGGGTTCGTAACGTCATTCTGGACGCATGAACATATAATTTGCTTGGTTTTGTAGACTTTTATCCTAGCATATTTTTCGGTGCAAAGCGGATCCAACTACATACATCATTTTGGCCTAAAATTACCATTTTGTCCATGTGTCTAAATTGGACTTATGGGTAGGCTATCCTAGCTAAATTGACCATTCTGGACATATTGGTGATATTTATTTTATCACCTGACGACATCTGTAGATTTTTCTTATGTATCACCCTTAAATTATAATTAATTCCCATTATGTTCGTATTTCGGAATTCGTGCATCATAACCGAGATCAGTCAATTCCAGTGATCTCAAACATCCTTGAAATTGACAAAATCACCAAATGGATCGCTACGATACGATTGTTAACCTTACGGTTGATTGTCTTGTCTCGATTTGCGTGTCGTAGGTCTCGATGTACGAATAACGAGGTACAAACTTGATATTTTAATAACCTACAACTTGCAATTCATATCATATATATATATATATATATATATATATATATATATATATATATATATATATGTATATATATATATATATATATATATATATATATATATGATATGTATATATATATATGATATGATCTAAAATGATCTTTGAGTTTCTAAGGACTCTAAGTGTTGGTTATAGGCTTAGTGTCACCCCAAATTGGTCTTCTATGCTAGGCCATCACTTAGCTAAGTGTCTCAGTTAGAAGTCGTGTCGCACCACTAGTGTTAGAGTCTTGAACATAGAATAGGAACTGAGATTATTATACCATTTTTTACAGTGACAGGACACCAGGCTTCTTCCTCTGCATTTCCATTTCATTGCCTTGCTCGAGGCAAGTACCACTAACTTTACTTACTGCATATGATAATGAATTGCGTATGAACGATGTTAATATAGTTATTTAAACTGAAAAGCATATCTTACATGTTTCTATGTACCTACTGTATGCTTCACATGATTTAAACTGCTCTCAGTATCTTTCACATGATTTAAACTGCTCTCGTATCTCTCACATGATTTAAACTGCTCTTGTATCTCTCACATGATTATAACTTGGGTTATGGGAAAACTGCTAGCTGAGTACGTGATCATGCCCCCCTCTACACTACGTATGTACCGAGCGAGGTCGCATTACATGCAAACCTTGTCGTAGGCCTTTATCCCGCATTTCTGTACGTATGTACACCTCTGCTTGTAGAGTTGTACGTACGTACATTTTATTACATGTAGACTTGTACACCAGTACATTTTATACCTATTGACCGATCACGTACCTGCTACAGTTTCAAACATTATATATACATATGTCGCCATGACAAATGTATCTTCTACATGATAGACTGTGATATGACATGATTCTTATTTTATTACATCTCTTTTCAATCCATGCTCAGTATAATTAGTTTGTAGAACCAGTACTTGTTCCCTTCCTGACAGGAAAACGTTGTAGGCATATTTTCTAAGGAAGAGTTGCTCGGTGATCCTTACAATGGGCCCACTGTAGAGGACCAGGTCATTGCTTCCGAGGAATTCTCCGCAGGGAACCTTGCTCGATAGTCTCGCTTAGATTCCTTTTGGATTAGTTGTTGAACTGTTTAGACTCTATCTTTTGGTAACTGGACTTTGTCTCCAGTTTAATACCTTGGAAGTGTAATAATTAAATCTGAACTTATTTTCCTTTCCCTTATAGATGATGTGTTGTGATGAACCTTTGAAGTGTGATATTAGAACTGTTAGAATCTTAGATTCATTATTGTCTTTACTTAGAACAGCTTATAACGCTATAACCAAGCGTAGGCTGGGCATGGCTCGGCCCGGCCCAACAATTTGGGTAGCGGGTCGTGACAATGATCCAGGAGGAGACACGCATCAAACTGCAGGTGGGGACAGGTGGTCCTCCTGAAGCAAAGTCAGCACTGACGGCCACCAGCTCGGACGACACAGGGCCTAAGGGAGAGGCCTGGCAGCACAATTGGCAGTGCTACAACTGCGGGGAGATGGGCCACGATCGGTACGCTTGCACCAAACCACCTAAGAAGGGAGATTCAGGTGGTAGACGGGGACAATTCGGTAGACGAGGACATTTTGGAGGATGTGGCCGTGGTCGTGGGGGTCGACGAGGCGGTCGAGGAGGTTATCGGGCGAACCTGCTGGTAGCAGAAGGAGATGGAGGAGTTGGCGGCACCTTTGCCGAAGAGGATCAGGCACTGGTGGAAATGCTGGAGATGCTCAGGAGAAAGCAACGAACGTCAAATGATGGAGACAGGAGGAGCGCAACAGAGGAGGCGTCCACCTCATTCTTCACTGGAGGCAACGCCGCCATGTATGTCCATCCATCAGAAGGTACTGACGACTCACTTGCTCTTGCATCCATTGCTTCCCTTAATTCGTCAGACTAGATTATCGACTCGGGGGCATCTCGGCATGTAACGAAGAATGCTAATGAGTTCTCCTCCTACACTCACCTAGCATCAGCAGACAGCATTCAGACAGCTGATGGCACTTTCCAGCCAGTGGTCGGTAAGGGTACTGTTAATTGTACAGGTTCAGTAAAATTATCCAATGTTTTACATGCTCCATCCTTTCCAGTCAGTCTCTTATCCATTAGTTCTATAATGCTTCAACTTAAATGCATTGTTTCTTTTGATATCCCTAAGGTGATCTTCCAGGAGAAAGAAACGGGACAAAGACTTGGGACTGGCACTTGCATAAGGGACTGTGGTACCTGGATCGAGAAGGACTGGACTCAGCACTAATGTCTATGGCAGAGAATGAGAGAAGGCTGGTATGGGAGGACTACAGATGAGGGCCGAGGATACTTTGATACTCCATCGTAGGAGGTTGGGACATTCCTCCTTTGACACTTTAAGTAAATCGTATCCAGATATTTATGAAAAATCAAATAAAGAGAAACTAGTATGTGATGCATGCGAGTTAGGCAAACTTACTAGGAGTTCATATATTGGTACGGGTCATAGGAGCTCTTCTGTTTTTGAGGTAGTACACTCTGATGTTTGGGGTCCATGTGTCACTAATACTATGAATGGTTATAAGTACTTTGTTTCCTTCATTGATTGCGCTTCTCGTGTCACCTGGTTGTACTTGATGAAAAATAAGAGTGATAAACGTACTTGTTTTCGGAATTTTCACAAACATGTCCAGACTCAGTATGGGACAATTGTGAAGGTACTGAAGTCTGACAATGGAACGGAGTATACAAACAGAACACTTGCAGAATACTTGTCAGCACACGAGATACAACATCAGACCACGTGTGCATACACACCAGCAAAATGGCGTAGCAGAAAGGAAGAACAGACACCTTCAGGAGGTCGCAAGAAGCATGATGATCGACATGAATGTCCCACAGAGTCTGTGGAGGCATGCAGTGTTGACAACAGCTCAACAAATCAACAGAATGCCTTCGAAGGTCCTGGGATGGAAGTCCCCATGTGAAATATTGCAAAGCAATAATTGTGGAATACTCCAACTGAAGGTGTTTTGGTGCGTATGTTTTGTGAAGGACAACAGGCCGTCAGTTGGAAAGCTTGATCCTAGAGCAGTCAAGTGCATCTTCGTGGGCTACTCGGCGACTCAGAAGGGGTACGTGTGCTGGAGTCCAGTGGAAAAGAAGAAGTTTGTAAGTATGGATGTCCACTTTTGGGAGCATGAGCCATACTACCGTTAGGAGGGAACTTCAAACCACACGCCTAATACTGCCAGTATGAGACGAGAGAGGGAGAAGGAGAGCTCGGTGGTGACCAATTTAGGAGTTTGGCATGGAGGCACGATTGAGGAGGATCAGAAAGGTGAAGAGGAACAGGGGGAGGAGATGAGAGGGGTTAGGCATACGGCTCAGGGGGAGTTACCTACAGCAGGAGAGGGAAGCAAACTGCATGACCAGTACCTACAGTGCCAGTGCCAAGTCCCTTGCCTGCGTCCGTCTCGACTCCTGAGACACCTATACTACCACTACCATCCCCTTCAGGTGATATCATTCTCCCTACTCCTCCCACACCATTATCAGTACGGAGAACCACTCGCAGCAATGCAAAAAATCCTCCGGATAGATATGGTTGGGACTTTGCTCAGTTTGTTTCTTATGACCACATCTCCTCTTCTCATAGAGCATTTATTGTATCTTTGGATAGTATTACTGTACCTAACAATTGGCAGATTGCCAAGAACGATCCAAAGTGGAAAGCGGCAATGCTCGAAGAGTTGGGAGCTCTTGAGAAGAACCACACTTGGGAGCTGGTGAGATTGCCAGAGAGGAAGAGCGCAATCGGATGCAAGTGCCAAGTGGGTCTTTACTGTGAAGTAGAACCCAGATGGACAGGTTGAGCGCTACAAAGCTCGACTTGTGGCAAAAGGATACGGTCAGACGTATGGCATCGACTATGACGAGACCTTTGCACCAGTCGCAAAGATGAGTACTGTCAGAACCCTGATTTCTTTGGCATCGAATGGTGGATGGAAGCTAAACCAACTGGATGTGAAGAATATATTTCTTCATAGGAAACTGGAGGAGGAGGTATACATGGAGATACCACCAAGATTCGGCACCAACTAGACAGTGGGCAAGGTCTGCAGGTTAAAGAAGTCCCTCTATGGACTAAAGCAGTCTCCTCGGACGTGGTTTGACAGATTCATGAGAGCGATGATAGGGACGGAATATCAGCAGATCAATGCTGATCATACTGTATTCTTCAGACGGAGTGGATGCCACATCACCATGCTTGCGGTGTATGTGGACGACATGATTATCACATGAGATGATGAGCAGGAGATCGCCCGACTCAAGGGAAAGCTTGACAGGGAATTTGAGGTGAAGGACCTTGGTCTTTTTCGCTACTTCCTTGGGATAGAGATCGCTCGAGACGCAAAGGGGATTGTTCTTTCTCAGAGGAAGTATGCACTTGACCTTCTTACAGAGACAGGGATGTTGGGGTGCAAACCTCCAGCAACGCCAATAGACCAGAGGTTCAAGTTGGAGGCCGAGACTGGAGACCCAGTTGATCGAGACAGATACCAGAGACCGGTGGACAAGTTGATCTATCTGAGCCACACACGACCTGATATCTGCTTTGCAGTGAGTGTGGTGAGCTGCTACATGCACGACCCACGGAAGGATCATATGGATGCAGTTTACCAGATTCTGAGTTGCTTGAAGGGTGTCCCCAGGAAGGGGCTGATATTCAAGAAGAACAATCACGTGAGTATTGAAGGCTACTGTGATTCTGACTGGGCTAGCTGTGCCGATGACAGAAGGTCTACCTCAGGATATTGCATATTCGTAGGAGGCAACCTAGTCTCCTGGAGGAGTAAGAAACAGTCTGTGGTGGCCAGATCGACAGCGGAAGCAGAGTACAGAGCTATGACCCTGGGAGTTGCATAACTGCTATGGTTGAAGAACATTCTGGTAGAACTGAAGCTGGATCAAGAAGCCAAGATGAAGTTGTGGTTTGACAATCAATCAGCTATTAGTATTGCCAACAATCCAGTACAACATGCCAGGACCAAACACATCGAGATTGATAGGTTCTTTATCAAAGAGAAGTTGGATAGCGGATTGCTAGAGCTTGGCCACGTTCCGACCAGGGATCAGGTAGCAGACAGACTAACCAAGGGACTTACCTCTGTGAGCATGATTAGAAGATGTGACAAGATGGACTTAGTGAATATCATTCGCCCATCTTAAGGGGGAGTGTTGAAATATTTAGTATGACATATTTAGTAGATTGTATTAGCATAAAGGATATTGGAATATTTTGCGGACATATTTGGTATGCCAGAATATGTCACAGGATATTCCATTATTGTAATATTGACTGTAAGGCTATATAAAGCCAAGAGGACTATCAATAAAATTATCAATCAATTACAACACTCTTTCATCAACTAATGTAAATATCAGTTAGTCCACCCTATTTTATCGTTATGGGTCCGAAGAAAGGTCAGGTTGAGATTGTTTGTCCTCAGTTTGCCCAGTCTTTTTGGCCATCTGAGGTTAGTTATTGTCCTTGGCAGAAAAATAAAACAAAATTAAGACTGATTTAAAGGATAAACAAAGCAAAGCTAAATCTACGATTTCAAAGTAGAATTAAACGAATTGTATCGGTATCCGGATAATTTGTATATATAGGAAGTTAATATTTTGTTTTATGATTTGTTTTGTTTGGATCTAATTTGTTCCAATTTACTTCTATGATTCATAATTATCAAGTTAATAGGACATAATAGATCGGTGATCCTACACCGGTAAAAGGAAATATTATAAAAAAAAATCGATAGAGAAAAAGTCGGCTAATAGTGCAAAAGGTTCAGTCAATTATCAATCATGTCTGATGTTGCATTTTTTTGCATTGGGCTCTTTCATCAACTAATGTAAATATCAGTTAGTCCCCCTTGTTTTATCGTTGTGTGTCCGAAGAAAGGTCAGGTTGAGATTGTTTGTCCTCAGTTTGCCCGTCTTTTTGGCCATCTGAGGTTATTTAATGTCCTTGGCAGAAAAATAAAACAAAACTAAGACTGATTTAAAGGATAAACAAAGCAAAGCTAAATCTACAATTTCAAAGTAGAATTAAACGAATTGTATCAGTATCCGAATCATTTGTATATATAGGAAATTAACATTTTGTTTTATGATTTGTTCTGTTTGGATCTTAGCTTGTTCCAATTTACTTCTTTTATTCATAATTATCAAGTTGATAGGACATAATAGATCGGTGATCCTACACTGGGAAAAGGAAATATTATTAAAAAAATTGATAGAGAAAAAGTTGGCTACTAGTGCAAAGGTTTAGTCAATTATCAATCATGTCTGATGTAGATTTCCAGCTTTCGACATGAATGCACTTAAACTTAGGGTGAGATTTAAGAGGTCTTTTTATTCATAGATAGAAATGTGTATTTTCCGTATGACTACTTGATTGGATTGGCTTTCTTCTGAACCTGCTGACAGAAGAAGTTATCCTTGGAGAGGACAATATGATGAAAGTTTTAAACTATGTTCAGGGTTGTCTACCATTAGCCTATGTGGTAGGATCAATTGTGGAGGCATCTGATAAACCAAACCCTAATCCAAGTAAGTTAAGGGGCTTTGTCTCCAGACTCCAACTCAATCTTGTGGGTACTACCCTCCTTGGGCATCTAACTTGTAAGGAATGGCATCCCCAAATTCCTCAAGTACTTGCCAGATTTCCTGAGAATTCGGATGTGTATTGGATCCGCTCTTCTATTAGCATGAAGAGTTGAATTGTCATCTATTTATCCTCCTTATTCTGAAAAATAGAACGCCCCATCCTATCTACTATAACAGAAACAAACAAATAAAGAATTCTCCCATCCAAATGCAATACTTTCCACAAGTCAAATGAAAGAAATTGAATAATTCATGGAAATTCCACATTTTGAAGATCTAAAAGGGATCCATCTTGACTCAACATTTGTCCACAGAATTAGTTCATGAGGCCTCGAATTCCCACGTTCCAGTCTGCATTATACCAGCAGGTTGCACCCCAAATTGATTAAATCACCCTTTTGATTTGGCACCTGAATACCAAGTATTTGTCATGCTATTTCTTTTTCTTGCTCTCTCGAAGCTATTGAGTAACACAATGATTTCTCTTTCTCAAAAAGAGATCATATTCATTGCATAACGGCTCCCCTTGAAAAGCATTGAAACATGTGTAAACAATGTGCTCTACCTTCAAGTGAATTAATCTATACTTTCAGTAAGCAGTTAAGACCCTATATAATGTGAAGAAACATAACTTCTTTATTTGTTGCAGGAAGCGAACCGTTCGAAGTACCATGTTTCTATAAACCGGCTTTCCAGATCAAATCTCTTTCTGGTAGGTAGTACTAGGTATGAGAACAAATGAAGGGGGTAGAATTCCTCGTCTGGTTTCCTCTCGTGTCAACCCCGAATACAGGGGTTCTATATCAGGTGGTGGTGGTTAGATTAGAGCCTCTCCGAAGACAATGGTGTCCCGTTATAACTATAAAAAATGGCATATAGTAGGAGCTTGGTTTGGCATGCCTTACTTTCCTCATAAAAAGAAGAATTAAATACTAAAAAAAATACTAAAATGAAATAAAAATAGCATCACATTAGAAATACTGTAATAATGTTTATATACAATTTTATAGATAATTCATGAATGAAATGAGTTTATTATTTCATTTTCTTTTTTTTCATTTAAAAAAATGTAATATCAATAGTCATATTGGGTAAAATGGCTATGGTGGTGACCCACCAATCAATTTTGGTTAGAATCATTAACCGCGGAAAGAAAATAATTCCTTGATAATTGAATAATTAAACATTTCATAAGTGCTAAACTGGATATACAATCATAACCAAAACTTTCATAGGTTCGTAAAAAATTGAACCAAAGCGATATCAGGCTTTTCCGGTAATTAATTATTCAATATCACAAGATATTCATTCCCTTTTCTAAAATGGGAGTTGGTTGGTACAAAAGAAGGTCGAAGCCCGGCCTCCCTCCTCTTTCAAAATGAAAAACCTCCGCTCTCTTATTCAAAGGGACTATTAGAGAAGCGACCTTGTTCCTTCCCACATATGGAAACCAGGAGTCTTTTAGATTGACCATGGAATTTAGCAAAAGCAAACACGATTTTTCCAAGATAATTACAGACAACATTTCCTCGAGTTCTGGTCCCTAATTTCCTCTAACATGTGTTAATCCCGAGGCTTAATTTTCGATGGAAAACAGAGAATCGAAACAGTTGTCAAAATAGCAACAACGTTTCGTAGCAATACTTCAAAGAAGATGCACTACAGAGATCCTTGGAGGATTCTGGATAACGAAAATCTAAAAAAATTTCGTTACAACAGCAAACGAATGTAGAGCTTCTTTTAGGAAGGTACAAATCGAGTTGCTAGCAGCAGCAACGACGAAAGCCCATAAGAAGTATATGATTAGATCAGAGAAGAAGAGAAGGAAAGAAGAAAGAGAAAGGCAGCTTTGCTGGGGTGATCAGATCACCGTTGCTCAAAGCAAGATTCGCCTATATATGATCCGCTTCCAGAAACCAGCAAGTTCTAGAGAACTTCTGTAACGCTCGTCAGTCAATATTTGAGACTTGAACGGACTTCCTGGACTTTAAAGACTCCTTTAACTATCTTCTTGGTGCATCTTTCAAAGGAGACCAAGGGGCTCTATTTATAGAGTAGAGTGAAACTTCACCTCTTCTCCTATCCGATGTGGGACTAAAATACCAATACTCAAAAATAGAGTTTGATATTTTAGATCATCCCACAATTAGCATAGAAGTGTGCCAGTCCACGTCTACCCCCCCGAACACTCCCGTGCATACAGGAGACATCCTGGAGTCTGTGTCCGAGTCCGAGTCCGCACAACAAAAAATCAACTTACATCTTTGTTGGAATTAATCATTTTTCCTTCTAAAAAAATGCTCCCACATGACACACACTTGTGCCCCACCATGCCTCATGTGCACACCTCAACTCAAGCAATGCATTATATTGAGATACTCACCATTTGGTGTAGCCGATGTGGGACTATCTTTTCTAATCCAAAGGCAAAAGCACCAACAATCTCCCACATATCTCAATATATGGGTTGAGCGTTCTCCACAGTGACTGTCAATCATGCATTAGGAGAGATGTCGCTACGACTTTAATCTTCCCGCATAGGTTAAATAACAGCATAATACAAAAATGGACTAAGTTTTGAATTCTGCACCATAACTGCAATTCTTCCCACTCACATAATGACATCAACTGTGCTTCTGGCTGCACATTAAAGGCCTTGTGCCAGCCTGGTTTCAGTGTATAATTTTGGGCGTCTACAAGTTTACCCTCAAGAGACGACCTGATATCTCTGTCCATACACTATAGGTGAGTTCTTTATCAAAGAGACATGGCATGAAGCTTTGCGCTTCCCTTGCGGTGCTACACCGCTATGACATGGCCTAAAGCCGAGGCATTATCCCTCTACCGGGAACCTCATCGTAGTGTCATACTACTGTAGCATGAGGTCACATCCTCTTTGTAGTGCCATACCACCCAGCATGAAGCCTTAGGCTCCTTTGCGGTGTTACGTCACAACGACATGGCTTGCAAGGCCGAGACTTTACCCCTATCCGGGTACCTCATCGTGGTGTCGTGCCATTGTAACATGAGGAACACCTCCCCTTTGTAGTGCTGGCTACCCCTCTTTAATTTTATCATACAGCATTAGGCTACCTGCCTATTTGCGGTGCTACTCCGCTGTGACTTGGCTCACAAAGTCGAGGCATTACCCCTAACCGGGAACCTCATGGTGGAGTCACCCCACTATATCATGGAGTTACACTCCTTGTAGTGTTGCACTACCGTGCTTCCTGTAAAGCACTCCAGGCATTCACTCTGCCTGAGAACTCATTAAGGCATTTAAGCCAACCTTTCCACGGGATCCGTTTTCCGCAGAAAATAACAGTAGACAACATTGGTTGTAGGTCTGTAACCTCTCCATGCCACAGAGGACAAGTACCCACCGTTCCTGATATTCTTCCGATTAATAGTCCTTCCTTGAACCAAAAGCTAGATGCCTAGTAGATTTCTCTTTGAACTAATAGCATAAAACTTTATGGTAGGAATGTAATAACACAATATAAGAATGCCTTCAAGTCCATTTTACAAGCTGTGTCATCGACCAGCTGGCGCTTGAGGTCCTTGGTGAAGGGATCCGTCAGGTTCTCCCGACTCCGAACATCAATCGCTGCAATAACACCCCTCTTGATGAGATCGTGTACTGTCCTGTGCTTCAACCGCACAGTCCTCTTCTTCCCGTTGAAGAGGTTATTTGATGCCACCACCTCAGTCGTCTGGTTGTCGCAGTACATCGGTATCGCCGGTATTTGCGCCCCAACCACTGGAAGATCATACATGAGCTCCCGAAGCCATTCTGCTTTCTCCGCTGCGGTATCAAGTGCAAAGAACTCAGATTCCATGAATGACCGCAAGAGCATAGTCTGCTTCTTCGATTTTCACGATATAGCAGCTCCACCTATTGTGAAAATGTATCCACCTGTGGACCTCTCGCTCTCCACGTCTGAGCACCAGCTGGCATCACTGAAGCCTTCCACTACCGACGGATCTCCGCTGTAGTGCAGTGCAAATGTACGAGTCTTCTTGAGAAACCTCATAACCCGTTTCACAGCTTTCCAGTGCTCAATGCCTGGGTTGCTCGTGAAACGACTCAGCATTCCCACGACGAAAGCTATGTCAGGCCTTGTGGCAGTAGTAGCATACATCAAACTCTCGATTACGCTTGCATACTCCAGCTGCCTGACGCTTTCTCCTGAATTAGGTTTCATCTTCATATCACACATGTACGGCGTATCGATCCCTGGAAGATCCTGATACCCGTAACGAGTGATCATCTTCTCAACATAATGAGACTGTGACAGCGCTAGTCCTGTGTCTGTCCGGATGATCTTGATCCCTAAGATCACATCAGCTTCCCCCAAGTCCTTCATACTGAACTTGCTCGAGATGAACTTCTTTGTCTCCGTGACACAGCCCATATCCGTACCTAGGATCAGCATGTCGTCCACGTACAGACAAAAGATCACACCTCTTCCATCAGTGAACTTCGTGTAAACACACTTGTCCGTCTCGCTGACCATATAGCCATTTGACCTTATAACCTTGTCAAATTTTTCATGCCACATCTTGGGAGCCTGTTTAAGACCGTAGAAGGATTTCACCAACTTGCAGACTTTGTCTTCAAGACCCTTTACGACAAATCCCTCTGGTTGTTGCATGTAAATCTCTTCGGTCAGCTCGCCATTTAGGAAAGTCATTTTCACATCCATCTGATGTATCACCACCTTATGTATTGCTGCGAGAGCAATCAATATTCTGATGGTGGTCATCCGGGCTACTAGAGCATACATGTCGAAGTAGTCAATCTCCTGCTTCTGAGAAAACCCCTTGGCTACCAACCTAGCCTTGAACTTGTCAATAGTTCCGTCTGCTTTTATCTTCTTCTTGAAGATCCATTTGCATCCAATGGATTTCGCTCCTTCAGGAAGATCAACCAACACCCAAGTGTTATTTGAGGTGATTGAATCAATTTCATTGTCAATCGCCTTCTTCCAGAAAACCGCGTCTCTGGTCTTCATCGCCTCATCATAGGTAAGCGGATCTGCTTCCACATGATAGGTGACAAAGTCATTTCCGAAGTCCTTCGGCCTCCTCACACGCTTCGCTGACAGCTCAGCGAGTTCTGGTTCAACTTGTTTCAACAACATCTTCTTGGACTACTTCTTTATTGAAAACTTCAGTTTCTTGCGCACCCTCATTGTTCTCCGGTATATCCGCAAGAACAATATTCTTGTGCCTTGCAAATTTGTCTTCAAAATATTCTGTGTCGCGAGATTCAATGATATGATTTGACTCAATATCAAGAAATCTCCGAGCATCACTCTTCTCGGCATACCCCAAGAAGATCGTCTCGTAGTCCCTGTTCCTAGCTTCTGAATCTTAAAATCCGGAAGCTTTACATACGCTAGACTCTCCCACACTCGAATAACATTCAAGTTGGGTCTGACCTTGAACCAGAGTTCATGAGGAGTGACATCGGAAGTTGCATACGGTACTCTACACAGAATGAGAGTAGTAGTAAGCACTGCTTCGCCCCAAAAGCAATTTGGAAGACACGCAGTCAACATCATTGAGTTCATCATCTCTGTTAACGTTATGTTCTTCCTTTCTGTAACACCATTTGATTGAGGGGAGTACGGAACAGTCGTCTCATTAACAATTCAATGTTCTCTACAGAACGATGCGAATTCATGAGACCTATACTCTACATCTCGATCACTTCTGAGTAGTTGTAGATCGGTTTAACGTTCAGCTTCAGCCCTGAAGTCTCTGAGCTACTCGAATGTTGCATCCTTCTACTTGAGAAGTCATGAGAGCGTGCACTTTGAGAATCACTTCGAACCGGCCTCTGTGGAGAATTGATAAAAGTCACAGATATCTGAGTGAACTAACTCCAGATAATCAGTATTTTAGTTCAATCGTCTGAGCAGCTTCCCAACAGTCTTGTATCTGCACAGACCTTAAATCCCTCCACCTCCTTACCCCCACATTCTGAAGATAAGATCCTGGTAGGACAGCTTGAGTCTGCTTCTATCATAGAACAACTCTCAGTCCATTCAATGAAGTAACTTCATCGCCATCAGCAGAAGTTCGAACATCCTTTCAGCACCGAACATCTTTTCGAAGCATGTTCCTCGCCAAGAAATTACCATCTGGCTAGTACGAATGTCCATCTTTCAAGTCTGTATCAGATAACAGACTTCCTGAGATCGGATCTTCGGAAATCTCTGGTACGTGTAACACGCATTCCAGTGTCCTTGTCGGTGGTTCATAACCACTATCTCGATCTTCAGATATTCTGCTAGGCACATGTTCACCATCGAGACCTTCGTCATAACACGGCTCGTCCTTGGTGAACAGCTCCTTCGAGAGCACACGTGGTCAGATGCACTAGTGTCAGACCACTAGTCAGCTACCACGCTAGATAACTCAACCTGTGCAACAATAGCAACCAAGTTAAGTAATCAAAATAACCAAGTTTAGCCATACCTACTATTTTGGTTTGGGCTTGGATTTGCATTCACTCTTGTAGTGGCCCTTCTTGCCACAGTTGAAGCAAGTCACGTGGGACTTTTCTGTTGCTTGAACGAAGGACCCTTCACTTTCAGATTAGTGGAGTCCTTCTTGTGATGAGAAGCCACCTGCTTCCCCTTGAACTCTCTTGTCTGCACCAAGTTGGCCTTAGCCAGTTGTTTGGACAGAGAGTCCATCTTCTGTTGAGATCGCATTCCGTCCTCAACGTGAATCTCTTGTAGAAGATCTTTCAAGCTAATGTCAAGCTTCTTTCGATGCATTCTAGCATAGAAGTTGTTCCAACCAGCAGGAAGTTTCGAGACTATCCCTCCAACGACAAACTTGTCGACGAGGGGCATCTTCTCGTCATCCAACTTCTGGCGCAACTTCAGGAATTCCTTCACTTGAGGTAGCATCACCATCTCGTCTTCGAAGAGCCACTTGTAGTACTTTTCGACGATGAAGATTTTGGACATGTTCTCATCATCTTCATATAGCTTACCCAAAGAATCCCAGATCTCTTTGGTCTTCATCTTCTTGGAATATGACTCTGCCAGAGAGTCTTCCATAGAGTTTAAGATAAGCAACTTGCAAGGTTGTCATCTCTACTCCACTTGGATTGCAGAGCAGTAGCCTCAGCGACCCTTCAAGCATTTTCACCTTCTGGACTTAAAGGCTCAGGATCTATCAACACGAAGTCAACGCTCACGAGTTGAAGATTAAGGCTGACTTCTCTTCCAGACGTTGTAATGCTCCCCGTCAAACTTCTCAAGTTTGTTAAAACTTGTGTCGAGAAGGTTTGCACGGTTCTTTTCCATCGAATATAAATCTTGCTTTGAGATTGTTATTCCCGAGGCTTAATTTTCGATAGAAAACAGAGAATCGAAACAGTTGTCAAAATAGCAACAACGTTTCATTACAACACTTCAAAGAAAGTGCACTACAGAGATCCTTGGAGGATTCTGGGAAACGAAAATCTAAAGAAATTTCGTTACAACAGCAAACGAATGTAAAGCTTCTTTTAGGAAGGTACAAATCGAGTTGCCAGCAGCAGCAGCGACGAAAGCCCACAAGAAGTATCCGATTAGATCAGAGAAGAAAAGGAAAGAAGAAAGAGAAAGGCAGCTTTGCTGGGGTAATCAGATCACCGTTGCTCAAAGCAAGATTCGCCTATATACGATCCGCTTCCAAGAACCAGCAAGTTCTAGAGAACTTCTGGAACGCTCGTCAGTCAATATATGAGACTTGAACGGGCTTCCTGGACTTTACGGACTCTTTTAACTCTATTCTTGGTGCATCTTTCAAAGGAGGCCAAGGGGCTCTATTTATAGAGCGGAGTGAGACTTCACCTCTTCTCCTATCCGATGTGGGACTAAAATACCAATACTCAAAAATAGAGTTTGATATTTTAGATCATCCCACAATCAGCATAGAAGTGTGCCAGTCCACGCCTACCCCCCGAACACTCCCGTGCATGCACGAGATATCCTGGAGTCCGTGTCAGAGTCCGAGTCCGCACAACAAAAATTAACTTACATCTTTGTTGGAATTAATCATTTTTCCTTCTAGGAAAATACTCCCACATGACACACACTTGTGCCCCACCACACCTCATGTGCACACCTCAACACAAGCAATGCATTATATTGAGATACTCACCATTTGGTGTAGCCGATGTGGGACTATCTTTCCTAGTCCAAAGGCAAAAACACCAACAACATGAACCACCAATATTTAGCCAGATAAATAGGAATTGTGTTTTTATGTTTCGTGAAAAAAAAAAACTTCTCGTGGAATTAGCAATTCCATTTCTTTTAGAGAAATTTTGTCCAAGTAAGAAAATATGGCAAGCGCTGCAAGACTATATGCTTCAAGGGACATCATTTCATCTCAGATGATAGAAACCCAAAAGATCAAATGAAAGGAAACAAGAAATAGACAAGAAAATTTCTCAAGTATTCCCTTGAGGGATTCATCATTTTAGAGGAAGTAGACTACTCAATAATTTCAGACAAGTTTGCTGCAAGTAAACAAGTCATTTATAAAGTAGAAAAGAAAAAAAGAAAAATGAATTAATGAAGGGTTGGTCCTTGCATGAAACTTGAGTAAAGAATAGTTATTTCATATTTGTAGGGTTTTACTGAATAAAGTGATAAAAAAAAAGCTCCACAAATTTTCAAGAAATAAGCACTGACTCTTGTATGAGTCCCGGCGTAGGTGCTTTTGCAAAAGTAACATGTAATTTAGTATAGTCAACACCTTCTTGCTTTCTAGTCTATATAATAACGAATGTCCAAAGTGGACGTTTTCTAATTCGTAATTTTACAAGTATTAACATGTGAAGAAGGTTGACCAAAAAAGTCCATGGAACTAACCAATGTATTCATACTACAAAAAAAAAAACACTTCTTATGCCATTATGTTTAAGAAACAATAAAACAATCTCATGAAAGATTTATGCAAAATTACAAGTAGAGCAGCAATAATACATGAAAAACTGGAAAACAAAAAATCTAATGTTATATGTAATATGTTTGAATTACTTTAAGAGAAAATAAAATTAGTGAATTACCATACCATGTTGCAATCACGCTACTTCCGCTGGTTGTCATCACATGTTTCTGACACTGTCACTGGTCGCTACTGTTGTGATCTCGAAGGGTAAGGCACTTGACCAAGAGAGAAGAGTGAACTGAATTGGGACTTTTAGGGAAAAAGCCCTCAACCAGACCCCTTATTGTTGCCTTCAGTTATGGGGCGGGCACCCCCAACTCGATCCGTAACTGATGTCAAATCCAAGTGATAAATTGTGCTATTTTCCAAAACTCACAATTCATTCATCTCCTCTCTAATCCCTCTACTCTCTTCCCCCTCCTTATTACAATAGAGACAACACTAACAGAGACGATACGGCCTCGGCAGAGACGAGGGCGGAGACGATTCAGGTACATCTAATTTATTTTAAGTCGTATCTGACGTGTCCCTGGTGTATCCCAAGCGAATCCGGCCATATCCCTTACGAATCAGTTTAGGAATTCGTCGGGACACGTACGTGTTTGAATAAGACATGAATTCAGTTGTGGCCCACACGATTCATGGCAGATTCGAATCTGACACGGATTTGCACCAATTTGCCATGTTCGTGCTTCCGAGAGTATATGTTTGTTTGTGTTGGGTGTTTTTTTCTTTTGTTGGGGGGGGGGGGGGGGCGCTCTTGATTTAGTAGATAGGGAAGCTATTAGAATTTTTGTATAAACATTTTATGTTGGAGTTTGGCCTTTTTTTATTGGAAAGTTTAGTCCCACATCGGCTAGGCCAAAGGAGTTGTATCTCTATATAATAGCTATGCTTGTTTGGAGATGCACATGTGGTGTGGAGGTGCACATGGGTGTGCCATGTGGGTGTACTTTTCTAATGGAAAAAAGGCTAAATCAACAATGAAAGCATTCATGTTTTTTGCTTTTGGGAAATTAATTTCAATTGGAGCTAAGCCCCGTAGGGACTTAGCGACTCGAACTCGGGCTCATGGGCTCATGAGGCATAATGTGGCGTTTTGTTGGCACACTTTGCACTTAGCATCGTCGCTAGGCGCATAGTGCGCTCGTTGCGCAGCCTATTGCGCAGGGTGCGCGCGGTGCGCAAGTGGCACAAGTTGCACGAGTGGCGCAGTGTATAGGTTGCGCGCGGTGCGTGTGGCGCAAGTGGTGTTGTGCGTGCTGTGCGCGCAGTGTAAAAGTTGCGTGTATTGTGCGCAAGTTGACTCAGATCGTGTCTGTGCACGATTTGAGCGGTTACAGCACGTTCGGGGTGGTTTTTCTCACATCCCGAACGTTCTGCTAACTGAGCAGTTACAACGCGGGCTTATATAAGGCTACCTTCTCTCTCACAGTAAAAAATAGAATACAAGTACAGAGTTCAGAAATTCCTTACGAATTCTCACAGACTTTGAAAAAGAAGAGCAGTGTTGTACCAGCGTCACTTAGCGCCACAGGAGTTCGCTGCCATCCGAGGAGTCAGAAGAACGGAGTGTTCCAGAGTTCTCCGTCGAACTTGTTGGTTCCTGGAAGCTATTCGTGTTGGGCGAATTAAGCTTTGAGTAACGGTGATCATTCACCCCAGCAGGCCACCATCTTTCATCTATCGCCTGTCATCTTTGTTGCTACCTTTAGCAATTCGTTTAGTACATTCTTTTTAGAAGTGCTACTGTCGTTTGCTACTGTTACGAAATCTTTTTAGATTATCGTAACCCAGAATCCTCCTAGGATCTCTGTTGTGCATCTTCTTTGAAGTGTTACTAGAAACATTGTTTTTATAATCGTTTCATTTTCTCAGTTTTTCATCGAAAATTGTGTCCCGGGACCAACAATCTCAAAGCTTAATTAACGAGATGGAAAACTTTTATACTTCACTAGTCAATCCTAACTTCTCAAAGTTAGAGCAATTTGATGGTGAGCACTATCAAATCTGGAAAAGAAAGGTTTTCCTCAATATTCAGTTCTCTGATGTTGATCACGTGTTGTTTGAGTAGGAACCTATTGTTCCAGAAACTGGATCTGCAACCACAATTTCTGCGGCTACTAAGAACCAGGCCAAATGGAGAAGGGACAATAGCATTTGTAGGCTTATGATCCTAAATGCTATGGAAGACTCCCTTGCTGAATCTTATTCAAAGAAGACTGTTGCCAGAGAGATTTGGGAGTCTCTGAAGAAACTGTACGAGGATGATAAGAACCGTAGCAAGATATTTCTTGTTGAGAAATATCACAAGTGGTTCTTTGAGGACGAGAAGTCAATGCTGCCGCAGGTGAAGGAGTTCTTGAAACTGTGACAGAAGTTGGAAGACGAGGCGATGCCCCTCCCCGACAAGTTTGTTGTTGGAGGGATCGTTTTGAAGCTCCATGCTGGGTAGAGCAAGTTCTATGCAAACATGCGTAGAAAGAAATTGGAGATCACTCTCGACGATCTCCTGCAGGAAATCTACGTTGAGGACCAGATGAGGGCTCAACTGAAGGTGGACGCATTGTCCAAGCAATTGGCTTAACGCCAATCTGGTTCATACCAGAAAACCAAGGGGAAAGCATGCAGCTTTCCACAGCAAGAAGAAGGACCCTAACAATTTGAACGTGAAGGGCACTTCTTTCAAGCAAAAGAAGGCAAAGTCTCAGATGCCTTGTTTCAAGTATGACAAGAAGGACTACTTCAAGAATGAATGCAAAGCAAAGACCAAGCAATCAGAGCAAGGAGAGCCTAGCAAGGTATCTATGATCATTGACGTTATTGCTATGATTGCGCAGGTCGATGCGGTAGGGGCTGACTCTAACTGGTGGGTAGACACTGGAGCCACCTGTCATGTCTGCTCCAGCAAGGAGTGGTTCACCACCTATACACCAACTTATGAAGTGGTTATGGTGGCGAACCAAGCACAAGCTGAAGTGCTCGGGATCGGGAAGGTGGTTTTGAAGCCGACTTCGAAAAATTCTATGACGCTTCAAGGTGTGAAGCATGTACCTGCTATCGCAAAAAACCTGATCTCGGGAGGCCTACTCTGCAACGCAGCCTCAAGATGGACATCAATGCTGGCCAGACGGTGATGTCCATAATGGGAACATATTTCGAAAAAGTTTTTTGTACCGAAGGAATGTTCAAAATTCAGCTTGTAAATCAGTCTAATGTAATTAATGCAATCACTCCTTCTGCTTATACTTTTGAGTTGTGGCATAATAGGCTAGGACATGTTCACTGTAAACGAATAAACAAAATATCTAGTCTAGGACTTATCTCCAAATGTGGGGGTAAGATAGAGAAATGTGAAGTTTGTGCTCAAACGAAGATCACAAGGAAACCATTTTCTCGGGTTAATCGAAGTACAGATCTTCTGGAGTTGGTACACTCTAATATCTGTGACTTCAAACAATTCTCTACAAAGGCCGACATGAAGTATTTCATAACCTTCATCGATAACTTCTCAAAGTATGCGTTCGTCTACTTGCTGAAGGCTAAAGACGAAGCATTCGAGAAGTTCAAGGAGTTCAGGACCGAAGCTAAGCGGCAGACTGGAAAACAACTCAAGAGAATAAGAAGTGATCGAGGTGGAGAGTACATGTCACATGAATTCGCATCGTTCTGCAAAGAACATGAAATTGTCAATGAGACTACAGCTCCGTACTCTCCTCAATCAAACGGAGTAGCAGAGAGGAAGAACAGAACGTTAACAGAAATGATTAACTCAATAATGTTGACTGCGGGTCTTCCAAAGTGCTACTGGGGAGAAGCTGCATTGACGGCCACTTTTATTCTAAATAGAGTGCCTCATGCAACTTCAGACATTACTCCTCATGAACTCTGGTTCAAGGTCAGGCCTAACTTGAATGCCATTCGAGTATGGGGGTGTCTGGCATATGTCAAGCTTCCAGATCTAAAGATTCAGAAGCTTGGAACAAGGACTACAAAAACGATCTTCTTGGGGTATGCCGAAAAGAGTGATGCTCGGAGATTTCTTGATATTGAGTCAAATCATATCATTGAATCTCACGACGTAGAATATTTTGAAGACAAATTTGCAAAACACAAGAACATTGTTCTTGCGGATATTCCGGAGAACAATGAGGGTGCGCAAGAAACTGAAGTTTTCAATGAAGAAGTAGTCCAAGAAGATGTTGAAACAATGGTTGAACCAGAACTCGCTGAGCCGTCAGCAAAGCGTGTGAGGAGGCCGAAGGACTTCGGAAGTGACTTTGTCACCTATCATGTGGAAGCAGATCCGCTTACCTATTATGAGGCGATGAAGACCAGAGACGCGGTTTTCTGGAAGGAGGTGATTGACAATGAAATTGATTCCATCACCTCAAATAACACTTGGGTGTTGGTTGATCTTCCTGAAGGAGCGAAACCCATCGGATGCAAATAGATCTTCAAGAACAAGATGAAAACAGACGGAACTATTGACAAGTTCAAGGCTAGGTTGGTAGCCAAGGGGTTTTCTCAGAAGCAGGGGATTGACTACTTTGACACGTATACTCCAATAGTCCGGATGACCACTATCAGAATGTTGATTGCTCTCGCAGCAATACATAAAATGGTAATACATCAGATGGATGTGAAAACGGCTTTCCTAAATGGCGAGCTGACCGAAGAGATTTACATGCAACAGCCAGAGGAATTTGTCGTCAAGGGTCTTGAAGACAAAGTCTGCAAGTTGGTGAAATCCTTATACGGTCTTAAATAGGCTCCCAAGATGTGGCATGAGAAATTTGACAAGATTATAAGGTCAAATGGCTACATGGTCAGCGAGACGAACAAGTGTATTTATACGAAGTTCGTTGATGAAAGAGGTGTGATCGTTTGTCTGTACGTGGACGACATGCTAATCCTAGGTACGGATATGGGCTGTGTCACGGAGACAAAGAAGTTCATCTCGAGCAAGTTCGGTATGAAGGACTTAGGGGAAGCTGATATGATCTTAGGGATTAAGATCATCCGGACAGACACTGGACTAACGCTGTCACAGTCTCATTATATTGAGAAGATGATCACACGTTATGGATATCAAGATCTTTCAGGGATCGATACGCCTTACAGGTGTGATCTGAAGTTGAAGCCTAATTCAGGAGAAAACGTCAGGCAGCTAGAGTATGCGAGCGTAATCGGGAGTTTGATGTATGCTACTACTACTATAAGGCCTGACATAGCTTTCGCCGTAGGAATGTTGAGTCGTTTCACGAGCAACCCAGGCATTGAGCACTGGAAAGCTGTGAAACGGGTTATGAGATATCTCAAGAAGACTCAGACATATGCACTGCACTACAGCGAAGATCTGCCGATAGTGGAAGGCTTCAGTGATGCCAGCTGGTGCTCAGAGGTGGAGAGCGAGAGGTCCACAGGTGAATTCATTTTCACAATGGGTGGAGTTGCTATATCTTGGAAATCGAAGAAGTAGACTATGTTCTCGCAGTCATCCATAGAATCCGAGTTCTTTGCACTTGATACCGCAGCAGAGGAAGCAGAATGGCTTCAGGGGCTCATGTATGATCTTCTAGCAGTTGGAACGCAAATACCGGCAATACCCATATACTGCGACAACCAGGCGCGACTATGACGGTGGCATCAAATGACCTCTTCAACGGAAAGAAGAGGACTGTGCGGTTGAAGCACAAGGCAGTACACGATCTTATTAAGAGGTATAATTGCAGTGATTGATGTTCGGAGTCAGGAAAACCTGACGGATCCGTTCACTAAGGGCCTCAAGCGCCAGCTGGTCGATGACACGGCAAGTAAAATGGCCTTGAAGGCACTCTGATATTGTATTATTGCAATTCTACCATAAAGTTTTATGCTATTAGTTCAAAGAGAAATCTACTAGGCATCTAGCTTTTGGTTCAAGGGAGGACCACTAATCGGAAGAATATCATAAACGGTGGGTACATGTCCTATAGGACATGGAGAGGTTACGGACCTACAACCACTGTTGTCTACTGTTATTTTCTGCGGAAAACGGATCCTGTGGGAAGGTTGGCTTAAACGCTTTAATAAGTTCTCAGATAGAGTGAATGCCTGGTGTGCTTTATAGGAAGCACGGTAGCGCAGCACTACAAGGAGTAAAACTCCATGCTACTGTGGGGTGACACCACCATGAGGTTCCCGAAAGGGGTAATGCATCGGCTTTGCGAGCCAAGTCATAGCGGCGTAGCACCGCAAATAGGCAGGTAGCCTAATGTTGTATGTTGAAATAAAGAGGGGTGTAGTCAGCACTACAAAGGGGAGGAATTTCTCATGTTACAGTGGCACGACACCACGATGAGGTATCCGGTTAGGGATAAAACCTCGGCCTTGCAAGCCATGTCGTTGCGGCGTAACACCGCAAGGGAGCCTAAGGCTTCATGTCGGGTAGTATGGCACTACAAAGAGGCCGTGACCTCATGCTACAGTAGTATGACACTACCTCATGCTACAGTAGTATGACACTACGATGAGGTTCCCGGTATGGGTAATGCCTCGGCTTTTGGCCATGTCAGAGCGGCGTAGCACCGCAAGGGAAGCGCAAAGCGCTTCATGCCATGTCTCTTTAATAAAGAACTCACCTATAATGTATGGACAAAGAGATATCATGCCATCTCTTGAGGGTAAACTTGTAGACGCCCAAAATTATACACTGAAACCAGGCTGACACAGGACCTTTAATGTGTAGCCAGAAACACATGTAACTACATTATGTGAGTAGAAAGAATTTCAGCTGTGATGCAGAATTCAAGGCTTAGTTCATTCTTGTATTATAGTCTGTTGTTTGACCCATGCGGGAAGATTCAAGCAGTCAGCGACATCTCTCCTAATGCATGATGGTCAGTTACTGTGGGGAACACTCAAACCCATATATATAGAGATATGTGGTGGATTGTTGGAGTTTGACCTTTTTTATTGGAAAGTTTAGTCCCATATCGGCTAGGCCAAAGGAGTTGTATCTCTATATAATAACTATGCTTGTTTAGAGATGCACATGTGGTGTGGAGGTGCACATGGGTGTGCCATGTAGGGGTATTTTTCTAATAAAAAAAGGCTAAATCAATAATGAAAGCATTCATGCTTTTTGCTCTTC
The DNA here is from genome assembly GCA_029216955.1 of Iris pallida. Lineage (NCBI taxonomy): Eukaryota > Viridiplantae > Streptophyta > Magnoliopsida > Asparagales > Iridaceae > Iris > Iris pallida. The sequence continues at coordinate 48,717 of JANAVB010014362.1, forward strand.
GAAAATTAATTTCCATTGGAGCTAAGCCCCCTAGGGGCTTAGCGACTCGGACTCGAGCTCATAGGCTCATGAGGTGTAATGTGGCGTTTTGTTGGCGCACTTTACACTTAGCACGTCAGCATCGTCGCTAGGCGCATAGTGCGCTTAAGTTGCGCTCGTTGCGCGAGCCTCTTGCACAGTCGATTGCGCGCGTTGCGCGGATTGTGCAGGGTGTGAACGGTGCGCAAGTGGCACAGTATGCGCATTGCGCGGATTGTGCAGGTTGCGTGCAGTGCGTGTGGCGCAGTATGGCGCAGGTGACGCAAGTAGTGTTGTGCGTACTGTGCGCACAGTGTGCAAGTTGCGCGGGTGGCGCAAGTTGCGCACGCTGTGCGCAAGTTGACTCAGATCGTGTTTGTGCACGATTTGAGCGGTTACAGCACGTTCGGGACGGTTTTTTCCACATCCCGAACGTTCTGCTAACTGAGCAGTTACAGCACGGGCTTATATAAGGATCTCTTCTCTATCACACTAAAAAATAGAATACAAGTACAGAGTTCAGAATTCCTTACGAATTCTCACAGACTTTGAGAGAGAAGAGCAGCGTTGTACCAGCGTCACTTAGCGCCACAGGAGTCCGCTGCCATCCGAGGAGTCAGAAGAGCGGAGTGGTCCAGAGTTTTCCGTCGAACTTACTGGTTCCTGAAAGATATTCGTGTGGGACGAATTAAGCTTTGAGCAACGGTGATCATTCACCCCAGCAGGCCACCATCTTTCATCTATCGCCTGTCATCTTTGCTGCTACCTTTAGCAATTCGTTTAGTACCTTCTTTTTAGAAGTGCTACTGTCGTTTGCTACTGTTACGAGATCTTTTTAGATTATCGTAACCCAGAATCCTCCTAGGATCTCTGTTGTGCACCTTCTTTGAAGTGTTGCTAGAAACATTATTTTTACAATCGTTTTATTTTCTCAGTTTTCCATCGAAAATTGTGCCCCGGGACTAACATTTTATTAGATAATTATTGCTATTGCTTGGTAGTGGAAACACCCCTCCCCTTTAATATTTGTCTAATGTGTGATTTTGGGTTATTGTTCAATCTCGAAAATCAAGTAGCAAGGTTGATTCCTCAAAGCAATTCTCTATCAATTTAGAAACGTTATAAATACTAATACCAATAAGTCCTATTGAAGTAGCATCTAGTGCCATCTCAAGCTAGTCAAAATTCTTGTTTATAGTCATCATTGCAACAATCTACGTCAACTATTTTCTTAAAAAGCATAATAAGATAACACACAAAAAAGTAATTTAGGCACAGCTTACCATGTAAGCAGGGAAGAACTCTCAAAGTCTCTCCATCTTTGTAGTCCTCCAAACAGATGGCACAAGTTTCTGCTGTTCGTTTACTATTTACATAGGCACTCTTGAAGGTGAAGCTGGGAAGGCCTTCCACTGCCTGCTTGTTCACAGTGGTAGGATTGGTGTGACCTGCTGCATGCCGCAGAAGCCAACAGTTCCGAGCAAAGAGCAAAGCTGCTAGAACTGATATTATGACTACAATAGAAACAAAAGAAATTACTAAAACAGTTCCAGTATTTTCATCCATCGATGAGCCAATACAGCACTCCCCTTCTTCTCCTTGAGCAAATTTCTTCAGAGTCTCTCCAGCCACTTTTGAAACAAATACTGCATGCATATTGATGCCTGTTGAGTCACCAATCACTGCATCCAAAAACATGAACATATCAAGAATAAGTTAGCTAGGATCTGTTAATAACTTATAAATTGGTCATATCTATAATAGTTATGCCTAAAAAAACAGGCCAGTTTTTTCGTCAGTTTGATGAGGATTCCTGTGAGATCCCTGTAGATCAGTTTAGGAGGGAGGATCGTGACCCATATTTTATTTGGTCCAAATACTTATTATGTTTCTAAACTGGAGGGTCAAATTGTAGACTAGAACTTGATATTTTTCTAGTTATCATGTGAGCTATATGCACAAAGAATTGCATAAATCTATATGACAATTACTCACAGATGTACCTAGTACAATGGATTGATCTTCAATTCTCGCAAATACTGCTTCTTAACTTTCTGGATTTTATGAAGTTATACAGAATGATACAAAGAGTTCTTCTTTGGAGTAAATGACAAAGAGCATCCAGAAAGTGCTAACTGTTATAATGTTGCCTTGGCTTTTAAAAGTGAAAGGCAATGGAAAGGGATCATGCAAAAACAATGGTGATTTTTCCAGCTACCCAACATTCCTCCTCTTCCATAAATAAATAAGTCGTCAACCTGCACACAAACACCAGAATCAGGTCCCTTCTTTACTTGTTTTTATCCCTCTCATTTGTTGATGTAAGTTCATTTTTGTTCTTTTCTTTTTTGAATTCTCACCAAAAATAAGAAAAGGTTAAGTTTACTCTGTGTAAAGTCTCAGTATTTTTTGGAAAATTATAAGGGCACATCATTTCTCACTCAGGGCTAGCCCAAATTTTGTTTGGTTTATTTACAAGTTTGCCACTTGAAAAATTACTCAGAGCTAGCCAAAATGTTGGTATACAAGTCACTTTTCTTTTTTCTTTTTTCTTCCTCACTTCTCTTCCCCAAACCCTAAAAAGTTCCTAACTTTTTCTCTTCCAAATCTCTCTCAATCCATGTTGATGCCTAAATTTCATCTTCTACTAACTAAAATATGATCTAGTATTCATTCTAGACGGATTTTCGAAGTTTTGAACCCATTTTAGGGTTACGAACTTCAAAAATTTGTCAACAGTCGCGACGAGGACGATGATGGGCTGTCAAAAATGTTGACAGTCCTACTAATTGGAAGGACTATCAAAAATTTTGACAGTCCTACATAAAATATTGAACATCATATTTTATTTAGGACTGTCGAAATTTTTGACAATCCTTCTAATTTGTAGGATTGTCAACGTAAAACATTAAACAACATAATTTTTTTAGGACTGTCCAAAAAAAATTGACAGTCCTAAAAGGAACTTGATGTAACAGCAAGATAAAACATTGAACAACATTTTTTTTTTAGGAATGTCAAAAAAATTTATAGTCTAAAAGAAATAATTTAATAAACGTGGAAGCAGAACATATTTTTTTAGGAATGTCAAAAATTTTGACAGTTTAAAAGAAAGTTTTTAATAAACGTGGAAGCAGAAGTCACGTAATTAGAAGAATTTTATATTTTTTATATAATCATTAATTTTACATTTATAAGTATTTTTAAATCTATTTTAGAGGTAAATAAATTATCTACTCGGTTTTTAAAAAAGCTCAAAATTTTAAATCTAAATAAGTCTCCCAATTTTGTTCATTTCAAAATAAACTTTCATATATATGGTCTATAAATCTATCTTCAATTTTAAATCTATTTAGAGATAAGTCTCACAACATCACATTAGATTGACAGTAACACAAATAAAAATCTAATAACATCATCACACAAGTAAAAATATACAGGACTTCATAAAATTTCTACAGTCCTATAGTTTGTCAGGACTGCAAAAAAATTCTACAGTCCTAGAATGGACTGAAAATACACAGGACTGTAGAAAATTTCCACAGTCCTGTATGTTTACAGGACTGTGGAAATTTTCTACAGTCCTAGAATTATAGAAGATTTCTACTGTCCTGATAGCACTATGAAAAAAATTTACAGTCCAAAATTTTCAACTCTTCCAACCCATTTCTCCACACCTCATTCCAATCATGATGTATGGAAATAATGTATGGAAGTTTCGGCAGCGAGAGGAGGAAAAGAAGTTCAGATATTGAAGAGAAGGATTTTGGTGAAAATGGAGGTAGCGGAGAAAAATGAGTTTATGTTTGAGAGGGTTTGAGAAAAGAGAGAGAGAGGGAGAAAGAGAGTGAAAATTAGAAATGAATAGGTTTGAGAGGGTTGGGGGGGATGGGGGGTGGGCAGCCCCTAACAAAAAATGGACTGTCCTGAGTAAAAGTTCCTCTAAACTGGGGTAGCCTCAATCTTTGGCTAGCCCTGAGTAAGAAATGATGTGCCCTTATAATTTGCCTATTTTTTGTCACCTAATTACTTGTGGAAATGTGTTATCAGAGTTTCTGTTAACCCTTCCATTTTCTCCAGTGACTCATTTTGACTCGGAATAAGTCGGAAAGATTATGGATCACATCATTAGCCATAGACTATGTCCAACCTCCCCTTCGAGAAGATAAAGTCGCCACCTTTTGTAGCACTATGTCATTCATGTTGTGAAGATCAGTCTCCAACTGCATGTGGAAGTAGCCAGGGGTGAGAGTTAGGTTTTTCCTTCTCAGTTTGTGTCAATTTTATTGTTCTTTTACTTATTAAGTACGTGAAACTTTTTTTTTTTGGGTGAGGGGGTGGGGTGGGGATTGTGGGTTGGGGGGAGGGATTGCAAAATGCTCATCTGGCATTTTGTCCTCATGTATGAGAAATTATTCAGTGGGCCGGCCTCACCACGTGGCAGTGGTGAGGCATTGCTCTCCTCCAATAGAGGCATGGACACACCACTCTTGTAGTGTGTCATTCTACCTACTCTCCCCGTGGTGTTATGATGCTATTGGAGGAGAGCAGGACCTCACCAGTGCTAGGTGGTGAGGTCGGATCAGTGTGTTATGCTGCTATTGGAGGAGAACATGACCTCACCAGTACCAGGTGGTGAGGTCGGACCATGAATAATTTCTCCTCGTGTTGGGAATTTTCCCAAGTTTCTCTCCTTACATCCAGTTTCTCCAAAAATTAACTTGTCAATCTAGATCAAATTTTCCGACCTCGGAAATGGTTGAAACATGGAGTGGCACTTTCTCTCTCTCTCTCTCTCTCTCTCTCTCTCTCTGCTTTCTTGTTTCTTCCTGAATCCTCCTGGTCGTCCTTTCCCTAAATACTAGAATGTAGTTAACAAGTAAAAGAGGAGGAGGGAGGATCGACTGACTGGAGGAGAGGGTGTCGTTGTGTCGGTCGTCGTAGACTAGTGCAGCCGTGAAGCCCGCGTCCTGAGCATTCCTCACCTTTTTCTCGAATCTGCAGAGCCTCCTCCCGAGCAGCAGGAACCGAGAAGAAGAGGAAGAAGAAGAAGACGTGGTGGGGGAGTGTTGCGGAGGGGGGAGCAGGCGTGGAGGGGGTTGGCCAGGTTGAGGGACCCGCACACGCCGGAAGCGTCAACAGGAACAGCTGCTATGAAAAAGAAGAATTAATAAGTGGAGGTGGTGGGAATGTAGGTGGAGCGTGGAGGAGGAGTACCGAAGCGAGCGGGGGCGTCGAGGAAAGTGAATGAGAAGGATCTGGCCTTCAGACGGACGAGAGCAGCGGAGGGACGAGAGAAGATGCCGACGAGGATCGGGCATGACAGGAACAGACTGCTGCTCCTGCTGTTGCTCAGGGGCCACCACCACCTCAACTTCATCTCGTCTGGACTACACCGCCATATCTAGGAATACAAACAAGAAGATAAAGAAGAATGTGTTGTTGTTTGGGTGGCCACCGCCAAGAAACACAAAGGAAAACAAAAAGAAGGAGCTGTCAAGAACACAGAGAGAGGACAGACATCAGCGTTATATCAGCAATTCCCAGACCCAGATAAACACAATCTTAGACCGAGTTTAATATTCTTTATTGTTTTTTGTTTATGTTGTTTCCTACTAATCAAGTTATTTGCTACGAAAAATGATATTTGGTCCATCGCGCGGGAGTTTGGAGGTTGATTGTGTTGGCTTGTGTCCGTGTGGTGGCCAATTATTAGCTCTCCTCCCACTAGCAAGGGCCCACACAGGTCAGGGGGTCAATGGCGGTGGGCCACGTGTTCACGGACTGGCACGAACACCCTCCAGCGACGGCCAAATAGCAGCGTCCTATTTGATAATAACAATAGTTTGTGGTTAGCGGCGAGAGTCAAAAAAGTTCTGGCTGGATGGCGGAAGATTAGTTAATCGAGCCACGGGAGCGTTCACTTATGATGGGAGTTAGGAGACAGTGAGCCCAAAATATATACAATACAATGTACACAAAAAGTCCCAAATATTACGTCGGACACCATACAAAAAAAACAATAGCTTATGAAATAACTATAAAAAATTACTTAGAATTTAAAGCAATTTTTAGCAATAATTTTTTTTAAATCTAAAATCGTTCAAAGTTGTTTTTATTGTCACTTATCGAAGAATACTAAACCTAGCCTTAAACTAGGTTTCGAATTTCTTATTTGGGCTGTTTTTATTTATTTATTTCAGAAAATGGTGCTGAAAGATATTTGGTAATAGTTACTAAAGTAACTTTTCAAAACCATATCAATTTTGGACCATCTTTCCAAAGTAATTGGGAGTCAGTCTATTGTCAAAAACTACTTTTTGCTACCACTTTTTGAAAATCAAAAGAATTGCCAAATCAAGCCTTAGGAGCAACTTAGTAAGAATCAAGATTTCGTGTGAGACTCGTCTTGCAATATTCGTATTTTTCATATGGTTAACTGTATGTGTAATCATGTATGTTGTATTTTCGTGTTTTAGTACTAATATTATATCATGTACTTACGTATCTTGCGTACCCGTATATGATACGGACCAGTACCGCTCCCCAGTCGGGACACTATATTGGCAACCCTATCAGTATCAATTGATCGAGACAGATTGAATTAAGACCCTTCCTATCTTTGGATTGGCTTCTTCGGAATTAAGTCTCAAATGTAGTGGATCGTGCCTTGGAGAATAACTCTATTTAAGAGTCGCTTCCTCAAACCTTTTCACTGTTCGTTGTCGATGATGGTTTTATGAATGTGTTTTTGTGGATGTTTTGATGGTTTTCGTTGATTTTCCTTCATCAATTTACGCATTCATATCGAATTCTAGGAGAAAGAAAGAAGAATAGTATTGATCATCTGTTGGTACAAATGCATGTGATTGCATAGGCAAAGCTTGACCGAATAGTTGAAGACATCTTTCTTTCAGCAATTTTCCAACTATGAGTGGCTTTGATCCATCTTTCCTTGTCTTCATACTTATTAATGACTCTCTTGTTTAGTCTATCGATCACTGATATCGTTAACAAAAGAATTAGATAAAGAGAGGTGGTGGTGGTTGTACTTATCTAATGACTCCCTTCTTTCCTTGTCTTCATTCCTTGTTTTCATACTTATGTAATACTTATCTAATGGCTTTGATAGTTAACTAAACCGTGTTTCGATATGTCACAATATGATCCAACTGAAGACTCAACAATGCTGTGACGATTGCTGGTTGTACTTATAATTCCTTATATAATCTTTCATTTTATTGAGCCTAGGACTTATGTACATCAAGTCGCACCGACATACTCAAAGTCCACTCAAATACAGCCTGAAACCTATCCACATAAACGAAACCAAACCAAACCAAAACTAGCCCATACAAACACTTGGACCATACCAAAACAAGCCAACCAAACTCGGACCGAGCTCTGGCCGAACTCGGATTGTGGTGGCCCATGCAGGTTGAATCTTCGCAAAGTATGCGAAGTCGTGGCGGTACCTAGGATAGTCATACTACAACGAGCATGCAACCAATTAAGGAATAGGATTTGAGGATACATCCACATCTAGGATTATAGGCTTCCCTAGGACACTTCAGCACGATTGTTTCATGTTATCTTCTTTTTCGACATGATTGTTTTTATGTTCTATATTTTCTATGATTTGACTAAACTCTTTCCTGTTGACCTCTCAAGTAATTCTTCTCGTTTCTTTTCGCTAAATTGTTGGAAATGCCTTATGGATTGGTCCAGGAAAAGTTTGAAAAATTATATTTATCCTTGTATTCAGAATCAAGAGTTTTTGCAGCCAGAGAAATACTAGCGAGTCAGGACTTCAGATAACGGCATCATGGTTACATATGTTTCTTGTATTCTACTTGAACCACACCCTATGCATTTTGATTGACCTCTTCTCCTGTATTTCACAAAAGATAATTTGGAAACATTTCATGGATTTGGCCAAGATAAGCTCAAGAACCTATATTATCTGGCGTAGCAGATGTGCATTGCAGCCATCCGTCATATTATAAAATAAGAAAGTTATTTGCAGCCAGATGTACACTGGCGTGACAGTAACTTTACGTGACATAATCATAGAGATATATGGTTCTCGAGTATTACCTAGACTCCGCCCTATGCATCTCGTTTGGCCTCATACCGTTCTTGAAATATATTTCGACAAACCTTCCTGATTTGCTTAACCTTACCGTTGTTTGAATTTTTTATGGTTTGTTTGACCCAACCTTAGGTTCTTGTTACCTTTTTACTTCATAAATGACCAACTAGACAAACCTTATAGTTGTATTATAGAGTATAATCAAACTAGGTGACTGGTGTGATTGTAATATGTGGGGTAGCAAGAAACGGGTAAGTTCCTTAGAGATAGATTTTAATGAGCATATAAGTCGAGTATTAGTGCCTGGATATCTGTCACCGACAGCCTATTAGGAGTGATTGTTAGGAGCTGACTAGAGGTTCAGTAATAATGATATAGGTAGATAATACTACGCCTACGATAGAATGGTACGACTAGTCGTAATTGATTCCTTCTGTAGTGAATCCATTTCTTCCTAGCTTATTTTAATTTCGAGAACGAAATTCTTTTAAGGTGGGTAGAATGTAAACACCCAAAAATTTTAAAATTTTTATTATTTACTTGGCCCAAATAGTATTTTTTTGGATTTTATATATTTTAAAAACAATATTTTATTATAGGAATAGCCTTAGTCATGTATAAGATTGGAGATGCATGTCGACTAGAAAATATAGCATGGCTAGTGTAGTCGTGTACCATAACTAGCATATTAGGTATTGTAGGGATGACATAGCCGTAATCATGTCCGGTGTATTGAATTAGGTTAAATTGGGACACTTCATAAATATTAGAATATAAATAATTAATATATATAAATCATTTTTATTATAAGGTTTTCTTGACTAATTAAATCACCACGTGTATATGTATGTATGTGTGTATTTATACATATATTGGATATATATTTATTCCAGTATTTTTAGATTTTTTTAAACACACACACACACACACACACACACACATATATATATATATATATATATATATATAATTTATATAGATGAGCATTGAGTAAAATATAAGTGTAAAAAAAATTGTACAGGGGCATATATATTTAAAATTATTTTTTAAATATATTTTAGATTTATCATTAAATATGTAGTGTTTTTTTAATAAAAGAAAAAGAAATGAAAGGAAAGAGAAAAAAAATTCCTCAGTTACTGTTAACGTGAATAGTAACCTTAGAAATTAGGAAAAAAAAAACCCCCGAGAGAAGCCCTTTTGTGTTTATATATATATATATATATATATATATATATATATATATATATATATATATATATATATATATATATATATATATATGCCCTTTATATTTTTTGTTTTGTTTTTTTTACCCTTTATATATATATATATATATATATATATATATATATATATATATATATATATATATATATATATATTGTTGGCCCAATGATTACATTGTATTTTTGAATATGGCTAATCAGTTAAGTTTAACATAATGATGTCACTAATATTCATATACTCACTATCATGTTGCTACTTAAACTTAGCATTGTCCTAATTGTCCTATATTATACTGCTATGCTTGTATCGTACTGCAACATATTTTGTTGGTCTAACATGCTATCATGTTGTTACTTAAACTTAGCAATGTCCTAATTGTCCTATATTGTATTGCTATGCTTGTATCGTACTGCAACATATTTTGCTGGCCTAACATGTATTTGTAGACATGCAGTAAGCATGATCTAACATGATCAAACAGGACATAGGCAATGAAGAATTAATGTTGGACTAAAGACGGCGTCATATAAAGGGATTTCTCCGAACTGCCTAACGACCTATCCGGGGCCTCGCATCGGGGGTTCCGTTGCCCGGTCAGCGGACAGGGGTCGAGGGGGCAGCGCCCCCCGTCGGGGGTTCGGGGGCGAAGCCCCCGAAAGGTATTCAGATTTCCAGATCTGTTTATCTTCGGACGATTGCTGTCAAAGGAAAAGACGTCTTCAGGACTGCTCAAATATCAGATAAAAGGCTTCATAAATAGGGCTCTTGGTTTTCCTAATTGTTCTAAGTCTGTAATCTTTAATTTATTGAGTCTAGGAGAATGTGTACGTTGAGTCGCACTGAGTCATCTCAACCCCTAGACATATCTCTCCAAGCTCTACCATACAACAGACAAATTCCTGAACCAAGCCCAAGCTCCACAAAACCCAAAAGCCTAATGGACCAATTCTGTCTTCTGGAGACAGAGTTCGGGCCGAACTCTGCCTCCACACAGAGTTCGGGCCGAACTCTGTCCCCTGATTTTTAGCACCCTGATTTTTAGGGCCTGCTTGCTACAAGCTGTCCAACGGCCAAAAATTTGAATTATTTATACCGAATTCTGATCGAATTCTGCATGTCCCGAACCCTATAAATAGGCCTTGGTTTCTCTCATTTGAAACCATCCACTCTTCTATTCTTCTTCTCTTACATAGCCTATATAGTCAAGAGCTTTACTCTTCCAATCTACTAGCCACAAAACTTCCTAAGCCCCAAGGTGCTCAAGTGCGATTCAGCTAGAAGTTTTTGTGCAAGAGTTGAAAAGAAAAATCACTTGGACAATTCTAAGTCGCTTGGAAAAATCCAAGCAAATCGCCATTGCGATCCTCTATAAGAAGTTGACGTGCTCTTCTGAAGAAAAGGCACGGGTTGTAAACTACTATTTCACAAATAGTGGATTTGAATCCTGAGCTAGAGTTCTCAGGCCTGGACTAGTCCTCCACGAGGGAAACCAGGTTAAAACTGCTGTGTTTGCGTATGCTCTTCTTGATCTTTATTTACTTCCGCATTTCTCTCTGATTTATTTACTATCTTGATAGTTGTTTGTGGAGGTGATATAGAGTTAATTTTTTATTTGGTGATTATCGACACAAACTCTATTCACCCCCCTCTAGAGTTGCCTACACCTGTGTTTCAATTGGTATCAGAGCAAGGTCTCTATTGTAAGGCTTAACATCCTTAGAGTAGATCCTTGTTTATTTGTGTATGGCATCGTATTCTTCCTCCTCCGATGAAGAGAGTTTTATTTCTAGTAGCATAGACAATCATGTTTCTTCTAAATGCAATAAGTGCTCTAAGTGGAAAGCCATGGCTAACCAATCCCTGAAGTTTGCTAAGGCTTTTCATTCTACAAATGAAGAACTTGTAGAAAAGGTTATTCATTTAGAAGAATCTAATGAGTCTTTGAGAAATAAAAATATTGATTTATTATTTAGACTTGATTCTCAAAACTCATCTTGTGTTTCTTTAAAGAGTTTGAATGATTCTTTAATTTTGAAAATCAAATCTCTTTCCTCATCAATAGAAGATCTTAAGAAGCAAGCACGAGCTAAATCATTTGCATGATTCTTCTATTGACTCTTTAAAGAAACAAAATGATGATTTTATTTCTAGAATTGCTTTATTTGAAAAAGAGAATTATGCTTTAAATGCTAAATTTGATTCTCTTACTTGTTTGCATAATGATTTGCTATTAGAACATGATATTCTTAAGACCAAATCTATGCATAGTGATTCTCTTACTTGTGTGCATAATGATTGCCATTAGAACATGATAGTCTTAAGACCAAATCTATGCATGCTCACTCTAGAAATATTCATCATTCTAGTATGTCACATGTTCATAATCATGCTCATTCTGATACATGTGCACACACTAGTATTAGGTGCTTCTATTGCTCTCGCATTGGACACATGAGTGTAACTTGTCCTATTCGTAGGAGTTTTTCTACCAATGCTAGAGTAAATAGTATATGGGTCCCTAAAGCTAACAAATGTGGATCCAAGTTTATTTGGATACCAAAGTCTTCGCCTAATGTTGTAGGTGGAGCTTCTTGTATTGGGATATAGCACCAAGGAGCGTGTTGGTGGTTGCAAAGCTCAAAGGTCATCTTCCAAGCAATTGCACCAACACAAGTGTGGCCACTAGAGCCACTTTGGTAACATGTTCAACGATTCTCTTTAAATGGTTGATATTTGTTGAATCTAGCATGTTTCTCTTGATGTCTTGCTATTAGCTCACATTGATATCCTTTAGTTGCTTATTATATAAATTAATGTGAGATATAATACTAGCATGCTTAGTTGTTTTTCTTATTATTTCTTTTATCTAGCATGACTAGTTACACAGCTTTAAATGATTAGTTCACACTATGTAGTTTATCACTCATTTTCTAGTAGTGTGACACATTTACATATGCATGCTCGCTACTCTTTGTCTTTATAAAGCATGCATATCACTCTAGTTCATTGGAGCTTGATTCTTGAATTTTGTTTTAAAGTTTGACTCTCCATTTTTAATGTTTTTGAGATAGTTACTACTTGCCGATTTGTATTTAATTGGTTTTTGTGAATATATGTGTTTAGCACAAGCTTCTTATCACTTGACAAGTATACACTTATACTACTTTTTATCTTGTGCTTGCATAATACATTCATTATCGATTCTCATATTTTATTTTGATTATCCTCTTGAGAATCAATTATGTTCTTGCCTGATAAAGTCTATTTATACGTGCTTTTGAATTTGTGATAGTTTTTCAAACATTCATGATGGATACATGACTATATTCATAATTCTTCATTTACATGTAGATCATGTATTTATTATATGACATCTATTTTGTATAAATATCTTTATGTGGGTATATGAGATAAGCTCAAGTTTCATTATTTTGAAGAATATTTATTCATACTTGTGCTTACCTTATAATTAGCTATTGATTCTTTTGACTAAATTTGTGTTATCTCCACTTGAATCAATTAGCTTAAAGTCTTCTTTTAATGATATCTTATTGGCTTTATTTGTTGACTTTAATGGATACATGTCTTTCACCTTATTTTGATCGTTTTCGCTT
>JANAVB010014363.1:0-47500 GCA_029216955.1 Iris pallida
CGCTACCCTATAATAGTAGCATAAGTATTACTATTATCAATTATTCTATTTAACTGGGTTTTTAATCTTAACTCTTGTTCCCCTTTTGCGGTACTTGCTATTCGGGGCTGACCCCGCTGGTTTGTTTGGCCAGATCCCGTAGCGGAGCCTGAGGACACGATCTTCCTCCCTGACATCCATTGTGCATACTAGAAGCATGGCAGTTCGGGGACTCGAGTGGGTTTCTTCTCCACCACTCCTGCTTATACTTTTGCGGTGTTTAGCCACCGGCACCTGTTAGCCGGTTTACTTGATATTTTATGTCAGTACATAATTATAATTAAACAGACTGCAGCTGTGTATAATTTTGTACTCCTGACTCTCCAAGATAGCTAAATTATGAAGTTAGTCTCTCATGAACATTTTGATAAAGCGTCGGGGACGCCTTACTGCTTTATCTTTAATGTTCATATTTGCTGATGTGATTTGATTATTGAGACATAGAACTTTGGGGACCATAGGAGACTTGATTGTAGCATGTACCCCCTAGTTTCTCGACAGCCACGAACGTCGTATGACGTTACGTACCTCATATGTGTAGCGGCCTAGTCCGTCTCCGTATTTGGTACTGGGGCTGACACTAGACGATTTAGAAGCTAATGATGGAGGATCTACTCTGGTGCAAGGACTTGCATGATCCGTTGGAGGGAGACAATGCAAAGCCAATGGACAAAGCTGCTGAATACTGGAAACGACTGGATCGGAAGGCCGTTGGATTCATCCGCCAATGGTTGGATGATTCGATATTTTACCACGTGTCTATGGAGAGTTCAGCAAAAGCATTATGGGAAAAATTATATCGCTGTACGAAAGGAAGACGGCTGGCAACAAGGCATTTCTTATTTGCCAACTCGTCAACTCGAAGTACACGGAGGGTGTCCCTGTGGCATAATATCTGAACGAGGTTCAAGATATCATCAATCAACTGTCTGCGATGAAGATGATGATTGATGATGAGCTTCAGGTCCTACTGCTCTTGAGTTTTCTGTCGAAAAGCTAGAAGACATGGGTGGTGTCGGTGAGCAACTCCGCGCCTGATAGAGTTGTTACGATGTAGGCAGTCAAAAGTAGCTTGTTGAATGAGGAGGTCCGGCATAAGCAAGTGGAATCGTCACAGGAGTCCGCTCTGGTGACTTCCTTCAGGAAAGGAAGACCTAATTCACAGACGAGGACAGAGGAGTTCTCGAAATCTTGCGATTATGGACTGCAAGGAGGGCTGCTATCACTGTGATGAAAGGGGTTATATCAAGAGGTACTGCATGAAGCTTAAAGCTGAGAAGGCAAAAAGCAAGGACGATCAGGAGGATCTCACAGCAATGGAAGATATCATCATCGTAGCAAACGACACAGAGGAACCTTGTGGCATGTGTCGTGACGGCGACTAGGTCATGGACACAGGGGCGTCGTATCACCCCACTCCACATAGGAGGATCTTTACGTCATACCGCGGTGGCAGGTTTGGATGTGTAAAGATGGACGACAAAGGGACAGCTGCAGTTGTAGGCATCGGTAATATGCACTTGACAATGGAGCTCGGCGAGAAGCTCGTTCTCAAAGGTGTGCGACATGTACTAAATTTGTGCTACAACTTGATTTCGGTAGGGAGGCTGACAGATGATGGTTGTCGCACTCCATTTGGGAACAAAAATGGATGCTTGCGAAGGGTTTCCAACAACTGGCTCAGAAAGATTTGTGTTGTGATATGTACAGGCCTAAGCTGCTGAGCTGTACAGGTAGGCCACAGACATCGGATGGAGGCTCGAGGGGTGCTCGACAGGAGGTAGATCATAGAGAACTTGATGAGGAGGGGCTTCTAGGTGCTTTGAGGGATACGAAGGATTCGTTTCGTCGTGACAAAGCGACGGATGGTGGTGAGTCAAAGATTGAGGGTCAATCTATCGGTCCTATGACAACTGGTTGGTCTCAGGTGGGGGTTGCTCTACAGATCCGATTTTGGCGATGGGTGGTCTGCCAAAGCTTCACTGAGCGACATCGATTTCAGCAGTTCGAAGCTGGGAAGGAGATCAAGGTTTGCAGCAAACTCAATTTGAGGCGAGAGCATCATCATTCACACAGTTCAGGGGGAGCTATGGGTCATCGACGGCATGCACAATGTGTGATGTTCTGCTCGAGGATGCATGTGTATGGGGAGCTTCAAGTTCAGATACGAAGGTGGACAGTTTTAGGAGTTCGAACCTCAGGAGGACCGTACCGTCTGCTTGGTTGGGCCAGCCAAGGATGAAGAAGCTTGTCGGAATTTTTACACTTTTCGGTGGAAGACAGAAGTCGGAAACAGGCATCCGAGACTTGCGGTGAGGCTGATCGTCAGGAACTTTGGTCTTGTAACTCCTCTTCCCAGATTTTCAAAAACTTATTATTTTTTGTATATTTTATTTTAATATCTTATTTTAAAATTTCCCGTGAATCGAATTTTACATATTATTTTTCTTCTCCTCAGATTGGTCAAAGCATTGTTCTTGAAGTTTTTGGAACTACAAGAGACGTGGGTTATTTTTTGGACTTCCAAACTACCGGCTTCAAGAGCGATTGAAAACCTTACTTATTTTTTCAATAAAGAGATTTTTGCTTAATCTATTTTCAAATTAGATTTTGATTAAATCAAAATATTT
Organism: Iris pallida; assembly: GCA_029216955.1. Lineage (NCBI taxonomy): Eukaryota > Viridiplantae > Streptophyta > Magnoliopsida > Asparagales > Iridaceae > Iris > Iris pallida. The sequence goes on from JANAVB010014363.1 coordinate 2,670, forward strand.
TAAATTATTTCATGGAATCAAATGATTTGTTTAAAAACAAATGACTATTATTTGCATTGGGTTTATACCGATATATTTAAATTATTGGATAGCAACAAATATTCCAAAGTATATTTGGGTGGCAAGGAAATTGTCATCTCATTTTAAATAATTTGATATGGATAGAAAGATATTTCAAAGATTATTTTAAATAATTTGATATGGATATAAAGATATTTCAAAGTTTGTTTGATTTAGTCGTACCATGATTTGAATTCAAAAATATGTTTCATAATATTACTTGATATTAAGTCTTATCCTAGGAGTATTGTTTTAAGTGTTAAATTTAGATTTGGCTATATTTATATTTTAAATAAAATATAGTATCATTTTTAAATTATTATAGATTGATTTTATTGGATTCAATATTATTGAGCCTATAAGATTTATCCCAAAGTTCAAATCTGCGTAGTTATGCATATCTTATCTTGATACTTTACTCTATATCTCTATTCCTCTATTCTCCTGTAACCTTACTCATGAGAACCATCGTGCTCTCCATATCAATATAACCTTCTCCTTCCCGAAACCTCACCTCTGCCCTTTCCCCGTAACCAACGGCAACACCAGACCCTCATCATAACGACCAAACAACAAGCATCTCACCATCCTCAGCATAACCCCCATCATCATGTTCGTGTTCGTTCGTGTCTGTGTCCAGCACAATGAACACCATCACAACTGTGTCCAGACCCATGTATCCGTGTCCTTATATCGCATTCCATTACAAGTACATCACCACTAGTAGACATCCCGGCCTTCTCTCGGCCATCACCACAACAATCATCACACCACCCTGACTACTACCACAAACATCAGAAGAAGAGAAGAAAGGAAACCTAACCCAGCCGAGTGTCCTTTCCCTACTTCGACCAGCCGTCCCGATCACCACTCGCCGATGACCCGATCTCGGCGACCCTCCTCGGATCCGCCGGTGGCTTTAGAGACCGCGAGCATACTCACCACCGCCATCAGCTCGCCTCGCCGCACATCCAGTTGCCACATCATACTCGTGCCCTAACCACCCACCCGAGCTGTCTCCTGTGTGCGTCTTTCCAACGGCGTTACCGATCTCCACCGAGACGACCATATCTGAACGACCGACGGCTCTATTTCGACCGCCTGGATTCGGTGGGATCCCCTCCTCCGCTGTGCTCATCGACGCCATCCCTGGAGAAGCCCCGATACAGAATTTGACCGGATCTGCCGAGATCCGGAACCACCTCGACGAGTTGTCCCGCCACCGAGACCTGCGGCGTTCTCCGAAACGTCGTACCCCCCTTTCCGTTGAGCGCTGTAACACCCAGTTTTCTGAAATTGGGGTATTTTTGAAAATTTATTATTTTTATTATTTATAATGGTGTTTTATCATGATATTTTTGGTGATTTTAGTTAATTTAAAACTATTTTCTAAGTCATGGCTTATGACTTTATGATTTTACTAGTATAACCCTAGTGTAAACCCTAGAAATTTTATAACCTAGAGACTAACCATGACCATGTAAGCCTAACCATGTGATTAGGATATCAAATTACCACTTTTTAGTCAAAAGGGTATTTTGGTAATTTATTAGATTTATTTGGATTTATGTAGTTTATTATTATTTAATTAGTTATTAGTGTCATGTTAGTCCCTAACCTAGTTCACCCTAACCTAGAGATTAGTCACTAACCTAGGAGGCTAATGTTAGATATTAGCTTTATGTGTAAATATCTAAGTTTGATAATATCTAGATATTTCACTTTTTAGATATTTTAGAACCTAAATATCTAACCCCTTAGTCAAAGACTTAGGGGCTAAGTTTGCAAGGTGGTAGGACACTCTCCCCTACCCCCATGGCAGCCTAGCACTACCCCTCCCCCCTTCCTATATTAACCTATCATTCCATTCATGATCAATTTTTACATGAATTAAACCTAGAAAATCCACCACCTTCAAACCTTGATAACTTGATCAATTTTGATCCAAATCACCTCTAGTTTCTTGCATTGGAACCCCCTACTATTGAGGATACTAAGGGAGGCTAGCTAGCAAGGTTGAAGATCAATTTGGCCATCTCAAGTGAAGAGGACAAACCCCCCTACCTTAGTTTCATTGGATTTTTGCACTCATAGGTAACATGCCCTAAAACCTATTAATATTGTGATTTCTCTTCATGGTTGCATGCATCTAGGTACCTTGGAACTATAGGCTAAGTTTGGTGAGATTTAGGCTTGGTTTGGTGTCCGTATCGGACACGTGTCTGTCTCTTGATTTCAGTGTTTGGTGAAATACCTCATAGGACTTTTTGTTCTTGGTTTTCAAACAAATTACATATTTGTGAAGCTTATTATATGTTGGTAGGACTGAGTTGATATTAGGGTCCTTTTTGTGTCCAAATTGGACACGAATACACGAGTTGGACACAGCACTGTGCACACTTAGTTCCCCTGAAACCCGATACTATTTTCTCCACAAATTGGACACGTGGATACGTGCCACTTGGCACAGAGGTGGGGGCACCCTCTGACAAGTCCCCCTCGAGTTTCGTGACACTTCGTGTCGTGTCGAGTGAGAAATTCGACACGCACTGATCGTACACTACACTACACACTGTGTAAAACACGCACTGACACGGCCTTCGTGTCGTGTCTAGACATGACTTGGACACAAAGTGTCATGCCTAATCCCTAGCCCTAGACCTAGGCTACCCCCTGACACGAGCACGACATGTATTGATGCGTGTGTCATGTCCACGAGGCTCTGTCCTCGCTGCACGAGGCAGTGCACTGTGCCTGTGTTCTCCCCTGCTACTCGGGCTTGACACAGGACACGACACGACACTATATGGCACAAAACTTTGTGGACACATGGGTCTAATGTCTGACACGACACACACAAAGTTTGGGTCGAGTTGGTTTGGTATTCACAATGTTATCAAGCTCGCACTGAATTGTGCAGTCCACACACACACGCACAGTTGGGCTCTGATACGGGCTCGGACATGACACTGTGTGACACTTGGCACGAGACAGACACTGGGACACCTAGCCCTACCCTAGGCGAATCTACCCACGTGATCACGAGAGTTCTAGACCCTTGTGTCGTGTCCATGAGACACTGAACTCGTGCACGATACAGTGCAATTCCTGTGCACTGTATTTACCCGAGTTGGGTTTCTTGACACTGGACTCGCCGTGTCGTGTCGAGGTGGACTCCTAGGGACACCTACGACACGTGTACACCTAGGGGCTCGATTACCAACCCTTAGATTAGGGTATTAGTTAGGTTTTGTATCAATTTTGGGATTTACCTATATGTTCAGTCATGAACAGTAAATCCTTGTTATTTTTCAGTATTTAAATTGAATTTCAAATTAATTTTTATGAATATGTATACGTATTTTGGGTGTATATATATTGTATACATATGTATATATGTATGTGTGAGTGTATGTATGTGTGTGTATGTGTATATAGGTATGTATGTATATATGTATATATATGCATATGTGTGTGTGTGTGTTATGGGTTCCCCCCTATCTCAGATTTCTGAGATCACTCCCCCCCCCTCTGCTGTCCAGTCCACACACACATACACATGACACCCCATCACCCCCTCTCACCCTCCCATTCCTCTCCTCTCTCTCTACCTATAATGTATATATGTTATATATGGTATATATATATATATATGTATAATATATATATATATATATATATATATATATATATATTATAGATATATATTATATAATATATATATATGTTTATATAATATAGTATTATATATATGTATGTTATATATGTGTATATATGTTAGCTATCTATATAGTATTATATATATATTATATTGGTTATCTATATATAGTTGGTATATATATATAGATTATTTATATATTTTTTAGATATATTGAGTATATATATGTTATTTACATAGTGGGATATATATATAACTATATGTGTTAGTGTCCTAGATTCACTAGTCTATGGTTAGTAGCAAGTTAGGATTGACCAATAGGTCTAGTAGACCTAGTTTAACTAGCAAGTTGACCCTTGTTGACCATTGTTGACCAAAGTCAACTATAGGTCAAACCATACCTAATTGACCTAGAAATGACTTGGATGAACATAGAAGGACTATTGACTAAGGTTTGACTAAACCCTAACTAGATAATTAGGTTGACCACATGGATTATGAGGGTAATTCTATATAGATGAAGATATGTATGGGGTTAAGTTAGATACCTAGAGTCGAGTCATGACTTGAGATTAGAATATGGGATTAGCTTGATTATAGGATTAAGGTTGGTATTATATATATATGTATACATGTGATATACTTTGTATAGGTAAATAGTATCTTAGGTATTCTAAGACATGTTAGCCTATGGTTGATTTGTGTTAGCCTTAGAAATTGACTAGAAGTTGACCATTAGTCAAGATTGACCTGATTACCTTATTGACTAGTCTGTGATTAACCAAAACCTTAGTTAGTCTAAGATTGACCTAGACTTTGACCATGTTGACTAGTATTGACTAATCTGACCATTATTGACTAAACCCTAGATAACTTGACTAGTTTGGCTAGAATGTTTGACCAAGAGTTGACTTTAACCTGGATTAGACTTGTTTAACTTTGTTTGTTCTTGTATGACTTAGTTTAACTTCTTGTGACCTAGTATACTTAATTTGACTTAGTTTGACTGTAGTGTTGACCAAGTTTGACTTTGACCTAGATTGGCTTAGAGTTCATATAGATTGCATTATAGATTTTTTACCTTCATTTTGGACATGTCATAACTGTATTGCTCTATTTTAGGATATTGTGACCCTGGTACAGACATCTGATATTATACTACTCTTTTCAGAGTAACAGGCGAGTACATTATCTGATAGTTCTCTCATTTATTTGTCGATTACTGTATATTTCAGTTCTAGTTAGTTCATATGATTCTCTGTATCAACACGTATGGATATTTCTGGATTCATGTATCGACATATACCTTACTTGCTGGCCTCTATTACTGGAGTCATTGGTATCATTCTGGAATCATTTCTGGAATCATCACGTATTGGCCAGACTCATCTCGATTCTTTTTGTCGATTTGGATTCACTTGCTGGGCGAAATATTGAGTAAGACATGTAGACATACCCCAAATCTGGAATCTCCAACTGGAATCTACTGGAAGCATAGCCATCTATTGCCTGATCCGTAAGAGATGTGCCTGATACCTACAGCCGTTTACATGTCGACCTCGGTATTTTAAAACACACTGTTAGATTATAGTTGGACTCACCCTGGATTCATTGATCACTGTTGGACTCATCTTGTACCGAAATTATCTGGTATCAGATTATATGGACTGGACTCATACTGGGATTATATTAGATTATATCGTACTGTCTGGACTCACGTATGATATTCTAGTTCAGTTAGCTTTTATTACAGTCTTCATTGCCATGATTCTTCTCTTGTTTTAGTTACCTTTTTTTCTTGTATCTTACTGTTTCTCTATGCCATCATTACCTGTATAAAACTGCCATGCTCATCAGTAAAACTGTCTATAACTGCTTTATAGTTCTTTGTCATTTACTTGGGTTCTTCTAGATGAGTTGTACTCGTTCCTGTCCTGATTGGACCTGTTGAAAATATACAAATGATAATCCTGAGGACACATGCCCTGCTTACCATGGACCTGGCGAGGGATACTTTGGTCCGACTCTCATGAGTGATTCAGGAGATTAGCTAGCAGACTACTTTAGCTTTCATGTTTTGGCTTGTTGTATTAAAGTTAAGATATTGAGTCTGTATTAAGTTGGTTTGAGATATTGGTGTATTATTTTAGTAGTTAGTTGTTGTCTTTAATTCCTTAGGTATAACTTCTGTGTTATCTTTTCGTGTTTAGACTGTGTTTGAGTAGATCATACCCTTTACTTGCCCTCCATTCGCTGATATCTGGACAAGTACTTTTATATTCACTGCATGAGATTAGTTAGCAACCTAGGACAGCTGACTACCGCCGACACTGCGGCGTAGGCTGGACGTACCCACTTCTCGTGCCCCTATACCGGGTGCGGGTCGTGACAAGCGCCGCCACGACCCCCCTTCCGGTCCGGCTGTCCGTTCCCGGCCACCCGTCGACGAGCTTCCCACTGCCATCTCCCAGATCCAGAGGGCGCCCAAGTTTCCTCCGTTATAGCCTCTACCGCCGAGGAACGGCCAGTGAGCCCCTCTCTGGTAATGCCATCCTCCTTTCTTCTCCCTCTTGCGCAAGGCTCACCAGCTTCTTCTCTTTTTCCCCTCTCTTTCTTCTCTCTCATAAATTCATTCTTTAAACCTCCCTTCCGAGAGGAGCTGCTCTCTCATTATCCTAAGAGAGGAACAGCTGTGCTCAGCTTTGTTTCCATTTATTTATATTTTAGTTATTTATTTGTGTTTTATTAAACAGTGTTAAAAATTTATTTGTTTTTTTATTATTACCCCTATTAGTATCATGAATTTAGGTTCCAGAGAACCACCATTCTCCTAAGGAATAGTACATGGTAAACAATGGTAGATGTCATATACAATATGTATTATAGTATTTAGAAGGTATACATTGTTATATTACTAATTATTAATATTATCATTATATTATTTGTTTATATGTTTATATACATAATGTAAATAATTTTCTTATAACAGAATATGACCCTTGGTTGAACCACCCAACTATTTCCAATTAATTTTTGAACCCTACAAATTACTACTTATTATTTTCTACCTATTTTAAATATAACTTGACCTAAATTATTATTTTCCTAACACTAAAATAATTTCTAGATTTTATATGCTAAACAAAATTAATATCTTTGTCCTAAAACAATTTTCTAAGATTTCCAATATATATTTTTACAAATAAAAACCTAGCTTCTATCTAAAATATCCTATGTTGACAAATTTAGGGTTTTGACCTGAAACGACTTACTCTTCCACGTATTTATATAAAAGGTATATTTTTACTAATATTTTTCTAGTGTTATAAATTTATATATTATTTATCATGCTTCCTTCGATTATCACCTTGTCCAATCTCACTATTCTCATTCCCTTGCCAATTCTGCACTTACTTTATATCGTCCCTAACTAATCTGACCATTTTGGACCCAATGACAGGGTATGTTCCATCATTAGGGGCCGTCTTGCACACTTACGACATCCGCGACTATTCTGGACCCAACAGGATTATCGGTTTTACTAGCAAATAGCCACAGGCAATTACTTTCTGATTGCTTCGATTCATAGTAGTTTTCCATTTCATGTTTATACATATGTCTTGCTGTTTGTTGATACATTCGTCACACGGAGATTAGTATCATGGATTTTTGTACTATTTGACTGTCATTTACATAATTACCATGCTTGCGACTTAATTCCATGAGTACTAGCTGGGCGGAAAAATATCTTAGTAGACATGTGGACTACCCAAAATATCCCAAAATGTCTATTCTTGCCTGATAGCAGTCGCACAATTCACGTGCTGGGTGTCGGATTTACCCCCTAGTCATTCACATGTCGAAACTGATATTTTAAACATAGATAGTGGTCTTTTATTTGTTTTCCTTGATTGCCAGGTCACCCCATTTACATGCTTGTTTAGTGGATACATCGTGTTGTAGAGCTTTCTGCTTTCTTTCTAGATATGTCATGACATCAGTTATTTTTTAGTTTCATTTCACATATGTTATTTTCATGTCTTGTGAATTATATTATGTTTTGCATTGCCGTCTTTGTATGCTTGTTCCATTCCTGACTGAAAACCAATATTTTTCAGGTTTAGCCGCGATCACTCTTAGCACTGGGAAGGGATGGGTATACTGAGGTCAACCTAGATAGTTGAATTTGCTGTCTTCTCTATTTTGTGAGACATTTTATTTTCTAGCAAATGTGGAGTTGTGAAACCTTGTAATTTGTAAAATTAATTTAGTAATGTGAATGAGCAATATATGTTAATTTTGTGATTTTGAGCATCTTGGCCGTGACAACGCTCTACCGCCGACTCTGCGCGTAGGCTGGCTTGGACACGTCTCGTATCCGAAAAAACGGGTGCGGGTCGTGACAGGTGATGATCGTGTTATTGATATCGACAGGATCCCAGTAGTGCAAGAGGTGCTACGCATGGCAGCTAGTGTCGACGTGACGGTCGAGGAGCTGGAGACGAAGGAAGATGCCAAGCAGCTCGGGAGATCGAAGATCAATGGCATGGGGGAGCAGGAACTCTGTCGCATGACGATCGACATGGAGTCTAGTTGAGGAGCCATGGGGTCAACACCCTCTCATCAGACTGGAGGGGAGATTATTGGAGTCTAGTCTGAATTTGGTAATAGCATATTTATAGAGTCCAAATCTGATTAAATATTTGATTTAATTTGATTTGGATGTCCATAATTAGTGCTGGGCTATTCTAGATATAAAGATTCTTATTTGAGGGTTTCCTATTTAAGAGATCCTATTATAATCTAAAATATGATGTTGATGGACTATTTTAGGTGTAGTAGGATTCTTATTAGGGCTTCTTATTTAAGAAATCCTATTATGACCTAAAATAGGTTTTTTTTTCTCATCCTATATATATGGGGGGTGGTGGCACAAAGCACAGCACAAAAGTGGAGATTCGAGGTGCTCGTACACAGAAAATTTAAAAGAAAGTTCGCACTTTGCTCTTAGGAATTCGCCGTCCAAGACAGAAGGAAGAAGAGATCTACTCGAGGGGTCGTCAACTTCGGTTAGGGAGATTGCTACGGGTTGGTGAACGATTTCAATTGTAATATCTTTCTTTTCTTCTGAGTGTGGTGAGGGGTTGAACCTATTAGGACAAATGGTTCAACCCTAGTTTTTGTCAATCTTGTAATTTCATCTGAGTTATAGAAATTGAGATTTGTCCAAGTGACGTAGTCACCGTCATACTTGTATTTATCTGTGCTTGGTGTCCATTAGACGGGGATTGGTTATTTCGTGTAGGTTAGCCTAAGTTTTCGCTGCGCAACGTCTCAGACACGGTATCGGAGCGCGGAGGACGTATCCGATTCCCAACAACTAGGACCCAGCGACGCACAAGCTTCATATTCGAAGACACGTGTCAGCCTTTCTCAAACACAGCTAGATCGCTAGAGCGATAATGAGAACAATATGGAGCAAAAGAGAGAGAGATTGAGAGATTGAAAACTTTACTATATTATAGAGAGTTTACACTTCTTGGATGGTGAGGAACAAATGAGTCTCCAACTTTTTTATAATGCCTCAAAGGCCTGTATCAAACTTCTGGAAACTGAATTCACGGATTATTCTAGGACCTAGATATATTTTCCTAAGGAAGCCTCTAGAATATCTAGAAGGCTATGGAGAGTTCATGAATCTTCAAGAAGATTTATCATATTCCATCATATTCTGGAAGACTTGCAAGCCTCTAGCAAAAGTCCGATCCGTAGAGGATTATACAAATCCATCTCGGTGGGACAAAAATATTGGTCCCGACATGTGGCAGGTGATTAAGGAAATGATTGAAGATCAGGCGGTTAAGCAGAGTTATTTCTGGAAGCACGAGTATCCGGACACTAATCAAATATAGAACTTCTTTCAAGAAACCACTTCACACAAAACTCCCTGGTGTGATAATCAAGGTTCGTGGTATTGATTTCGGAACTTGGGTATACATTTACTCCTCTCAATAACCCATCTTAGGGGGCATTTGGTACGCGGTATTTTTTTTTTATTCCCAAAAAATTTAAGATGGGAATCTATTACCACGTTTGTTTGGCTTATAAAAAATTTATTCCCGAAATTATAAATACCCGGGTAAATAGTTTACACACAAAACATGGGAATTCTATCCCTTGAGAATAGGTGGGTATTTTTTTTTGCCCGGAAAAAAAAATTTGTCTAAATTGTTTTCTTCTTTTTTGATCAATTTTGATTAGTTTTGAACATTTTTTTCTTCTTTTGTCATTTTTATCGCTTTTTTGTCAAATTTTTTCGTTTTAAGCAATTTTTTGTCGTTTTACCCATTTTTTGTCTTTTTTTGTCATTTTTTGATTATTTTTTGTCGTTTTTACCCATTTTTTGTTTTTTTGTCACTTTTTGATTATTTTTTGTCGTTTTTATCCAATTTTTGCCCTTTTTGTCGCTTTTGTCAATTTTTGTAGTTTTAAGCGATTTTTTGTCGTTTTTTGTAGTTTTTGTTGTTTTTACCGATTTTTAGTCGTTTTTTTTTTTTCGTTTTTTTTGCTTTTTGGTCATTTTTACTAATTTTATGTCATTTTTTTATCATTTTTGTCGCTTTTACGTTTTTTTTTGTTTTTGTTTTGTCGCTTTTGGTTATTTTTTTCGTTTAACCAATTTTTTGTCGTTTTAACCGATTTTTGTCCTTTTTTGTCGTTTTATCGATTATTTTCGTTTTCGTTGCGTTTTGGTTATTTTTTGTCGTCTTAACCGATTTTTTGTTATTTTTTAACCGATTTTTTGTCGTTTAACCGATTTTTGTCGTTTTAACCGTTTTTTTGTTTTTTTCGTTTTGTCGCATTTTGGTTTTTTTTCGTTTTTACCGATTTTATGTCGTTTTGTCGTGTTTTGGTTATTTTTGTCATTTTTACCCTTTTTGTTATTTTTTGTCGTTTATACATTTTTTGTCGCTTTTTGGTCATTTTTGTCGTTTTAATCGAATTTTCGTCGTTTTTTATCGTTTTTGTCGTTTTTTGTTATTTTGTCGTTTTTATCGATTTTTTGTCGTTTTTACCATTTTTTTTCGTTTTTACCGATTTTTTGTCCTTTGTACCGGTTTTTTTATATTTGTTCATTTTTTCGTTATTATTATTTTTTATTTTTTCTGGGAATATTTATATTGTCACCAAACATGGGAATGTAATTTTTCCGGGAATTTAATTCCTTGGAATTTGATTCCGGGAATATAGAATTCCTGGCTATATTGTTTTCCACATAGCAAACGCCCCCTTAATGAGATCTCGAAACCCATTCATGAAAATCTCGTTGCAAATAGGGAACCAACTTTTTTTTCCCTCTTCAATAAATGCTGATTTTTTTTTTTTTTCCTTCTTACCTACAATCTGATCATAAAAGGTAAGGATGTCACAAATCACAGCTACTCCACTTGGAACAAACATACATTGTTAGCTTATCAAAAGGAAAAAAAAAACCTTTCCCTTTCCTCCATCTTTGTCGAGCATGTTGACAACCACCTTAGTTATAATTTTCACGCCCTCTCCCTAAAGATGAACTTCACAATTGTAAGATGCTAGAATATAACATTTTTAACTCTCACTACAACTCTAAAAATTTGTGCAGTGTCAGAAACTTTAACAAGGAATAATAAAAACCAGCTTCGGATCTCCTATTACATATGCGTAATTTAAGTGGATTTTTAAAAAGTTATATCCGTTCTTGAATCCAGTTATAGAGTCCAAAAAGGTTTTCGACCTACATGAGTGTGTTAAATCTAAATACATAATTCTCAAATCAAACTACAACTGTAAAAGTTTGGTAAAGGGGAGCATGAACTTTACTATAATGATACCCTCTTCATTAATATAAATCAAATATTAATTTGATCCAAAGCATATTAAGGAGATTGCTGCTGTCATTACTGCTACTATTAACTAGCCCCATTATAATCTCAAACAAATGGTGCATCTTTCTATTGGTCTTCCATATCTACCTAGGAACCCTTCAACATAGTTCTTTTACCCACAAGTAGGGCTGCAAACGAGCCAAGCCGAGCCAAGCTTTTGTAAGCTTGAGCTTGGCCTGACTAGAATTAATCGAGCTCCAGTTCGAGCTCAATTTGATAAAAAATTTATTTTAGAACTTGAGCTTGGCTCGAGCTCATTATATTAAGCTTGAGCTTGGCTTGGTTTGAGCTCGAGCTTGGCTTGATAATCAAGCTTGATTCAAGCTTGACAAACAAGCTTGATAAGCTCAAAATCAAGCTCGTTAAGCTTGATTTCAAGCTTAACGAGCTCGATTTTAATTTACATAGATTTGAATTCAAGTACCTATATATAACTTCTTTATAAAAATTTAATTAAAAAAGTTCCTTAATAACATATTAAGGACATAAATAATAATGCGTGCGCGCGCGCACACACACACACACACACACACACACACAACACACACACATATATATATATATATAATAATATATATTATTATATTATTATTATATTTTTTTATATAATATATATAATATTATATATATATATAATATAATAATATTTTGAAGCAATGGATACTTGTGGCGAAATCGTCTCCATTGGGGCTCGAACTTCCGACCACTTGGACCGCATGCATCTCTCTTAACCACTAGGCTAGAGGTCATTTGCACACACACACACACACACACACACACACACACACATAATATATATATATATTCAACAATGAACAAACATGCTCGCAAACGAGCTTCTAAACGAGGAGCCAGCTCGCAAGCTCATAAACGAGCAAACTCGCGAGCTCGAACGAGCCGTACTTCTAAGCTTGAGCTTGGCTCATTATTAAACGAGCTCGAAAATGAAGGTTGAGCTCAGCTTGTTTACTAAACCAATCGAGCTCAAACGAGCTTTTATCGAGCCGAGCTTCGAGCAGCTCGGGAAAGGCTTGGCTGATTTGTAGCCCTACCCACAAGTCAGCACTCAATCTTGAAGCATATATTGATGATCTCGGATCTGCCCCGACTTTGAGATTTAATTCCACTCGGGACAATCATCTCATCTCCTATCAAACCAACCAAATAATCCATGTCTCAACCTTCCCGCAATAAATTCTGAATCTGGAAATTGCTGAAACCCAATTTCGGGGTGGGCTTTTATGAAATGCCCACCCGCTGGATTATTTTTATGAAATACCCAGAATTAAGTATTTCACGTTAAATATTTCAAGATTCTCTCTAGATGCTCTGTATTTACAAAATTTGCCATTATCATAGTTCCAAAATACCCCTTCGCAAATTTGGACATCTATATATAATTTTGAATTCGCAAACTCAGATTTGGATTGGAAAATTCGTATTCTTCTTCTTCACGAGAAATTTGAAATCCATTGATATCATCTTTATCAGAGATCGCAAAATCGTTCGTAGTTCACTGTGGTTTTCGTCAGTCGAACGTCGATCATCCTTCATCATCATCGATCATCATCATCATCATCATCATCTTCGTGGTTTCCGGCGATTAGGTCAATTGTGGAGAGAAGATCTTCTTCTTTTCTTTTTATAGATCTTAAAACAAGGTGAGAGTTCAGATCTGTAGAAATTCATCCATCAGCTTCGTATATCTCGAAATTTATGCTGAATTTGAATTTGTTATGAAGATTATTAACTTAGAAAATGTTAGAGAGATATTTAATCTTGTTATTTTGTGCGAATAGCATTCTCCGTTATATTTTAATGGAGAATGACAATTACTTATGAGAAAGATCATTATCAGTATGTTTTTATACGGATAATGAGCATTATCCATAAGTTACAGACAGATAATAATCATTCTCCGTTATATTTAGACGGAGAATGTCTATTCTCCGTGTGTTTTAGACGGAGAATGTCATTCTCCGTTTTACTTTAGACGGAGAATGATCATTATAAGTTAGTTCCGAACGGAGAATATTTATTCTCCATTATTTTTAGACGGAGAATAATCATTATTAGACGACAATTTTATTATTCTATTTGTGACCTCTTATGTTTTTATGTTATCATGGGGGAAGGTATGGAATCAAGTTGTTTAGTTAACATTTGTTTCAAGGGAGACATAGTTTCATGCCGTGTCACACATGAAAGTACCGTGGATTTTTTAAAGATTAAAGTGTGCGATCGATGGACTTCTTTGGATCCACTTTCCTTCCGTTTCAGGTTTTTACACTCTGATGGGACTGAACTGTATGTTGAAAGTGATTTTTGACTTCGCTCATTGGTTGGTGGTTTTAACGGTACTCATGATGTGAGTTTTGATCTATTTGTGGAGCAAATATACTTTCCATGTTCTTCATCAACATCTTTTCCTTGTCAAAGCTTTCACATGGGACCTTCGTCTTCCTCCTCTAGTTCTTTGAGTAGATGTTCTCCTACTGTAAAGGACAAACGAGTAGTACAATTTTATGAGGGCTCAACTGAGACAGTGAAGAAGAGGAAATCGGATATGTGGCCTGGATCAATTACTGGTGTTGGTCAGATTTTTCTAAATGGTGTTGAAGAAGTTAGGAATGCTGTTAGAAAGGTATGTTTTGAATCTCGTCATCCATTCTATATTTTGAAATCTGAGGGAGGTATACTGTTTGCTGCAAGAATTACAAGACACATGCTTGTTTGTGGAGCTTCCATGCTATATCTATTTCAAAAGATAATCAAATTTTTGAGGTGAAGAGGTATGTGGGAGAACATAATTGTGGAGCTGGCTATATAGATAAAGGTAATCTGGTTGTTCCAGCAAAGTTTATGAAAAGTTTGGTTAGTGACATTGTTCGGATGCATCCTAAAAAGTTCGCAAAATCTGTTGTCGATGATTTCAAGATCGACTACGGTTTATCTGTTACATATGGACAGGCATACCATGGAATTAGGCTGGTGCACCAGAAAATGTACGGAGATGATGTTAGATCTTACAGTGACTTGTGTTGGTATGTCAACAAGGTAAAGAAAACCAATAATGGTTCCGTTATCGACTTCCAGAAAGATGATTCATCAATGAGGTTTGAGCGGCTTTTTCTTTCATATGGGGCTTACGTAGAAGGCTTTCAATATTGTCGCCCAATGCTATATTTGGATGCTACTTTCCTTACAGGGAGGTTTAAAGGATGTTTGATGTCTGCTACAGCGAAGAATGGTAACCAACAGTTCTACCCTCTTGCATACGGTATAGTCTCAGGCGAAGATGGTGACAATTGGAAATGGTTCCTTAGAAATCTAAAGAATGTTGTTGGATATAGTAGGCGTATTGTTTTTCTTTCGGATCAAGGCACCGGTCTAGTTTCTGAAGTCCCTAAAGTGTTTCCTAATGATTACCATAGCTATTGCTATTATCACATGATGCTGAAAGAGAAAGGAAATGAAAGAGTGTATCCGCATGTACTTGAAGCTTGGAGGCAAGCAGTATATGCTCTAACTCCAGGTGTGTCATTGAGACAGATATATGTACATTTTCTATGCATTTACCATTAATTTAACAAGGAGAATGGTCATTCTCCGTGTCAATAAGACGGAGAATAGTCATTCTCTGTACGTATTACACGGATAATGACCATTCTCCGTCCTGCATAGAACGGAGAATATTATTCTCCGTTAGCTTTTGAACGAAGAATGGTATTATCCATCTTGCATAGTACGGATAATGTTCATTCTTCGTTTTTGTCACACGGAGAATGACCATTACCCGTCTTGCATAGAACGGAGAATATCATTCTCCGTTAGCTTTTGAACGGAGAATGGTATTATCCGTCTTGCATAGTACGGATAATGTTCATTCTCCGTTTCCGTCACACGGAGAATGACCATTCTCCGTCCTGCATAGAACGGAGAATATCATTCTCCGTTAGCTTTTGAACGGAGAATGACTATTATCCTTATTTTAAACACGGAGAATGCACTTATTTTTAATAATTTTGTGAATTGACCTAATTTTTTATTAATTATTTGTTTTTCTGTATAAAGGTGGGTATAGACAAGCAATCAAGAAGATTTATGATCTGAATTGTGGTCATGTTGTGAATTGGATGAATAAACAAAAACCTGAACACTGGTCAAACGCATTCTTCCCGGGATGTAGATACGGTGAGGTTGCTTCTAGTTGTGCAGAGTCATTCAATGCATGGATAAAGGCTGAGAAGAAATTGCCTATATCAGTAATTATAAATGTCATCCGTGTGAAGATGAGGAAGATGATTTCAGATCGCCACAAGGATGCAATTGGTTTGAATAGCAAATTGACTCCATATGCTGAGGATATGCTGAAGCAGCTTACAGATGATGGCATGTGTTATAGGGTATATCGGTCCGGTGATTTCGAATTTGAGGTGATCGCAGATACTTCCTCCCATATGGTGAATCTTCTTGATTGTCATTGTAGTTGTCGTAGATAGAAGGTATATGGATTCCCATGCAGCCATGCAATACAATGCATCAGAGTTGGTTCAGATAAATCTGTTTACGACTTTGTGGAGCAGTATTGGACATCAGATTATTACCGGAAGTTATATTCATGTGCTATTCGTCCAGTTCCAGATTGTGAAAAACAGTTTGAAAATAATCCCACTGATGTTGTTCTACCCCCTGTTCCAAAATGTGGTCCTGGACAACCAAAAGCGGACCGTTATAAGAGCAAATACGAGAACAAGGGAAAAGAGAAGAGAAAGATAAGGTGCCAGAATTGTTTTGAATTATGCAATCACAATCGCACCACTTGTCCTTTGCCTCCAGCGCTGCTACGGTGGTCGAGGGGGTAGCGCCCCCTCGTTAATACATACACATATATTCCTTCTTTTATATAATTGTTTTTTGAATACATATCTTACATTTTTTGATATCAATGGTAATAGTTTGAACTCTGCATATTTGATATTTCACATATATATTAACAGCATAAGAACTTATTATCCGTTATACTCTCTGATTTTATAATGCATTGAATGACCATTCTCTATGATTTAACATGGAGAATGATCATTCCAAGCATTACATTTATATGTTAAAAACATATAACCATGAAAATGACTATTCTTCATGTTCAATTAACGAACTTTTTTAGTTCATGTTTTCTGTATTTTTTAACACAGAATCAAACAACAGAACTTTAACAAAACAGATTTACATATAGAACAATGTATATATTAACTACACAGAAAATGTCATCCTCGAAATACACAGAAAGGGCATTCTCCGTGTAAAAGTACACGGAGAATGATATTCTCCGTGTATTTTGACACGGAGAATGTTCATTTCCCGTGTTAGATACACGGAGAATGGCCATTTATAGGTCAAAATACAAGGAGAATGTCATTCTTCGTGTATTTTAACACGGAGAATAACATTCTCCGTGTAATTTAACGTGGATAATAACATTCTCCGTTTAATTTAACACAGAGAATTGCATTCTCCGTGTTAGACACACGGAGAATGGTCATTTCTAGGTCAAAATACAAGGAAAAATGCCATTCTCTGTGTATTTTAACACGGAGAATAACATTCTCCGTGTATATTAACATGGAGAATGATTAGAAACACGGAGAATGGTCATTTATAGGTCAAAATACACAGAAAATGTCATTCTCCGTGTAAAAGTAAACGGAGAATGTTCATTCTCCGTGTTAAAATACACGAAGAATATCATTCTCCGTGTATGTTGACACGGAGAATGATCATTCTCCATTTTAGTTACACGGAGAATGGTCATTTATAGGTACGGGCCACTTCCTATACGCTCACTTGTTGTATGCGTCCATGCGCCCATTGCGTTGTATGCACCCACAATGGCATATGCTTCCACGTGAAGAATCAGCTTCCTGCACACTATGCTAACACACTATGTTAATACACAGAATGTCATTCTCCGTGTATTTTAACACGGAGAATGAACATTCTCCGTGTTAGATAAACGGAGAATGACCATTCTTCGTGTCAAAATACACGGAGAATGATATTCTCCGTGTATTTTAACACGGAGAATGGTCATTCTCCGTTTACTTTAACACGGAGAATGATCATTATCCGTGTTAGATACACGGAGAATGATATTTCTAGGTCAAAATAAACAGAAAATGTTATTCTCCGTATATTTTAACACGGAGAATGACATTATTCGTGTGTATTAATACGGAGAATGATCATTGTCCGTGTCAAAATACACGGAGAATGACATTCTCCGTGTCTAAAACACACGGAGAATGGCCATTTCTAGGTCAAAATACAAAAAAAATATCATTCTCCGTGTATTTTAACACAGAATCAAACAACAGAACTTTAACAAAACAGATTTACATATATAGAACAATATAAATTAGTCAAAAAATTGAGTTTCATTACAAAGGACAACAAATACATTACAAAAGAAACCTGACAGACAGAATATATATAAGGAATTTCTTAGCCAATTTACATTGTCATTTTATTCTATGATACAAAAGGAATTGCACAGTCACTCATAAGCAAAAGCTTAGCCAAAGTTAACCTGCTCTTTACAATAATATCGTGAACTACTTTATTTGTTTTCTTTTGTAAATCAAATGGAGCTTTCGACAAGTTTTCAATATAATACACAACATACAGCAGGCAGCTGGGTGATAGTTGCTGTGGGCAATCTTTACAAACCTAGAGCTCTGTTGTTTCATATTCCTGAATTGCTGGGCTTTTCTCCCTCATCAATGCAATCTTCTTCATTACAATTGGCTCGATTTTACTCTTCATGTATTTTGCATCCTCGATTCCCTTAGCGCTCGTGTTTTTCCGTAATGAGTTGTAGTGTGTCCAAACATAGGAGTTGAAGTTGAATGCCAGCAGTGTATAGTGTTTATTCTCTTCACGGAAGAGTGGCACGAATAGCCATTCGATGTCATCCTCCAACTCCATGATAAAATTTTCTATTTTAGCTTTGAAATTGTACATTGCTCCAGATGTTGGGTTTACTACATCGACAAACTGAACGGTACGCTGTTTTCCAGAAAAAAAAACAAAAAACAAAAAATAATATCATGAGTTAGTTTTTTACAACAATATTAGTAGGTGTACACATTAATATTTATTTTTCAGTTTTGATTCTTACCAATGAATGGGGCATCATGATTGCAGACCATTTACATTATGCACCCTACGAGCTTGACTGAATGGTACCTCTTGTATCGGCTTGTATTTCGTTCATAATCTTTATCATGAAGTTCATAACATTGGCCTCTATTTCTTCCATATTTAATATGTCTTGTACTTCTTTAGCATTAAAGATCAAGGTAACATTATTGTTTCTTCTTCTTATTTTACAATCTTCTGGAGCAGTTGGAAAGTATTGGTATACATTATCACTGCACATAAATTTAGTTTCGATTATGTTAGTAATATAGGCTAATGATATAATTGTAAAAAAAAAAGTAACTCCAATAGAGAGAATGATCATTCTCCGTTATGAATTGGACGGAGAATGATTATTCTCCGTTAAAATACACGGAGAATAAACATTCTCCGTTATGAATTGGACGGAGAATGACCGATATGAATAGGACACAGAATGGCAATTCTCCGTCCAAATTACACGAAGAATATTCATTCTCCGTGTTAGATACACGGAGAATATTCATTCTCCGTTCAAATGACACGGAGAATGATCATTCTCCGTTATGAATTGTACAGAAATTGGTTCAAGTTTAGAATACTTACGTTGGAGAATCCTTCTTGGGTATACGATGCTCCTGTATAGATGCTTCAGCTGATCGTCTGCTTGGTTCCAAAGCCTGAGTTTTTGACATTGCATCAGCATTTTTCCCTCTTTTACTAGTTTGGCTGTTTGAGGAGATTCTTCTTCAAGTTCTTCAGTTTCTGACATCTTCTTTTTATCGTCTACCTTCTTGGGACTGAAAGGAACTTTTCTTTTCTCACCAGAAGTTACTTTCTAGACTGGAAGGAGCTTTTCTTTTCCGACTAGCAGCTACATTCTTACTTGTTGTAGCATCAGCTGTTTTCTTCTTTTCTAATGTGGTAAAATCATCATCCGCTGGAGCATTTGATTGTTTTTTAATCCCTCCTGGTTCTCTTGCTCTTGTGTAATATTTTTAAGGAACTGCTTGAGCCTCCCCAAGCTGCAATGCTTTAGCCATTGCTTCGAGGTTAACAATTGTATCATTCTTCTGTTTGATTTCGTCATTCAATGATGCAACTTCCCCTAGAAGTTTGTTGTTATCATTAATGAGCTTTTCATTCTTCTTTCTGAGATTGTCTATTTTTTTCACTGATATAAAAACGAACAACAACAAGAGGTATGATGTCAATATTATATAATCTTTTTTTTAAAAACAATAAAAAATATTATTATCCGTTTACTTTAATTCGGAGAATGTCCATTCTCCGTGTCAAAGTAAACGGAGAATGATCATTCTCTGTTAGACTTACAAGGAGAATGGGCATTTTTCGTATAACATAAACGGAGAATGACTATTCTCCGTGTTAAGATACACGGAGAATGACTATTCTCCGTGTCAAAAATACACGGAGAATGTCATTTCTAGGTCAAAATACAAGGAGAATATCATTCTCCGTGTTAAGCTAAACAAAGAATGTCTTTTCTAGGTCAAAATACAAGGAGTGACATTCTCCGTGTATTTAACACGGAGAATGATTATTCTCCGTGTATTTTGACACGGAGAATGACATTCTTCGTGTATTTTGACACGGAGAATGTTATTCTGCGTGTCAAAAAACACACGGAGAATGGCCATTTCTAGGTCAAAATACAGAGAATGTCATTCTCCGTGTTAAAATACTAGTGGAGAATGTCATTCTCCGTGTCAAAACACACGGAGGATGACGTTCTACGTGTGTATTAACACAGAGAATGACATTTTTCATGTATTTTAACACGGAGAATAACATTATCCGTGTTAGAAACACGGAGAATGATCATTTCTAAGTCAAAACACACAGAAAACGTCATTCTCCATGCACTTTGACACGGAGAATGACATTCTTCGTGTTAGATACACATAATTACAAATTAAAATTTTGAAAAAATAGAATATTTTACCTTTTAGAAGTAGCTCCTCAACACGTTGACGAAGCTTCTCATTATCAGCAGTAAGCTCAAATTTCTGCTTTCTCAGGGAGTCTAGTTCCTGTTCCAACCCCTTTATCTCCAGTTCTTCAACTCTTCTACGGAGTTTCTCATTATCAGCAATAAGGAGCGATTTCTCGTTCCTTATAGAGTCTAACTCCTTCTCCAAGCCATCAGTAACGAACTCCACAGCACGTTGTTGGGCTACATCTGCCTCTAGTTTTTGGGCTCTTTCTTGGAGTTGCTCATTCTCAGCGATAAGCTAAGATTTCTCCTCCAAGACACGCAATATATCTTCATTCTCAGCTGTGTTTGTTGCTGGTGCTTAGGCTTCAGCTTGTGGTTCTTCTTCATCAACAGCATTATCTCCACCTTCCATACTATGCTGCTCTGCTGGGTCTTCTACTTCTTCAACAGTCAATGTAACAAAATTTTTGAATATCAATTCAGAATTCGTTTGAGCCCCTTGATATTCATTTTTGAGGAATATCGAGATTCTATTCCCGTCCAATGTATAGAATCTCGGGTATGCGCTTATTGGTTTGCACTTCCTTTCTAACAGTTGACTGTGCTCTGCAAACCAATACAAGAAATATATCATACAACCTTCAATCTTCTTGTACGATATCTCAATGTCCCCATCTTCAGCTTTTGTAATAGCCCTCTTTATGCTGTCCATGACGTACCCCAAAATAATCCGTGGCCAACAGATGCTTTTTATAACATCTATGCTCTCCACCAGAGCGAAGAACTTGTACGGCAAGTTCGACCCACCCATTCTGGTGAAGAATGCTGTTTGGCACAAGTTGAATACGATTAACTTGGCCAACTCATCAGGACTTGCATTTCTGTCCCCCAACAGCTCTAAGATCATTTTTTTAACTTCAGCATTTGAGACTTCTGCATTTTTTCCCTTGAAATTTGTCAGCAATCTTTTGAAGTGTTCTGTACACATGCTGAATGAGTCTGCTGGTGGAGGGGTCTTCTGTTTTTCAGTGATGATCTTTAGATACTTCTCATCAACTTCACTGTCATCATTCATTGGCAGACCGAAAATGGTTGCCATCTCATCAGCAGTTGGTGCTACCTTGACACTGCTGCTCAATTGGAAATATCCAATGCCATCTTCTTCCAAGTAAGTCCCCATCAGGTTCTCCAGACCTTGTGTGACTTTAGATAGTTCTGCCTTTTTCACCTTGGATCTGTAGAATACATCTACGAAATTGTAGAATCCAACATTCTTCAAGGTTTCAATAACTGCTTCAGGCAAATGGCCACACTTTTCCTTCACCTCATCCATAAGAGAGAGTATTGGGGGTGAATGTTGCACGAAAAAGTCTTTCTTCTTTGTTCCTGACAGTTTTTTTCTAAAAAAACAACAATTAGGTTTACGTCAACATTCTTCTTTATTATAATAAGGAGAATGACCATTCTCCGCTATTCAACCACGGAGAATGATCATTCTCCGTGTCAATATACACGGAGAATATCATTCTTCGTGTACTTTTACACAGAGAATATCATTCTCCGTGTATTTTTACATGGAGAATGACATTCTCCGTGTATTTTTACACGGAGAATGATCATTTCTAGGAAAAAAATACACAGAAAATGTCATTCTCCGTGTATTTTAACACTGAGAATGAGCATTCTCCGTTTACTTTGATACGTAGAATGGTCATTCTCCGTGTTAATACACGGAGAATGGCCAGTTCTAGGTCAAAATACAAGGAGAATGTCATTTTCCGTGTATTTTAACACGGAGAATAACATTCTCCGTGTTAGAAACACGAAGAATGTTCATTCTCAGTACAAAATACACAGAAAATGCCATTCTTCGTGCATTTTAACAAGGAGAATAACATTCTCCGTGTTAGAAACACGGAGAATGCCTCATTTCTAGGACAAAATACACAGAAAATGCCATTCTCCGTGTGTTTTAACACTGAGAATGAGCATTCTCCGTGTTAGATACACGGAGAATGGCCATCTCTACAAGGGAAAATGCCATTCTTCGTGTATTTTAACACGGAGAATGTTATTATTCTCCGTGTTAGATACACGGAGAATGGCCATCTCTAGGTCAAAATACAAGGGAGAACGCCATTCTCCGTGTATTTTAACACGGAGAATAACATTCTCCGTGTTGAAAATGCGGAGAATGCTCATTCTCAGGACAAAATACAAGAAAATGCCATTCTTCGTGTATTTTAACACGGAGAATAATGTTCTCCGTGTTAGAAACACGGAGAATGCTATTTTTCAGGACAAAATACACAGAAAATGCCATTTTTCGTGTGTTTTAACATGGAGAATGGTCATTCTCCGTGTTAGATACACGGAGAATGGCCATCTCTAGGTCAAAATACAGGGAAAAATGCCATTCTCCGTGTATTTTAACACAGAGAATAACATTCTCCGTGTTAGATACACGGAGAATGGCCATCTCTAGGTCAAAATACACGGGAGAACGCCATTCTCCGTGTATTTTAACACGGAGAATAACATTCTCTGTGTTGGAAACACGGAGAATGCTCATTCTCAGGACAAAATACAAGAAAATGCCATTCTCCGTGTATATTGACACGGAGAATAACATTCTCCGTGTGAGAAACACGGAGAATGCTCATTCTTAGGTCAAAAAAAATAGAAAATGAGATTCTCCGTGTGTTTTAACACGGAGAATGCCATTCTCCGTGTGTATTAACACGGGGAATGATCATTCTTCGTGTCAAAAAACACGGAGAATAACATTCTCCGTGTCAAAAACACACGAAGAATGTCCTTTTCTAGGTCAAAATACAAAGAAAATGTCATTCTCCATGTATTTTAACACGGAGAATGTAATTCTCAGTGTTAAAACACGGAGAATGTTCATTTCTATACCAAAATACACAGAAAATGTCATTCTCCGTGTGTTTTAACACGGAGAATATTCATTCTCTGTGTTAGATACATGGAGAATGACCATTTCTAGGTCAAAATACAAGGGAGAACGCCATTGTCCGTGTATTTTAACACGGAGAATGGCCATTTCTAGTTCAAATGACACAGAAAGGGCATCCTCCGTGTATTTTATAGACGGAGAATGATCATTCTCATTTGCCGCGTCAATATAAACGGAGAATGAACAGGACTCAAAGTTTTACCTTTTTTTCTCTTCTTCTTGATCTTCTTCTTCTCCTCCTCCTACTTCTTGTTCTGGTTGTTCTCCGTGTTCTTGTTCTTCTACTTCTTCTTGCACTTCTTTTTCTTTTGTGATGTTTCGTTTACGAGCAATCCTCTTAACTTTCATCCCTTGTTTCTTTTGTTTTCCAACATCTACTTGTTCTCCATCTTTTCTAACTCGGTCTACATCCATTGATGATGATTGCGATATTGTGTGAAACTTACGAATGGAGATTCGTTGGCACTTTCTTGTAAGAAATTTCTAAGATTTTTGTAGGAGATGACCTAAAATCGAAAGCGAACAGAGTATGGAAGAGGAGGGAGCGATCAAAACATTTTTTTGAAGAGTTGCTGGGTTTGTATGTAATTCTCCCTCTTTTGGAATCGAACCGTTTTTCTGAAGAATTGCTGGGTTTGTGGATATTCTTAATAAATTAGAAGGGCAAAAGGGTCATGCCGTCCCCTTTTATATATTTTTAAGATAATGCTGGGCACATGATGAAAGTTTCTTTTGCGGTGGGTTTTTCATAAAACTTTTTAAATTTTTGGGCATTTCATAAATTTTCCCTATTTAATAATAAAAATACAAAATTTGTACGAATATTCAAATAATTAAAAATGTACATCAATACCTAAAATAATTTAAAAAATATTTGTACACACATAAAATATGCGTACATGGTCGTCTTTGGTCTCACTACATACCTACAAAGGCTTGGATTCGGTTCTGGCCCAGTTCGGGCTAAGTTGGTACAATCGGGTCATCTAAAATCAATATATCTAATTAATAAATAATTAATTCATCGGTGGGGGTAAAGTCGCAACTTGGCCTGATTTTTCTAGTTAGGACAACTTATGGTTGAGTCTTCTTTGGCATGACTAACACACTAGTCAAAACACGCCACTGCTCTATCCGTGCCATGATTCCTAGTCGTCTGATACTTCAAAACTCAACCATGGCTAAAGTCATCTACCGTAATAATTAACTAAATAATCATTTATAAAAAAATTCTAAAAATTACCATTTAAATCAAATAAATAAATAAAAAATATTTCAAAAAATTCGGGAAGAGGAGTTACAAATGTACCCACCTTAAAAATAATTTCATCCTCGAAATTCTAATTCATAACTATTCCTTAAAAATCAAAGTCTACTGTTTCCTTAATCTCCTCAAATATAATTTCTCCAAAAATATTTTATGACCTTCTCTAGTCATTTTATAACTCCGAATACTTGAGGACTTCTACCCACCTTTGGTCACACTACTCCTTAAAATACGGTCACTAAAATCTTATAATCTTCTAACTAGTTGCTAACAATTCTACCGGCAGATATCTAGGCATATGGCAACTATAATCCTTCATATCTATAAACAACCAAAACTCAATAATCATGCAATATTATACTATAATTTAAGAATTTCTGATGAATTCTAATCAGCACGATCGTTCGTCACCCCGGAATAGGAAGGGACGAGAATCAATGGTACGAGAGGGCAAGGGAGAAAAATCGAGAACGATTACGAAGTTTCAAAGATGATATAGAATTTCTAAGAGAATTTTCAAGGCAGAGTGGATTGAGATATCTAAGGTGTAGTCATAGTCTCAGGCTCGTATCAGTACAGTTACGTAACTGATACGATATGCTCTGATCTGCATGGGCTACCAAAAAAAGTTGTCACGACCTGCACACAGTTTTCGGATGCGAGCTCGTGAGCAAGCCAGCTACGTATCGAGCGGACTCCAGCCCGACTCGAGTACGTATAAGCTGTCAAGGTCATGGTATCATGGCTAATATGGTAATCTACAATGTATCTCAATCCGCAAGAATATATAAGACAAGAATGAACAATTATGGGTCATGGTCTGCAGCCCATTAGCATATTGTCCGATTAGACTCCAAGAATGATATGAGTCTATAAAATAAGCAGAATATATCATGTCATATAATATAAAGCACGAGAGGATAATAAAAAAATATCACAAGCAAATACCTGTATCCCTGCAAGTGTAATCACTACCATCATGAGCCGCTAACTAACTTCATGCAATCAACTACCTGAAAAGATCATCAGGTCCTCAGGGGACATAGCAAGATACATAAAAACATGCCTATCTAACAGTTTAATCATACAATAATATAAACAGGGTATAAACATGAACTAGACATGAGACTGACATGTGGCTACTGACAGGTAACTATGAACATGGATACAAGATCAACTATGCATAAATGAACTGCTGGAAGAACAAGAGATCAATGGAATACCAAACCCTCGTCCCGAATGTGGACTCGCAGGTCAGTTTCAAGATAAGTCACCCTCGTCCCGTGTGTGGACTCGCAGGTTGTGGGAACGATACATGAATAGCAGTTCAATTACACATACTTGTATACACGACTCAGTCAAGATACAGGTGATGACATGGTACAACTCAGTCATGACACAGGTAAGGATAACTCTAGCATGAACCATAATATGGACAAGCCTGGTGTAACTACGGTATCAAGTCAGGTAATACTGATATACAAGCAAGACAATAAACTAGTAAACATGGTTTGTAGAAAACATCTGAATCCATATCAACTGGAGTAACTAAGTGATAACATACTAAAAAATAGAAGAACTATAAACATAAAAATAAACTGTAGAGGGAGGCAAGGTATCTTGCCTGGAGGTTGCACACAGATCCAACAAAATATTAGTCAACTGCTAAGCCATAAAGTTCAAATCATCACAACTGTCTCCGAAAGCTAAAATAAATATTACCAACGTTCTCAGAATAGTCAAATTAGCTAGGATTGCCTGTCCTTAAGTCCAATTCTGGACACAGGGGCAAAACGATAATTTTGGACAAAAATGGTATCCGCCGTTGGACCCGCTTTGCACCGAAAAGCGTGCCAGGGTCAATGGTCTATAAAGTCATCAAGCTATATATCTATGAATACGGTTTGATGATACAAACCCAACGATATGTCCAATTTTGGATTCCGGCGGGCCGTGCACAAAATCGTCCGTTGAGTCGGACCGTGGGGCCCGTAAAACGGTGATCCGATCAACTGTCTCAGAATCAGACCAAACTTGGCATACAGGACCAGAAAAACGATATGGTCCTATTGGCGTAAGTTTCGTCTCGATCTGACGAACGTGTACAAAGTAATTAGGAAATTTGCAAAGAGGACGATACGGTGAATTTCGACGGATATGCATCAAATTCGTCCCGCACACGCTACCAATTTGAATTCCGTTAAACCTCACACGTCCACGATGCCGTTACGCACCTTTTGATGCTTTTTGCGACCATGTCGTCCGGTTTGGCGGGACGCACGTTGTATCGAAGGGTTTTCTAAATTTTTAAACTATTTTCGCCAAGTTTTTCTTGGTTTTCAAACTGATTTATCTTATTATACAAACAACTAAAATTAAAAGTAACAGTAGGGTTTTGATCCTGGTCATGTTGTCTTTAAAAATGTTCCAATAGTTTTCTAAAATAATCATTGGATTGGCGATTGGTCGCCTTCCAAAATAGGGTACATACAACAGTTTTCGAACTGTCAAGAACGGATTTTTATCGATTTTCCATGAATTTTCATTAGAAATCTAGGACGAATTGATCTAAACTAACTGAAGGGTTAGGTCGAGGGATATGTAGTCTGTTCATAGGATTTTACATATTCAAAAATGATCGACTATAACGAGAGATATGGGGGTTGATATATAGGTACCTTACTATCCTGCTGTTGGTGTTCTGTTTCAACCCCCCGCACGCGCTGCTGCATCCGTGCGGCCGTGGTCGCGCACCGCGGCACCAAGGGTGGCACGCGCGTGTCGACGGAGGCGGCGTGTTGAGTTTAGGGTTTTCGACCAACTTCATTTGCGCGTGTGTGTATATATTTATACAGGGGAAAAATAAGAAGGAAAAGCTCGGGTTTGGCTGGGTCTTGTGCGTGGGGGGGAAATTGTTTCCATGGGCCTGGAAAGGCTTGGGAAAATGGTTGTTGGGCCGGGCTTTGGGTTTAATATATATATATATATATATATATATATATATATATATATATATATATATACACACACACATATACAATATATATTTTTATACACATACACACGTATATATATATATATATATATATATATATATATATATATATATATATATTATATTTTTATAATATATATATATATATATATATATATATATATATATATATATATATATATATATATATATATTTATATATACAAACACATTTATATGTATATAATTATATAACTCTTTATAAATATTTACTTTATTTTATAATTAATAATGAGAGTATATATATATCTTATACAATTCCAATACACATTTATATATCTTATATAAGTATATATATATTCTTAAATATAATATGCACATATATTTATATTTATATATATATATATATATATATATATATATATATATATATATATATATATATATATATATATATATATATATATATATATAATTAGTATATATATAAAGTTGAAAATGAGTTATAAATTTATACACATATATTTATCCAAAAATGCGTCAATACAATAATATAATAGTATTTATCCAATTTTTAAAAATAGAATATCGATTCAGTAACAATAAAATACATTTATTTAATCACCACAAAATAATAAAATAATTTAATGTTGGTTTGGTGAATCCATACTACTCACCTTTATCCGGGTCCAGAAAATTGTACAAATATTGTAAAACAATATTTTATAATAAAAATACCAATTTTATACGAATATTCAAATAATTAAAAATGTACATCAATACCTAAAATAATTTAGAAAATATTTGTACACACATAAAATATGCCTACATGGTTGTCTTTGGTCTCATTACATACCTACAAAGGCTTGGATTCTGTTAGGGCCCAGTTCGGGCTAAATTGGTACAATCGGGTCATCTAAAATCAATATATCTAATTAATAAATAATTAATTCATCGGTGGAGGTTAAGTCGCAACTTGGCCTGGTTTTCCTAGTTATGACACACTTATGGCTGAGTCTTGCTTGGCATGACTAACACACTAGTCAAAGCACGCCACTGCTCTATCCGTGCCATGATTTCTAGTCGTCTGATACTTCAAAACTCAACCATGGCTAAAGTCATCTACCGTAATAATTAACTAAATAATCATTTATAAAAAATTCTAAAAATTACCATTTAAATCAAATAAATAAATAAAAAATATTTTAAAAAATTCGGGAAGAGGAGTTACACCGAGTTTGCGCTATAACTTGGTTTTGGTAGGGATACTAGCAGATAATGGCTGTCGTAGTTTGTTTGGAGACAAAGATTGAATGCTTGAGAAGGGTTCCCAACAGCTGGCTCGAGGAGATTTGTGTTGTGGCATGTACAAGCTGAAGCTGCTGGGTTGTACAAACAGACCACAAATATCGGATGGAGGCCCAAGGAGTGTTTGACAGGAGTTGGATTATCGAAAACTTGTTGAAGAGGGTCTTCGAGATGTTTTGAGGGATACGGAGGATTCGATTCGTCGAGATAAAGTGACAAATGGTAATGAGACAAAGATTGAGGGTTAGTCTGTCGGTCCTATGACAGCTGGTCGGTCTCCAGGTAGGGATTGCTCTACGGATCCAGTTTTGATGATGGATGGTTTGCCAATGCTTCATGGAGCGACATTGGTTTTTAGCAGTTTGAAACCGGGAAGGAGATCAAGGTTTGCAGCAAACTCAATAAGAGGCATGTGCATCACAATTCACACAGTTTTGGAGAAGCTGGGGGTCATTGACGACGTATATAATGCATGACATTCTACTCGAGGATGCATGTGTACGGGGGAGCTTCCGTGTCGAACACGAAGGTGGGCAGGTTCAGGAGTTCGAATCTTGTAAGAACCGTATCGTTCGCTTGGTTCGGCTAGCCAAGGGTGAAGAAACTCGACGGATCATGTTCCGGTGGAAAATGGAAGTCAGGGACAGGCATCTGAGACTTGCACGTAGACTGGTTGTCATAGACTTCGGTCTTGGCCGTGTTATTGATGTCGGCAGGATCCCAATCGTACAGGAGGTGCTATGCAAGGCAGTCAGCATCGATGTGACTATTAAGGAGTTAGAGACGAAGGAAGATGCAAAGCAAATCGGAGATCAGTGGCATGGGGGAGCAGGAACTCTGTCACGAGACGACAGGCATGGAGTCCAGTTGAGGAGCCATGGGGTTAACACCCTCTCATCAGACTGGAGGAGGAGATTGTTGGAGTCCAGTCTGGATTTGGTAACAACATATTTGTGGAATCCAAATCTAGTTAAATATTTGATTTGATTAGATATAGATATCCATAATCAGTTTTATGCTATTTTAGATGTAATATAATTCTTATTTTATCCTATTTAGGAAATCCTATTATGATCTAAAATAGGATGTCGATGGAATATTTTAGGTATAGTAGGATTCCTACTTTATTCCTATTTAAGAAATTATATTATGACCTAGAATAGGTTTTTCTCATCCTATATACATCGGGTGAGGGTGGATGCATAAAGCATAGCAAAAAGTTGAGATTATAGGTGCTTGTCCACAACAGATCTACTAAAGGAAAGTTTGCACTTTGCTCTTAGGACAATGCCATATAATATAAAAGGAAGGAAGAGATCTGATCGAGGAGTCGTCAACTTCGGTTAGAAAAATTGTTATGGGTTGGTGAGTGATTTTATTGTAATCTCTGTCATTTTTTTTAGTGTGGTGAGTGGGTTGAACCTATTAGGGCAAAGGTTCAACATTGTTCTTGTCAATCTTGTAATTTTATCTGAGTTACACAGATTAGGATTTTTCTAGGTGACATTGTCATCGCCATATACTTGCCTTCATCTGTTCTTGGTGTTCGTTAGACGAGGGTTGGTTATTTCAGGTGGCTTGACCTAAGTTTTCACTGCGACAATATCTCGGATACGATATCGGAGTGCGCTTGTAGGGCATGTTCGATTTCCAATATCTGGTATCGTAGTGAGGTTTGTCTGTTCTGATTTGATACCAATAATTATAAGCACAAATGGTTGAAAAATATGGAAGTCTAGCTGCCAAAACATCAAGCTGTGAGCAATTTCGAGTTTTCTAGAAGTTAGGGCTGTTTTACTGGAGTGTTCTGCAGGCAGATTATAGAGAATTTGATGCTTTCTCTTATTTTTATGTCTTTTGG
Source organism: Iris pallida (assembly GCA_029216955.1). Lineage (NCBI taxonomy): Eukaryota > Viridiplantae > Streptophyta > Magnoliopsida > Asparagales > Iridaceae > Iris > Iris pallida. Next base: position 33,839 of record JANAVB010014363.1, read on the forward strand.
TCTTTATTAGTCGTCCTTTGAACGTGTGACCAATTATGCAAAGAGCCTTTTTATGTTTGATGTTTTACCTTGGTTATGTAGTAGCAAAGGACAGTTTTTTGCAGATCAAATTGATTAAAATACATTGTCATGCTTCCTTTTTTAAGTCATGCATCTCTTTGGAGTAATTCTTACTACTAAAAATTGGGGGAAGAAAGGGGCAAAAGAAGGATGCTATGTTGCACGGATACTCCTCCGGAGGACATTATTCGTGCCTGCATCCATATCTAGCCCGTATCCGACACGACACTTCCTCAACACTTATGTTGGACATGGCTCGTCCATGTCTAGCTCCTAACTCCAAAGAGACTCAATATATTGTTGCAATTGATTTTGTATGGTTGTAACATTGTCAATCATACATGAGAGCGAGAAAATAGCATTTCTTTGTATGAAACCATTTTTCCTAACTCCTTGGAACCTAGTTAATGCACAAAACATGAATGACTACATTATTAACTTCTAAAATCAAAATTCAAGAAGTAAAGGGTGACGAGTAATTGCAGCTGATTGCATCCAGAACTGGACAATGACGACCCCGTACCATTTATTAGGAGATCACAAGGTATTGTGTAAGAATTAGCAAGCCACAACAAGCAAGGTAAAAGCTAACATCTTGTGCAAAGCTCTAAGATTTTATAATGGATTAAACTTGATAAATGGTTAGCCTTAGGTTGACAATGCAAAAGGCCTGCAATCAAACAAGCATTCTACATTAAATATAATTGTAATTTCCATAAAGAGAACCTATACTAATATGCTTTCCTCATATCGCATGGGATGAGAAATAAAAATTAGGAACCTTTTTCTGTTGAAGGCTTAGGAAAATGAATCCCCATGCGCCAAAAAGCATACAAAAATTGTTATTCCCGAAACAGATTTAGATGGAAGAATGATCAGAAATTAGAGATCTCTTGTAAAAAAATTATTCTCTCTATTCTGATATAGCAACTGTCAGACGCAGTGACCTCTTACAAATATATTTGCTCTCTATTATTACTTTGTAGGATTTCGGAGACCTCAGGCAAACAAGTTTGCTCCCATAATTTCCTTAAGCCACTCGGAGAAGAAGAAGATGAAGAAAGAAGGAAACAACTCTGCCGGGGTGATGCCAATCACCATTGCTCAAAGCAAGATTCGCCCTATGCGATCTGCTCTTAGGAACCACCAAGTTCTGAAAGAACTTCTGGAACGCTCACCATCACCTCCTTTACGAACTCATCGAATTCCTCTGGACTCTGAAGGCAGCAGCCACACAACTCTTTTTGTCGCTCAATTGCGAAGTAAGTTCTCAAAGGAGGCACGAAGAGAGTATTTATACAATTGGGTGGAAACCCTAACCAGAATCTTGTCCGCCAACTGACTGCTAAAAGATAGGAGCGAATAATAAAAATATATAACAAAATTAAATTCAAATCCCACAAAAAACGGATATGAATAATTGACTCAATCTTTCCATAACCGCTCAAATCTTACAATCATCCTAATTAACCGCCGACAGCGCCCATGCGTGCAACAACCCATCAGCCCATGCGCTTGCGTGCATAACCTCCCAACAGCCTCACGCATAAGACGAGCGCACGAGCGCAACAACAGCACACAAAGTGTAATGCGTCGATACTGACCTACTAAGTACAAAGTGCGCCAACAAAGTACCATATTGGACCCTTGATCCCGAGCACGAGTTCGAGTCACTAAGCCCCTTCGGGGTTTAGCTCCTAAGAGAATAATTCCATGAGCATGACAAAAAGCATAAATGCTTCATTGAGGTGTTAATCCATTTTCCTAATAGAAAAATACCCCACATGGCACCCATGTGACTTACAACACCTCATATGCATATCTCAACACAAGCAAAGCTATATATTGAGAAACTCACTTTTTGGTGTGAGCAATATGGGACTATCTTTCTAGTTTCCAAAGGCAAAAATACCAACAATCTTCCACACATCACAATGTACGGGTTGAGTGTTCCCCACAGTGATTATCCATCATACATTAGGATAGACGTCACTACGACTTGAATCTTTCCACAAGGGTTAAATAACAATATGATACAAGAATGGACTAAACCTTGAATTCTGCACCATAGCTGCAATTCTTCTCACTCATATAATGACATCAACTATGCTTCTGGCTGCACATTAAAGGTGCTATGTCCGCTTGGTTTCAGTATATGTATATTGGGTGTCTACAAACCTTCCCTCTAGAGACAGCCTATATCTCTTCCCATACAATCTAGGTGAGTTCTTTTAAAGAGTATTGACATGAAGCCTTTTGCTTCCTTGTGGTACTACGCCATTATGACATGGCCCAAAGCCGAGGCTATACCTCATGTGGTGTCATACCACTGTAGCATGAGGCCCAGCCTCTTTGTAGTGACAAACTACCCAGCATGAAGCTTTTACTTCCTTGCGGTGTTACGTCGTTGTGACATGGTTCGCGAAGCCAAGGCTTTACCCTTTCTTGGTACCTCATGTGGTGTCACACTACTGTAACATGAGGCCCAGCCTCTTTGTAGTATTGTCTACCACTCTTCATTCTACAATATTATGTCCACTTGCCTATATGCGGTGCTACATCGCTGTAACTTGGCCCGAAGCCGAGGCTTTACCCTCACTAGGTACCTCATGTGGTGTCACCCCACTATAGCATGGAGTACTATGCTCTTTTGTAGTGTTGTGCTACACATGCTTCCTGTAAAGCACGTCAGACATTCCAAATGCCCAAGAACTCATTAAGGCTTCCAAGCCCTCCTTCCACAGGACTTTGTTCTATACAAAGAACAAACAGTAGACAACAGTGGTTCTGGGTTCGTAACCCCTTAATGTTCTAAGGAATACCTATTGTTCTTTATATTCTTTCAGTCAATGGTTCTTCCTTGAACCAAAATCTAGATGCCTATTAGATTTCTCTTTGAACTAATAGCATAAAATTTTATGGTAGAATTACAAAGACAATATCAGAATGTCTTCAAGCCCATTTTACTTATTATTTCTTTGACCAGCTGGCACTTGAGACCTTTTGTGAATGGATCTATCAGATTCTACTGGCTCCGAACATCAACTACGACAATGACTTCTCTTTTGATAAAATCATTTACCTTCATGTACCTTAACCACAAAGTACTCTTCTTGGTATTGAAGAGCTCATTCGATGTAACCGCTACAGTCGCCTGGTTGTCGCAGTATATTAATACCGCCAAAATCTGTACGCTAACCATTGGAAGATCATACAGAGCTCTGGAAGCCATTATGCTTCATCCGCTGCTGCCTCTAATGCATAGAACTCAGATTCTATAGAAGAGTGTAAGAGCATAGCATGATTCTTTGACTTCTATGATATAGCAGCTCCATCCATGGAGAAGACATCCTCCTATGGACCTTTCACTCTCTACTTCTGAGCACCAGCTTGCATCACTTAAGACTTCCCCTACTGTTGGATCTCCGCAGTAGTGCAGTGCATACTTCTGAGTCCTCTTGAGGTATCTTATTTTCCTCTTTATAGCTTTTTAGTGCTCCACACCTAGGTTGCTCGTAAATCGACTCAGCATCCCTGCGACAAAAGCTATGTCAGGCATTGTGGTAGTAGTCGCCTACATCAAACTCCCGATAACGCTTGAATACTCCAGTTGTTTGACGCTTTCTCTTAGATTTGGCTTCAGCTTCTTGTCACACCAATATGGCATATCGATCCCTGGAAGATCTTGATACGCATAGCATGTGAGTATCTTCTCAATGTAATAAAACTGTGATAATGTCACTCCAGTTTTTATCCGGGTGATCTTTATCCCTAGGATAACATCATCTTCCCCTATGTCCTTCATGCTGAACTTAGATGAGAGAAATTTCTTTGTCTCTGTGACACAGGCTAAATTAGTACCCAAGATCAGCATGTCGTCCACATACAAAACAAACGATAACTCCTCTCCCATTAGCGAACTCTGTGTACACACACTTGTCTGTCTCGCTGACCCTGTAGCCTTTTGATCTTATGACTTTATCAAACTTCTCGTGCTACATCTTGGGAGCTTGCTTGAGACCATATAACGATTTCACAAACTTGCAGACTTTGTCTTCAAGGCCTTTGACGACAAATTCTTATGGCCGTTGCATGTAAATATCTTTGGTCAACTCACCATTCAGGAATACGATTTTAACATCCATTTGATGAATAACTAGCTTGTGAGTTACACTAAGGGCAATCAATATACGGATGGTCGTCATTCGTACTACTGGAGCATATGTGTCAAACTAATCGATCCCCTACTTCTGAAAAAACTCCTTGGCTACTAGCCTAGCTTTGAACTTGTCAACAGTTCCATCGGGCTTCATCTTCTTCTTTAAGATCCACTTACATCCGATTGGTTTTTCTCCTTCAGGTAGATCGACCAACACCCACGTGTTGTTGGAGGTTATCGAGTCATACTCATCATTAATAGCCTCCTTCTAGAAGACAACATCTCTGGTCTTCATCGCCTTATCATAGGTAAGCGGATTTGCTTCCACATGATAGGTGACGAAATCCTCTCCGAAGTCCTTCTGTCTCCTCACTTGCTTAGACACAGGTTATGCGAGTTTTTGTTCAACAATTGTTTCTGAAACAACTACTTCTTCTTGGACTACAAAGATTAGGAGCTTCAACCTCCGGTGCACCCACACTATTCTCCGGAATGTCCGCGAGAACAATATTAGTATGCCTTATAAATTTGACTTCAAAGAATTCTATATTACAAAATTCAATGATATGATTTGACACAATATCAAGAAACCTCAGAGCATCATTTTTTTCAGCATAACCCAGGAAGATTGTCTTTATAGTCCTCGTTCCCAACTTCTGAATTTTCAAATTCGGAAGCTTCACATACACCAGACACCCCCACACTCGAATGACATTCAAGTTGGGTCTGACCTTGAATCAGAATTCATGAGGAGAGATATTGGAAGTTGCATGGGACACTCTATTCAGAATGAAAGTAGCATTAAGCACAGCTTCACCCCAGAAGCAATTTGGAAGACCCGTAGTCAACAACTTTGAATTCATCGTCTTTGTTAATGTTATGTTCTTCCTTTTTGCAACACCATTTAATTGAGGGGAGTACGGTGCAGTCGTCTCGTTGACAATTCCATGTTATCTGCAGAATGATACGAATTCATGAGACCTATACTCTCCACCTCGATCACTTTTGAGTCTCTTGAGTTGTTGTCCGATTTGATGCTCGGCTTCAACCTTGAAGTCCTTAAATTTTTCAAACGCTTCATCTTTAGTCTTGAGCAGATAAAAGAATGCGTACTTTGAGAAATCATCAATAAAAGTAATAAAATACTTCATCCCGACCTTTGTGGAGAACTGCTTGAAGTCACAGATATCTGAGTGCACCAACTCCAAAAGATCTGTACTTCGGTTTACCCGCTTGAACAATTTTCTAGCGATCTTCGTCTACGCACAAACCTTACACTTCTCCACCTCCTTACCCCTACATTTGGAGATAAGCCCTAAACCATCTTGTTTATTCTTTTACAATGAACATGTCCTAGTCCGTTATGCCACAACTCAAGAGAAAAACCAGAAGAAGAGATTGCATTTATTATCTCCATTGGAGTTATAATTTGAAGTTTGAACATCCCTTCGGTATAGAAAGCCTTTCCTAAGTATGTTCCTTTATAGGACATAACCACCTGACCAACATTAATGTCCATCCTCAAGCCAGCATTATAGAGCAGACTTTCTGAGACCTAGTTCTTGGCTATAGCCGGTACATGCTTCATTTCCTGAAGCGTTAGCAACTTTCCCGAAGTCAGTTTCAGTACCACCATCCGATCCCTAAAATTTTAGCTTGTGTCTGGTTCGCCACCATAATCTTCTCAAAAATAGATTTGTATGTGGTGAACCACTCCTTTGAGCAAACATGGCACAATGCCCCAGTGTCTATCCACCAGTCCTTGTTAACACTAGTTGAGTCAATGTGCGCAATTATAGCAGCAAAGTTAGCCTCACCTTCCTATTTCTGTTTAGGTTTTTCTTTGTAGTCTTTCCTCTAGTGGCCTTTCTTGCCACAGTTGAAACAAGTCCCAAGATCATTGGACTTTGGCTTTTACTGAGACGACTTCACCTTCAGATGGTGAATGTCCTTCTTCTTATAGTAAGGAGTATTCTGCTTCCCCTTAGATTTCCTTCTTGCACTAATTTGACCTTGGCCATCTGTTTGGACAAGGAGTCCACTTTGAGTTGAAACCTCAACTCGTCTTCAACATGAATACAGTGCAAGAGGCGCTCAAGATCCACCTCCATCTTCTTGCGGTGCATGTTCGCGATGAAGTTGCTCCACCCTGGCGGAAGCTTGGCGACAATACCCCTGACGACGAAAGCATCGACCAAAGGCATGCCGTCATTCTCAAGTTTCTGACGTAACTTGAGAAATTTCTTGACTTGAGGTAACATCGTCTGTCGTCCTCAAATCGCATCTTCCAGACTTTTTCGGTCACGTGGATCTTGTTCACGTTCTCATCTACCTTGTAGTGATTCTCCATCGAATCTCAGACGTCCTTGGCATTGACCGTCTTGTTGTATGACTCTGCCAGAGAGTCCTCCATCGAGTTTAAGATAAGCAACTTGCAGAGGTTGTTATCTATCCTCCACTTAGACTGTAAAGTAGTGGCCTCAGCGACTTTCCAAGCATTTTCACCTTCTGGAATTAAAGGCTCAGGATCTGTCAACACGTAATCGACGCTCACGAGTTAAATATTAAGGCTGACGTTTCTCTTCTAGACGTTGTAATATTTGCCAAACTTCTCAAGTTTGTTAAAACTTGTGTCAAAAAGGTTTGCTCAGCTGTTCTCCATCGGATGTGGATCTTGCTTTGAGATTGTTATTTCCGAAACAGATCTAGATGGAAGAACGATCAGAAATTAGAGACCTCTTGCAAATAAATTTTCTCTCTATTCTGATATAGCAACTGTCAGACGCAGAGACCTTTTGCAAATAAATTTTCTCTCTGTTCTGACTTTGTAGGTTTTTGGAGACCTAGGGCAAACAAATTTGCTCTCCTAATTTTCTTAAGCCACTCGGAGAAGAAGAAGAAGAAAGAATGAAACAACTCTACTGGGGTAATGAGAATCACCGTTGCTCAAAGCAAGATTCGTCCTACCGCGATATGCTCCTATGAAACAACAAGTTCTGAAGGAACTTCTGGAACGCTCGTCGTCACCTCCTTTACGAACTCGTCGAACTCCTCTGAACTTTGAAGGAAGCGGCCACACAACTCTCTTTGTCTCTCAATTGCAAAGAGTGTTCTCAAAGGAGGCACGAAGAGAGTATTTATAGAGTTGGGTGGAAGCCCTAACCCAAATCCTGGCCGCCAATTGAATGCTAAAAGATAGGAGCAAATAATAGAAAGATATAACTGAATTAAATTCAAACCCCACAAAAAGGATCTAAATAATTGACTCAATCTTTCCATAACCGCTCAAATCTTCCAATCTGCCTAATTAACTGCCAACAACGCCCATGCGCACAACAGTCCGTCAGCTCAAGCGCCTATGCGAGCAACCACCCAACAGTACAGGCGCGCATGCCCGCATGCACGCAGCAGCGCAAGTGCGCATGTGCACATACGCACCTAGCCGCACACAGCCCGTGCAAGTCCTTGTCCATGCTAAGTGCAAAGTACGCCAACAAAGCGCTACTTTGCGCCCTTGAGCCCGACTCTGAGTCGCTCAGCTGCAAGTTTTTTTTAATATGAGCTAACGTTCCCTTCAAGGGCTGCATGTGCACATACGCACCTAGCCGCACACAGCCCGTGCAAGCCCTTGCCCATGCTAAGTGCAAAGTACGCCAACAAAGCGCTACTTTGCGCCCTTGAGCCCGACTCCGAGTCGCTCAGCTGCAAGTTTTTTTTTATATGAGCTAACGTTCCCTTCAGGGGCAAGGCTGTAAGTTATATATATATATATATATATATATATATATATATATATATATATATATATATATATATATATATATATATATTTTGGAACTAGGTAAATAGTTTTTGGAATCGCACCCACTGGGATTCGAACTCCTGACCACTCGGGCCGCATGCATCTCTCTTAACCCCTAGGCTAGAGATCATTTGCAAGTTATATATATATATATATATATATATATATATGAAAAAGTAATTTTATTGATAACAAAACTTACATCACCATCTCACTATATATATCCTACAGTATAGCTCTCATCTCAATTTTAAAGCATACAATTGACGTCATACTCAAAATCATGAAGGATGCCTATCGGAGCAGTATACGGGTCCTCAACCACCTGTACAGCTCTCTCTAGACATGCCAAACACTGACTGACAACCTGATCCGAGCCCGCTTGAACCATTGAGTACCCCTACTCCGGTGATTGGAAATAAGATCAGTATACGGCAACATATCTCTGGAGGATACTAGGATTAAGTCCAGCTTATTGCACTGATTGAGCCATATGGCCCATGTAACCTCACATTGGAAAAATAAATGGAAAGCGTTTTACGTACTATGTTGGCAAAACATGCAGCCTTGCCCCTGAACCTCTACTCCGAAATGAACTACTCCTAGCATTAACAGCCGTCCATGGACTTCTTTAAGCATGTTCAATCGCATTTTGACGGCAAGACCTTTCACCCATACTCCACAAGTGGCAGTTGGAGCTGTGCTATGCGGCACTGGCTATATGCCGAATTGGCTTCAAAACAGTCGCTGGTTGAATCATCCCAAACACATGCTTGCCTTGCCTTATTCTGATCAGTTTTGACACTGAGTATTTCAGTCACAAATAACCTGCCAACATGGTCGGTAGACAAGTTCCAATTACCATCACAAAATAGGCAGCTAATCGTCTCGTATCTTCTAAAGTAGCATACATCTCCAATCCTATTCTGTCAATTATGCTTTGGTGATCAAGCCAAGGGTCAAACCAAAGATGGATATCCAGTCTGCGACTATTATCCCTTGATATCATAGGTCTAATTTGTGTCGTCCCAAAAAATTATTATTTGAAGTTTCAAACCAGAAATTACCATCTTTTAAGTATCTATTCAGCATCCATGTCGCCCATAGTGAATTCCCATCAATAAAATTCCTTGTTATCCTTAGACCCGCAATATCTCGCATTGTGAATAACGAGCGTAGCCCACCCCGCCTTCTATTTTGGAACGACACATCTCTGCCCAAGTATTTGTGTCAATGCCACCCCGTCACACAAAATCAACACATAACTAGTCCACCTTCCTGATAGTTGCTGGTGGTAGCATAATAGTTTGAAGACAGAATGAAGAAATAGTTGTAATCACCGATCGCACCAGTTTGATCCTTCATCCAAACAACAGTGTTTGGGCTTGCCATCCATATGTTCTTTTCTTAACATATACTCAACCAGATCATAACATTCCTACGCACACGCGTAGTTGACGGACAACGGTAACCCTAAATACTTCACCGACAACAACCGCTATCAATCTGTAGAATACCTTGAGCTCATCATGATGGCAATAAGAGTTGAAAAAAAAACCTTACTCTTGTCTGTATTGAGTTGGAGCCCCGTTGGGTGTCCAAACTCAGACATAATCTACACTATCGCATTGAGACCCCTGTTGGATGAAACAGAAATCATCAGCATAAATGAGATGAAAAACAATAGGTGGGATCTCTTTATATAGAGGCACTATCCTGCGTATGTGTGTTGCCACATCCATCAAGCAGATGAAATATTCCATAACCATAGTAAATAAGTATGGAGACATAGTATCTCTATGTCACAGACTGCGATTGTTTTTGAAGAAACCATAGGGTTGCCATTTATGAGAACCGAAAAGGTAGGTGTAAAGATACATTCTCGGATCCTATCCACCCATGTGGGGTCAAAGCCCATTGCCGACATGATACGGCATACAAAGTCACGATTCACCATATTGGTATGCCTTTCGAAGGTCCAACTTCATGCAAAATTTGTTTCCATCCACTTTATTGAAGCTTCTAATCATCTCATTGGCCATTAAGCTATCATTAGCAAATGATTATCCTTCTACAAATGCAGCTTGGTTGGAAAAGATGAGACCCTGTATGATCCGCTCCATACGTCGACACTAGATGTAATAATCTTGTACAGAAAGTTGCAGCACGCAATATACCTAAAGTTTGACAAAGTCAACGCCCCTTCCTTCTTCGGAATTAGAGTCAGAAAGGTACGGTTCAGCTTACGGAGAAGTCGTCCATTGGAGAAGAAATCTTGAACAGTAGAAAGAATAGAATATTTTAGTTCCTCCAACGCATGATGTAAAACTTATTATTGAAACCATTCGGGCCAGGGGCCTTGGTTGGATCCACCTTTTTTTTACCATAGCTTCAATTTCTTTCATTGTAACCGAAGCTAGAACTGATTGTTTCCCATTAGTTGAGACCAAACCCGTGTAGAGATCTGAAAATTCCATGTATAGTCTTTTCGATTGTAAAGTTTATTATACAAGTTAATAGCCCGCTTCCTGAATCTCAGTCTTTGTTGCAACCTCTTTACCTCTGGAGTCGAAGATCATGCTGATGTTGTTGCGATGTTGACTAGTCCTAATAATATCATAGAAGAATTAGGAGCAGCGGTCGCCGTCTTTGATCATGGCACATTTGGCCCACTGGGCCAATTGGATCTCCTCCTGTAAGGACGTGGTCAGGGCCGGTCCTACACTTTATGGGGCCTAGGGCGTAATGTGAAAACGAGGCCTTTTTTTTCCACCTAAATAAAAATTTATTTTAGCATTTTTATGGGCAAAATCATCAATTAAGCTATCATAATCAAAATTTTCTAATATATTACTTTCAATAGATACCATAGCTAGACCATTTAATCTTACTTTAAATACATTTCTAATTTATAGTTTTTCTGACCTTTCTATGGTCTTCGTCCTTTGAAGTTTTGCTACTGTGCTCTAGCGGCTAGCCTTCATAAAGTGTGGGGGTTTAGCGGGAGAAACTTGGTTAAAAAAATATTTTGTGTACATTTGCTTGCAAGTTGCAACCAAAGCTTAAAAAAAATTGTCCCTGCTCCAGACCCATCAGGCTATCACCCATGTGATGTGACGTACAGTATTGATTGCTAGTGCTACTATGACAAATTTGCAACCCGAAAAGAATCAATACATAATAACTCTTCACTCTCTCTTCTTTCATAAATCATACCTGGTCACTGGTTTGGGGTCTCGTGGTTGCAGGAGAAGGTCGCCAACTCGTCGGCGATGTGTTACTCTGTATGATGTTCGATTGTTCGGTCCAGTCCAGAGAGAGAGAAGACAATAAAATATGTTGAATTTTATGTTATATAAAAGAGGGGAAGAAGATGAATAGGTGGTGAGATTTAAATTTTTTGCAACCGTTTGAGCGCACTTTCAGTTTTTTTTACCGTTTCGAAATTAGGGAAGTTTCAATTTTTTTTTGAAGGTGAAGAGGCGTACGTTTTATTTCTTCTTTTCTTTCAGCATCTTCTTAGATCTGCTATCAATTTTGGGCTTTTCATTCCATTTTTTTTAAATTTGGTGCTGGTCTATTTACATTAGAATTATGGGGCCTTCAAAAATCGGAGGCCCTGGGCAGTTGCCCACCTCGCCCCTAGCCTGTGCCGGGCCTGGACGTGGTACGTATCTCCTCTAGCAAATACTTCTCATGGAGGGCAATGTACAGATCCTGAGACTTTTGTTGAAGCTGCTCCTGAGTTTCTTGGAGCTCCTATTCCTGTAGTGTCAACGTCAGCTTTGGAAGGACCTTGTTCTACTATTTGAGTGCCTGCTTAACAAGCTTGAGATGCTGCACCAAAATATATTGCTCATTCCCCATGATCACCGCCCTCAACCACCCCCCTCTACCGCCTCCTTGTACCGTGGAAGAGATGGCCATTTGTTGTTGTACTTGAAAGGTCTGGCTCGGGGTACATATGCTTCTGCTAGTTTCATCAAAACAGATGAATGGTTTGCTAGTAGGAGCGAGACCCTCTGCCACTGCTGATAGGAACGTGTCAAACCACCTGTCATTCCCCAGAGAACGATCCAGCTGACAAGCAATATGGCTGTATATGGCTCTGTTGTTACAGGTCCACACGTGTCCCGAGCGTTCTAGACATTTGAGACTAGTTTGCAAGGCAGCTATGGAAGTCTGCCAATATAGTCTGGAACTCGTCGTCAACCAACTTTTTCATGACTAAAAGGCATCACATTGAAATCACCCGCTATTAATAAGGGTAGATGTAGCTGGATGTCTACCTGACACTGAGCTGGATGATGTCTTTCCACAGAAGTACACGCCTTCGTCTGTCATTATGGCCATAGACCGCCCCATAAAAGAATATGAACCCATCAGTGTTAGAGAATTCCCCAGGATTTAAGATTCGACATAAGGATGACACGTCCAGACCAAGTTCTGCTTTCCCACAACAACCAAATTCTAGCCATCTAACATAGCCGCAAGTTATGTCTATGATCCCAAAATTTTAGTGTTCTTCTAGTAAATTTGTTCTCTGATTTATTTTTTGTTTCCAGCAAAGTCGTAATAGAATATTGCGACATCCTAGTTACTTCTTTAATCTCACACCACCTCCCTAGAGATATTGCCCCTCGCGTATTCCCAGCAAGCACTAACATTACAGATCGGGGGATTGACCTAAAATATCTCCTAAACTCACCATTAGGTCTTCGGCGAATTCTATTTATAGTCCAAACAGCCTAACTAGATCGTCCTCATGGGCTGCAGGTTCCTCCTGCATCAAACTGTCCCACTTAGGATTCTTCTCGCATAAACAATCATCTAATGGTTCAACATGTTGCAAACTATTGAATCTCGAGCCCTCCCTAGTTGGTACCGCCGGCTTCTTCTTCCAAGTATAGTTGATAATATTGAGGGCAGAAGTTACAACTCCTTTACCTTTAGACTGCCTTCGTGTCTGCCTCACGTATTTAGATGCATTTAACGCCGACTGATTGGTGTACGCCCACTAATCTCTTCTTCCCTAGTTGCTGCTTGCTTCCGCCCTTTGGTGATTGTCCATCATCCACACTAGTTGTCTCCCCAGCCCCTCTTTTAATAGCTGCTACCTTCACTGTCCCCGCTACTGCCTTCCCAGCCCCATATATGCGCGTTGCCTTCTTAAAAGCGGATGATACTTTCCCTGCTACTGCCTTCCCGGTCCCTAGTGTGGCTGCTGCCTCCTTTGCTGCTATTGCTGCTTCCCCCGCTGCTGCCTCCTTCGCTACTATTGTCATTTGTTCTGTCCCCGCGGTCGGGATATGGAATTCCTTGTCAATCAGCCTAGGCCAAAGCCCACCACAGAACTTCTTGCAGAAGACACCGTTGGATCCATAGCCCCACCTAACTACAGCGGAGCGGCTGTCGCCCATCCAACCTCCTGCTATCTACATCTTCCTCCGCCATGAGAGTATCCCCATCTCTTTGTCTCTCCTCGAGATGAAGGCCCACCTGAACATTGCTCATGCCTAGCTTCATCCTCTCTCACTCCCTGGGGCACTTCCTGGTCACGTGGCTAAATAGCCACAACTATGGCAAGCTGGGGGACCCATTCATATTGGACTACATAAGAAAAGATTTCCCATTCGACAGT
>JANAVB010014363.1:50000-69354 GCA_029216955.1 Iris pallida
AGGATGAAGTTATCCCGGGATTTGACTTAGTCTATTTTCTAGTTGATTTTCTTTAGGAGCTACCGGATTTGTCTCTAGGAAACTTTATCTAGTTTTGCAATTATCATCAAACTCTTAGATTCACTTGCTTACACTACTTTGGGTAGTTTACTAAACTTATTAAACAACGCGCTACCATCGATAATGCGACGTAGGTTGGGCGTATTTCACGCACTCCAATCCGGAATATCTGGGAGCGGATTGTGACACATTTTTATGATGGCCCATACAGTCTCGTCTTCGTAAATAGTGCAAAAGTCGTAGTAGTACATAGGTTAGCCGTGCTACTACGAGCCTGCAATATTCTAGAAGATTTTAGGACTAGCAAACTCAACCACTGATTAGGAATAACTCTTGAATATCTATGATTTATTTGTTGTCCTTGAAATTTATCTTCCTTGTCATTTTTGAATCATGTCCCTGAATCTTATATCTTTGATTTTATTCTTAATAGTGCCTAAGTGATTTTCATTATTTCTAGATACTTGATCACGTCTAAATTCTGATTTGGTTCATTCCTAGATGATTTTGGTTCTACTGTTGATACTTAGATTTTGATCGTGCCAAATCATACCATTTCTAAACTTCTGTATTTTTAGTCATACCAAATCGCATCATTTGTGGGTGATTTTTATTATTGATTTTGCTTAGGTTTCGATTCTATCCTTGATCATATTTTTTTTTAATTCTATTGATTGTAAAAATCCTAAATTTCGAGGAAGAAATTTCTTTAAGGAGGACTCCTTAAAATAGTATTTTATGATTTTCTAGAATTTATAGAATTTTTTCCAATTTTTTTCCCAATTTTAAATCATGAATTTTTCTATTTTCATTTCTTGAAAAAAAAAGGATTAAAGAAAAGAAATGATCATGGTTTAATTAATTCTGCATCATCACTAGCCATGACTTAATTGGTCATGTGATTGGTTAAAATTAGTTGTGCCTAACTAACTATTTAATTATGTTTAACGATTGGTTTATGACTAATTAGTCAAAAATTAAACAAAGTTAGTTACTCATGGCTAATTAAGCCATATTGTTAGTAAGAACTCCCTAGAACCTTCTCTACCTCTCCACACTCCTCTCCATGCCACTCTTCTTTTCATTATTTACAATTGTGTTCCATGGCACATGCTTGCCTCCCAAGCATTCCTAGCCTATATATTTGGGCTATTCCCATGCAATTATTCTCAAATACAAATTTACACAATTACATTTTACAAATCCATACACACGTACACTCCTTCTTAGCCGCCAGCCAACCCTCGCCGGGGCACTGCCTCGTCGGCCATCCCCAGCCAAGCTACGGAGACCAAAACCTCTCGTAGTTACTTCCTGGTCATCGATCCCAGCAACACCGCTACCTAGATCCAGCAATTCTTGGCCATCCCAGCCACCGGCGAGAAGTCCCCATGACTCCACTGCCCATCACCATCATCCACTGCCACAACCAGCCCCTACCTATCAAGCCACCACGACCTTGCCCCTACCAAGCCTCACCCGACAACCCGAACTATTATCGTCAATCACCATCGACACCAGCTACTTCATGACAACACCACCGCCCACATCGACGACCACCACCGCCACTACCTGACCTCCCCTACGTGTCCTGCCACAGGGACGCTACTAGCTGTAACTGACAGGACACTCCGGCACTACTCTTCCCTGACCCCTCTCTGCCTACATCACTACATCATCATCGTCGTCACCATCATCCCAGCCCGCCTACCTACCAACACTCTGACCAACCACATCCTTGTCCTCCACACAACCATCGCCAACACCTACAAACCACCACCGCTACTACCCGGTATACGGTGCCGCTCCTTCCGGAGCGCCTGCACTTGCCACACCACCATAATCGCTGAGACACCACCACTGCCGACCTGCGCCATCGTCGCCGCTCCTGTAGGCCGAGCACCGACACTAACACCCACTACCACCCTTCCTCTCTCTTGATCTCACTCGAGCTCTCTCCCTCTGCTCACTTCTCTCCCTCTCACTTGCTCGCTCTCTCTTTCGCACTCTCTCTCCCGCTCAAACTCTCGCGTCTCTCCTCTCACTAATCTGAGAACTCTCGATGTCCCTCCTCTCACTAATCTCCCAGTTCTACTCTCTCTGTATTTTATTTTATTTTTTGTTGTTGTTTTATTTGATTGAGAAGTATATGGCTTGATTTAAATTTTGGACTCTCAGCCCAGGATCAAGTATTTGGGATTAGGCCAGAGGAATTTTGAGTTGTATAGGTTTTTGATTAGGCTTGATGCTATGGGCCCATTTATGGGCTAGTCTTGACCCATTAGTTTGGGTCACGAAAGCATAGACTTTGGTTTAGGATAGGCCCCGAAACTGGAAGGTAATTAAATCAAAATAGGAATCATTTAGATTTAGGGTTTAGGTCCTGTATTGTTTTAATTAAATTCAAGTAGGAATAATACTGGATTTTATTTTATATAATTTGGGCAAATTGGGCCTTGGCCAACAAAATTGTTTTTGTTAAATCATTTGGGTTTAAACCCAATAGAAAAGTTATTATTTTTAAATTGGGCCATAGGCCCTATAGGCTTATTTGGATTTTGGAACCCTAAATTTTAAATTCTTTTATATTTTAATCATGGGCTTGGGCCCTAAATAGTTAATTTGGTTAATACTTGGACTTGAATAAATAGCCCTTAGACATAAAATATAAATATTTGAATTTATGTACTATTCCTAGTAGAATAATTTCTAAATGACATTTTGACTAAATTTTTTTAGTAGATTTAATTTATAATTATAACTTCCAAATAGTTGTAAATATTTTCTTAGTAAATATATATAAATTTGACTATGAAATACATTCTTAATTAAATTTATTTGATTAAAATAGACAATTCTCGATCGTCACTAATCGAATAATTTCCTTTTTGCGAACGCAGACCTCTATCTTAATCTCGATAATCGTGGTGATCTCCAAACTTAGACTTCTATATATCAAACTGGACTATTTTGGACTTAATGAAACTGTTTGTTTTATCATTTGGGATCATCTATCTGGATTTAGCTTCAAAACCATTCCATGTCGACTTGTTCAGGTTTGTGTCGTCCATATCGACACTCCTAGACTATATCGGTCTATTTCCATAGAATTTTTCTCAAACACAAATTTACACAATCAATTTACAAATCCATACACACACTCCTTCTCAGCCACCAGCTACCGATCCTCGAAGTACTACCTGGTCGGCCATCCCCGGCCTCTGGCGACCAAAATCCCTCGCCATCACTTCCCGGTCACCGATCCAAGCAACATCACTACCTAGTCCCAGCCATTCTTGGCCCAACCACCGGCGAGAAGTCCCCATGACTCCATTGTAATTACCTAGTTTCCGAAGAGGGATATTTTTGTCATTTTAATAATGTTTAAATTTTGTGAATAATTGTTATAATTACATATATATTATTAATTGTTATAATAATTGCATTACTACCATACACAATATCGATGTGCACGATACGATCGTATCAATATGGAATGGTTTTGAAGCTAAATCCCGATAGATGATCCCAAATGATAAAATGGACAGTTTCATTAAGTCCAAAATAGTCCAAGTAGTCCAGTTTGATATATATAAGTCCAAGCTTGAAGATCAACATGATTATCGAGATTGAGATAGAGGTCCGCGTTCACAAAATTCGATTAGTCACAATCGAGAATTGTCTAATTTATAGTCAAATTTATATTTATTTACTAAGAAAATATTTACAGCTATTTGGAAGTTATAATAATAAATTAAATCTACTAATAATTTTTAGTCAAAATGTCATTTAGAAATTATTCTACTAGGAATATTGCATAAATTCAAATGTCTAAGGGCTATTTATTCAAGTCTAAGTATTAACCAAATTTACTATTTAGGGCCCAAGCCTATGATTAAAATATGAAAGAAATTTCAATAGCCTTTTGGCCATTATTTAGATCAAATAGACTATTTACTAAAATTTAGGGTTCCAAAACCTAAATAAGTTTATAGGCTAAGGCCCAATTTAAAAATAATAACTTTTCTATTAGGTTTAAACCCAAATGATTTAACAAAAATAATTTTGTAGGCCAAGGCCCAATTTGCCCAAATTATATAAAATAAAATCCAGTATTATTCCTACAAGAATTTAGTTAAAAACAATACAGGAACTAAAGCCCAAATCTAAATGATACTTATTCTGATTTAATTACTTACCAATTTCTGGGCCTGGCCTAAAGCAAAGCCAATGCTTCCGTGACCCAAACTAATGGCTCAAGACTAGCCCATAAATGGGCCCATAGCATCAAGCCTAATAAAAACCCTATACAACTCAAAATTCCTCTGGCCCATTCCTAAATACTTGATCCTGGGCTGAGAGTCCAAAATTGAAATCAAGCCATATACTTCTTAATCAAATAAAATAATAACAAAAAGTAAAATAAAATAAAAATAAAATAAAAATAAAATACAGAGAGAAAGAAGAACTGGGAGATTAGTGAGAGGAGAGACACGATAATTCTAGAGGGAGAGATAGGTCGAAAGAGAGTGAGAGAGAGAAGTGAGCAGAGAGAAAAAGAGAGCTCGAGTGAGATCAAGAGAGAGGAGGGTGGTGGCTCACCAGATCTGGGTCACGTAGGGAGCTCGGTAGCCGGGGTGAGACCGGATCTGGGTGTTAGTGTCGGTGCTCGGCCTACAAGAGCGGCGACGATGGCGCAGGTCGGTAGTGGTGGTGTCTGGGCGATTATGGTGGTGTGGTAAAGTGTAGGCGCTCTGGGAGGAGTGACACAGTGTGCCGGGTAGTGGCAGTGGTGGTCTGCTGATGTTGGCGATGGCTGTGAGGAGTTCTGGGACGTGGTTGGTCGGTATCGTGGTGGCTAGGCGGGCCAGGATGATAGTGACGACGTTGATGATGTAGTGATACAGGCAGAGAGGGGTTGGGACAGAGCAGTGGCGGAGTGTCCTATCAGTTACAGGTAGTGGCATCCCGGTGATAAGACACATAAGGGAGGTTAGGTAGTGGCGGTGGTGGTCACCGACATAGGCGATGGTATTGTCGTGAAGAAGCTGGTGTCGGTGGCGATTGATGATGGTAGTTTGGGTTGTCGGATGAGGCTTGGCAGGGGCAAGGCCGTGGTGGCTTGAAAGGTAAGGGCTGGTTGTTGTGGCGGTGGAGATGATGATGATGGGCAGTGGAGTCATGGGGACTTCTCGCTGGTGGCTAGGTTGGCAAAGAATTGCTCGGTCTAGGTAGCGATGTTGCTGGGATCGTTGACCAGGAAGTGACGACGAAAGGCTTTGATCGTTGGAGCTTGGCTGGATATGGATGGCCAGGCAGTGCCCCGGCGAGGGTTAGATGGTGGCTAAGAAGGAGTGTTCGTGTGTAAGGATTTATAAATTGTAATTATGTAAATTTGTGTGAGAAAAATTGTATGGGAATAGCCCAAATATATAGGCTAGGTGTGCTTGGGAGGCAAGCATTGCCATGGGACACAATTGTAAATAATGAAAAGGAGAGTGGCATAGAGAGGAGTGTGGAGAGGTAGAGAGGGTTCTAGGGAGTTCTTACTAACGACATGGCTTAATTAGCCATGACTAACTAACTTTAGTTGATTAACGACTAATTAGTCATAAACCAATCGTTAACCATAATTAAATAGTTAGTTAGGCACAACTAATTGTAACCATTCACATGAACAACTAAGTCATGGCTAGTGATGATTTAGAATTAATTAAACCATGGTCATTTATTTTCTTTAATAATTTCTTTTGCAAGAAATGAAAATAGAAAAATTCATGATTTAAAATTAAAAAAATTAGAAAAATTCTATAAATTCTAGAAAATCATAAAATACAATTTTAAGGAGTACTCCATAAAAGAAATTTCTTTCTCGAAATTTAGGATTTTTACGATCACTAGAATTAAAAAAATGATCGAAGATATAATCGAAACCTAAGCACAATCAATAATAAAAATCACCTAGGCTCAAATACAGAAATGATGCGATTTGGTACTATTAAGAATAATCAAATTTAGAAATTTAGAAATGTTATGATTTGGCACAATCAAAATCTAAGTATCAACAGCAGAACCAAAATCATCTAGGAATGAACAAAAACATAATTTAGACGTGATCAAGTATTTAGAAACGATGAAAATCACTTAGGCACTATTAAGGATAAAATCAAAGATATAAGATTCAAGGACATGATTCAAAAATGACAAGGAAGAAAGTTTCAAGGACAACAAATAAATCATAGATATTCAAGAGTAATTCCTAATATGTGAATGAGTTTGTAAGTCCTAAAATCTTCTAAAATATTGCAGGCTCGTAGTAGCACGGCTAACCTATGTAATACTATGACTTCGCACTATTTACGAAGACGAGACCTGCATGGGCCACCATAAAAACATGTCACGATCCGCTCCCAGATATTTCGGATAGGAGTGAGTGAAATACGTCTAGCCTACGTCGTAATATCGACAGTAGCGCGTTGTTTAATAAGTTTAGTAAACTACTCAATCACAGAACTAAAGAGAAGTAGCAAAATAGAAATAACCAAATTTATAAGCAAATAACCAAAGTAGCGTAAGCAAATGAATCTAAGATTTTGATGATAAATTATTACAAAATGGATAAAGTTTCCTGGAGACAAATCCGGTAGTTGCTTAGGAAAATCAACTAGGAAATAGAAATACTAGAAAATATACTAAGTCAAATCCCGGGATAACTTCATCCTGCCTCATCAGATGCATAGATCACAAGTCCTCAATATACCTAAAATGTCATCGGATCCAGTCAGGATGGGAGTCCTCAAGATACCTAATATGTCAACAGATCCAATCAGGATGGAAACAAGTAGTATTATACACAATATCGCACAATACAAAAAATGGCTACATAAAAGTAATGTAACAAGTAACTAAATAAAAAGATACGTTACCTGGTAATGAAACTACTAAGCTAAATAATAATAAATAAATCAGAAAACTAGTTATGCTACTAAAATCATGCAATGATCAAGTACAACAAGGCTATAAACTGTGTTTGAAATACCGTTTTCGTTATGAGGCCGACTTAGGTTGGTGATTCAAAAGGTTCGGTTCGAACATACATAAGACGTATGTCGAACTATCATTCAGAAATGGCTCAGGCGGTTTGGTTGTTGGTTATATATCTCCTTGGCATTTTCCCTTTCATGATTAACGAAACATGATGGTAACATGAAACATGTGATTCAAAGATTCAATATGAGGTTAGATCAATGTTCAGATCAAAACAATATCACATGTCAGAATTGTGTCTCAATATGATAACTAAGTAGGAAACAATAAATTACAATATTTATAATATATAGTGAAACATAAAGTACGGTATACTTGCCTCAATTAGTTATAGTCGATGTGCACGACACGAACGTATCAACACAGAATGGTTTTTAAGCTAAATCTCGATAGATGATCCCAAATGATGAAACAGTCAGTTCCATTAAGTCCAAAATATTCCAAATAGCCTAGTTTGATATATAGAAGTCCAAGTTTGATATCGACACAATTATTGAGATTGAGATAGAGGTTCCGTGTTTGCAAAAAGGAAATGATTCGATTAGTCAAGATCAAGCATTATCTATTTTAATCAAAATAAATTTGATAAAGAATGGATTTCATAGTTAAGTTTATATATATTTACTAAGAAAAAGTTTACATCTATTTGGAAGTTATAATTATATATAAATCTACGAATAATTTTTAGTGAAAATGTCATTTAAAAAGAATTCAAGTAGGAATATTATATACTTCTTCCTTTTATCTATCTCGAAGATCCCAAAAGCGATGGAGAACAAGTTGTCGACTCTGCTGGGGAAGGCCTTCTCCTCCGACGAGTAGGTAGTGATGCAATATGATACTGCTAAATTGGGCTCATCCCAATAGACGATGGTCGTCCGGTTCGACCAACAAGCTTACGAAAATATGCTCTCCGCAATGTCTGGGTGGTCAAGGTTGTTGCGCCACCACCAGCATATGCGAAAGATGTTCGGCCGGCTTCCACCAACGAAGCCCCGCATCCAGCTCATGTTTATCCTTCCCCTGCTATAAAAAATGGGAAGAACAAAGTCCAACGCTCGGGTCCCAACCGGAAGGCGGTGCAACGCCAGGGACTTGGGAATATGTGCTCCTACCAGGCCATCTTAGCCACTTCCTGCTCAAGAAGACGATGCTGCATCTCAACCAACTTGCCAGCAGGAGGTACGAGAACATGCTTCGTCCAAGTCAAGACGAGTGCCTGGAGACGCACATCAAGCCGCCTTGAATGGTGTCAGACGACAGCACACGCAGGGAAGACGAAGGAGATCTGTCTTCCCTAGAATCTCTCAAAACCCCATCGACAAAGAGGACCTGGACGCGTTGTACTACTCAAATACTAGTACAAAGAGGCCTAGAGCGGCACAGGTTCAGCATGCCCAAACTGTTACCTCAGCGGGCATTCATCAGAAGGTGCCGTGGATGATTATATAGGCCCTTGATGGAAAGGCTTTATCGGACCCGCACATGTGCCCTCCAGAATCATGCGCATGAAGTGAGCCGACCCCATAGGTCCATTCCAGATGACCCCTATAAAAGATTAGCCATACAACCGATATGGCACAAGTAAACGCCCTTTGCCAAACTTGCGGGAAGTGACAGATCAAAAGTGGGAGGCAAATAAAAATGTTGGCGCATGCAACAACCCCTTCATGGGGCATTGCACCCTGATCACCATCAACAGTTGTTGCTCTCAGACAGCAGTATCTGAAAACAAGCCATCCGTCTCCCAATGGCTGTAGCGGACAATGGAATATGAACTAGTTCATGCTTCTTGCTATTCTGCCCAAAGGGATACTCCCGTCACGCATGGCTCAAAGGCGTTCTCCTCCTCAACAAGTACGATGAGACCGCCAACATGAAGGTTAGCCCACTCGGCCATGTGTGTGACAGGGGTATTCCAAAAAATCTAATCAAGAAGGCCCTTGCAGAAAGGCGTGCTGCAACCAGGGGTTACGTCTTCTTTACCTATCTTCCATGCCGGGGGTAGCATTCCTCCGAGGATAAGATGCAAAGCTGGGGGTAGACCTTCACCCATATAAGCTATTGTAGTGGCTAAGGGTAGCTAACCATTGGAGTCAGAAGATGACTCCACCATGCGTCCATACCCAGACGAAGATGAAGTCCAGAGAATGAGATCATCCGACCCTGTACCATCCCCAAGTCTCCTGAAATATCGAACGATGTACATGGCCGATAACGACGATGCTAGTATAAGTGATAAATAGTTGCTTGACGCTTTAGAAGCAAAGATGGCCACCCTCAATGCCGCGATGCAGTCCATATCCCATTCGATGGTGAATATAAGGGCTAACCTAGCCCCACCAACAACTTCACGACAAGGAAGTCATGAGGTAGGGCCTAACGGCAAATCCACCATCCCCTCCATGCCGCAACCATAGGTGCCATCTTTGACCAACATTGACCAAGAGAAGATTCATGAGTTGCGTTCTAAAATTGAATCCATTAGTAGTCGATAGAGAATATAGAGACTAGGGATAAGACGGCCTTATCCTGACGAATGGAACAAGATGGTGTTCCCTCCGAAGTACAAACCCCAGTCTTTGACTCCTTTTGACGAGAAGTCATCACCCTGCCGGTATCTGAACTACATCGAGTCCATGCCAGGGCATCTGCCCCGAGATGACGCTCTACTCACCAAGGTATTTGTTAGGGAGTTGACCTACGTTACATATGAATGGTTTGGCAGTCTTTCTGATAACATCATCAAGACATTCGACGGCCTCCAGGAGCTGTTTCTAGCCCGCTTCTACGACAACAAGATGGACATGACAATGTCCATCCTCATTGATATAGTCCAGAGGGACAAAGAGACAGTATGTGACTTTATTGAGTGCTTCAAGCAAAATGTCCTAAAGATGCCCCTAAGGACTCCCGAGACGGTCCTCATGGATACGTATCGGTGGGGTCTGATGCCAGCCACCAAATTATGTATGGGCACAGGTCAGCACTCGGATTGGGTGACATTTATCGCAAGTGCCGACCAAGCCAAGAAGAATGCAAAAGGCATTCATATGATCGGGCTCCAAGCCTAGAACACTGGAAGTAGAGGAAGGCGCTCTCAAAACAACAAAGACGGCCATAGCAGTAGAGGGAAAGAATCCCTCGCTAACAACATAAATAAAGGAGGGAAAAGCAGGCAACAGTGGACTCGCCCAGGCAAGATGACACTACTCCTTCGTTGATGACCAAGTCGTCGACATCTTCAATATCCTGATGAAGAACAACATACTCTGGCTGCCCGATCCAAAGTTGTTGGCCCATTGATCATGATCATACCTAATTTTGATAATTAACGTCAAATTTGGTCGATACGCAAAAATATGCATACTTCCACAGGTTTACAGATTTCTAAGCTGCACCTAGTTACAAGCTGCAAAAGTCTCATCGTCATCAAGAACCAAATGCAATGGAATCAACATCAAGTTTTACATATTTATTCTGTATTTTTACTTTTATTGAGTCTAGAAAAAATATGTAAGGTTGATTAGGATCGGTACTGGCTTAGCTATTTTTTAGTCCACAAATATATAGCCTTCATATCCACAAACTTCTATCCAAAAGTCCACATACTAAAAATCCCAAAACCCAACTAAAAATGGCCTAAATAGCTCTGTCCTGACCCTGGCAGAACTCAGCCTGAACTCGGCCCGAGTTCAGTTAGGGTAGTTTGAACAGAATTTTGAATTCCCTCCATATCTGTATCCAATGTTCGAATGCGAGATTTTTGCATCCGAACTCTGCCCAAATTTGGCCTACAAAAATACTATAAATAGATAAGAACTTTTACATTTTTTAAATCACTCATTCATTCAATCTTCTCTTCTATATTCATTCTAAGTATTTTCTACGAGCTACACTTTCAAATCAAGCTTATATACTCTTAGCCAAGCCAGTACAGTTCTTGTTTAATCTAAAGTTTGGTGTTGAAGAGTTGTATCGATGGCTGTACTCAGAAACGTTCCAGTTTTCAAATTGCCTTTTGGAGTCGATCGTGCACTCGCCGCCAAGCACGGTGTTGTGAAGTCGGTTGTGCACTTGTCGCCAAGCACGGTGTTGTAAGAGTTGCAAGCACTCAGTTAAAGCTTGTGCTATAGTGGATTAACATAAAGCAGGAGTACTCGAGACTGGACTAGTCCTCTTAGAGGAAAACCAGTATATATCGCTGAGTCACTGAGTTTGATCTTCTTAACTCTTACTTTACTGGAAGTTATTTACTGTCATATCATTTTCTTTTACTTGCTATATTATATAAGTTTAAATTTTTAATTTGTGATATTTTGCTGCACACGCACACACTCTATCCACTCCCCTCTAGAGGTGCTCAACGGTCCTACAATTGGTATAAAAGTAGGTTATACATATACATACATAACCATCTAGAGAGTATATATATCTATGGAAGACGTTAATTCGATATTCAATGGTGAAGGCCAATCCACAAATAGACTCCCATTATTTGATGGAACGAATTATACCTATTAGAAAACATGGATGAGTTTCTTTCTAAAGTCACTATATTTCAATCTTTGGTCGAAGTTATAGACGACTACAAGAAACTACCTAGAACAGTGATTGATGGTGTATTAGTAGACAAGTCCCATGGCAAATACACTGAGCATGAAAAGACACAGGCTAGTCTAGATGCACGAGCCATCAATGCACTATTCTGTGCAATTGAAAAAACTGAGTTTAATCGCGTATCCAACCTGTACGACATCTAATGAAATTTGGAGACTTCTGAGGAAACTCATCAAGGGACTTCCCAAGTGAAGGAATCTAAATCAGTAGATTGACACAGGAATATGAGTCATTCAAGATAAATTTTGGTGAATCAATTACACAGATGTTCACTCGTTTTCTTGATATTACTAATCCTCTACAATCTCTTGGTAAGGATTACAACAATCACGAGAAGATCAAGAAGGTACTGCGGGCTCTAACAAAGAACTGGAACCCGAAGGCCACTGTAATCATAGAAGAAAATGACCTCACCAAGATGATATTGGAGACACTGATGGGCAAGCTCATAACCCATAAGCTGGAACTATAAGACTTTGAAGAGGCAACTCCAAAAAAATCAATCGCCTTCAAAGCTCAAGCCAGAAGAGTCTCATGCAATGATTCTGACAAAAAAGATTCCGATGGTGATAAACAGGCCTTGTTGGTCAAAAACTTCAGAAAATTCTGAAAGTTTGAGAGATCAAACCGAAAGAAGAAAAGACATCCACGAAAGCAACGAAGAAGAAACTATCTGCTTTGGGTGTAAGAAGTCAGGGCATATGAAGGACTGTCCACTAACGAAGAAAGGCAATCTATACGACCGATCGAGATCGAACATAAAAGCTATAACTGGTCAGAAGTACGACCAGCATATGGCATGAAAGTGAGGCTAGTGAGTCAGAAAAGAAGGACAGACCCAACAACAGTGTAAATGTCTGTCTAATGGCATACGAAAAGGTATCTAAGAACCCTCTTTATGACGATTTTACTTTCGATGAGTTAGAAAATGCCTTTTGCGAACTACTTGAAGAGCACAAAAATATGTTGGACAAGTATAAGCAATCTCGTAAAGAGATTAAGGCATACACAACTGAATTAGCTAGATTTTCTAATCTTCTAGAAGATATCAAAGAGACATCTACTACCGGTAACACGGAAGAGATAGCCAAAATTAGATTGGACTATCATGAGGCTATCCTCACTATAGAACAAAAGAAAGAGACTGTGTCAAAGTGCAAGAACTTTATGACATAGAGAGGAAGAGACACCATGTTACTGAGCAATGACTCACGGATATGACTGCAAAATTCGAGGAGTCTTGTGCCATCTCTAAAAAGTTAGAGATAAAATTAGGCAAATAGTTTATTCCTGTTACACGGCCAAAAGTTAGTCCTAACACTATACACACACCAAAATGGACTAAACTAAAGAAAGCACAAAAACAACACATTCCTCACAAATATGCTTTCACATACAAGTTTCCAAGGAAGACAAACAAAAATCATGTCAACTCAAAAACAAAGAGCACTATTTCTAAAATCACATGCACATACTGTGGTGAACATGGGCATATATCACAGTACTGTAGAGCTAGAAAGCTAGTTGACACAAATGTACTTGCTTGGATTCCAAAAACTAATCATGCTGGACCCTTGAAGAAATGGGTACCAAAGGTTGCATATACTCATTTTGTAGGTGGATCCTCAACCCTCTCGTGCTAAAAGCAAGTGGATACTCCATAACGGATGTTCACGGCACATGACAGGTGATGCATCATTATTCACTGCGCTATCGATGAAGAGAAGGGTATGTTTCCTTTGGCAATAATCATTGAGGTAATTTTATAGGAATTGGTACTATTGGTATGTCTCTCTACCCGGAAATAAAATACGTTTATCTAGTCACATAATTGAAACGTAACCTGTTGAGCATAAGTCATTTGGCAGATAATGGTTATGGTATTAATTTTATGAAAGACAAATGTTCTATATGAAATGTCTACCGGTAATCTCGTATATAAAGGGATAAGGGAAGACAATATATATGTTTTCTTTCTAGTACAAGTAAGTTCCTAGTAGCCAATCATGATGAAAACTGGCTATGGCACATGAGGCTAGGACATGCAAACACGGACACTATCTTACGGCTATCAACTAAAAAGCTAGTAAAAGGACTCCCATAAATTTCTTTCAAAAGATATGGTATGTTCTGACTGTGAAAATAACAAGGCAACTAGGTCATCCATTAAATCAATCAACATTGTAAGCACTTCTAGACCTTTGCAATTAATTCATATGGATTTATTTGGTCCTAGTAGAGTCGCTAGTCTAGGCGATAAACTCTATGCCTTTATTATATTGATGATTTCTCTCGTTATACTTGTGTGTACTTTTTATCAAATAAAAGTGATGCCATGTTTGAATTTCAAGTATTTTGTAAAAAGGTATAAAACGAAAAAGGCTTCGTGATTACTCGAATCCGAGTGATCATGGTGGTGAATTCGAAAATACTGATTTTGAAAAGTTTTATGATAATGGATATTACCATGAGTTTCTTGTCCTAGAACTCCTCAACAAAATGGTGTTGTGGAGCGAAAGAATCATACTTTAAGCGATATGGCTAGAGTTATGCTGAATCAACATAATATTTAAATATTTTTG
The DNA here is from genome assembly GCA_029216955.1 of Iris pallida. Classification (NCBI taxonomy): domain Eukaryota; kingdom Viridiplantae; phylum Streptophyta; class Magnoliopsida; order Asparagales; family Iridaceae; genus Iris; species Iris pallida. Next base: position 64,310 of record JANAVB010014363.1, read on the forward strand.
TGTAGAAGCTGTAGCACAGCTGTCACATTTTGAATAGTGTGTTAATTTGACCTATATTAAAAAAACCCTTATGAATTGTGGTTTAGAAAGATTCCAAACATTTCTTATTTCAAAGTTTTTGGTTGTCGTTATTTTATAATGAACACCAAGGATAACTGGGTAAGTTCGACCTGAAGGCAGACAAAGGGATATTTTTCAGGTATACTGCCAAGAGTAATCGATATAGAATTTTTAATAAAATATCTATGATTGTTGAAGAATCTATTAATATTCCTTTGATGAGCTGAACAGTAACAGATATAGCGACAGTGATGACGAGGATGTACAAAATAAATCCAAAGCACCCAAAGATACTGTTACCAACAAGAGCTATCTGGAGAGTCTACCTAAGAAGATGAAATTCATGCCAGACCATCTAGAAACACTTGTAAAAGGTGATGTATCTAAGTGAGTAGGTACGCGCTCTTCTACTAGATACATAGCAACAAATGTAGCCTTTATTTCAAAAGTAGAACATAACTCAGTAGCAGATACTTTTTTTGATGAGTTTTGGATTGAAGCCATACAAGAGAAACTTAATCAATTTGAAAGAAACAAAATTTGGGAACTTGTTCCCCAAACCTATTGGCCAATCGATAATTGGTACCAAATGGATGTTCCGAAATAAACTTAGCGAGGATGGACATGTTCTACGCAACAAAGCACGTCTAGTGGCACAAGGTTACAATCAAGAAGGAATTGATTATGACGAGACATATGCTCATGTTGCTAGACTAGAGTCTATTCCTGTGTTTTGTGTATTTGTTTGTTTTCACAATTTTAAACTTTTCAAATAGATGTGAAGAGTGCATTTTTGAATGGGTTTTTTTAAAGGAATAGGTTTTTGTGAAGCAACTCCCTGGATTTGACGATTTTTAAAAACCTGATCACGTGTTCAAGCTTAGAAGGCACTTTATAGACTCAAACAGGCACCGCGTGCTTGGTATGAACGTCTAAGTGCTTTTCTACTTGAAAATAGTTTCTCAAAAGGAATGGTTGATACAAGTGTTTATCAAATCTTTAGTTGACAATTACTTGTGCAAATTTACGTAGATGACATAATTTTCGGTTCTACTAGCGAAAAACTTTGTCAAGATTTTGCTAAGTGTATGCAGAGTGAATTTGAAATATGTATGATGAGCTCAATTACTTCCTAGGACTCCAGATCAAACAACACTCGCAGGGAACCTTCATCAATCAAGCCAAGTACACGAAGGATTTACTAAAGAAGTATGACTTCGACAACGTAAAGCCTATCGGCACAACAATGGCAACATCAACAAGACTTGATATTGATGAAAGTGGCAAACCAGTCGACCAGCATAAGTATCGAGGAATGATTGATAGTTTACTTTATTTAACTACTAGTTGCTGTGATATAATGTTTCCTATTTGCATCTGTGCACGATATCAAGCTAATACTATGGAATCACACTTATGCGCTATTAAGCGTATCTTTCGATACCTTAAAGGAACTTCTACAGTCGGCTTATGTTATCCCAAAAAGCACATCGTTTGACCTAATTGGTTACTCAGATGCTGATTTTGCTGCATGCAAAGTAGCCAAAATACAAGTGGTACATGTCATTTCCTAGGAAAAGCTTTAGTCTCTTGGTTTAGTAAAAAATAAAAATCTGTAGCATTATCAACAACTGAAGCCGAGTATATCGATTCAGGACATTGTTGTGCTCAGATTTTGTGGATGAAGCAAACTCTAGAAGACTATAATCTACACTACACTAAGATGCTTATTTACTGTGACAACACACTAGCACTATTAATTTGACTAAGAATCCAAGTCATTCACACACTAAACACATAGAAATACGTCACCACTTTTTATGTGATTACCAACAACATGAATTATTAGTCTAGAGATTATTGACACAAATCATCAACTGGCAGACATATTCACAAAACCACTAGCCGAAGATTGTTTCAACTATCTGCATCGAGAGATAGGCATACTTGAATTTTAGAGTCATAATGTGTCATGATTAATAAAAATACTTAAAAACTTAAGATTCAGCGATTTATTAATTGAAGTTATTTTGGGTACAAGCCGAAAGGATCCTTTTGTCAACAAGGCGTAAAAGCCTAAGCGACACGGTACGAAGTGTCTTCGCACTACCGCTAGCTGGGATCCGGTCCCTATAGCTAACCCAAGGTAATGAAAATTAGTTAAATAAAATAATTACATGTTTATGAGTTATTTTTATTATTCATTACTCAAATATGACATAAAACAAGTGGTCGAACTCGGACCGAGTTCGGGCCGAACTCTATGGGGACACTTTTTTGTAAATAGCAGCATGAACAGAAGCCCCCTTTCTCCTATTCTCTCTTCTTCGTCACGAACAACCGCCCCAAAACCCAAAAACCCTAACCCTAGATCCTAGAAATCCACTTCCAAGCCTCAAAACTTGATTTTTCTTGGATCTAAAGCTCTAAGAAGGCGTTCTCTACCATTTTTGATCTCCATTGAGGTATATTTCTCATTTTTTTCTCAAATTTTGTGGCTCCTAGAATTTTTAAGAGGAAGAAAACTGAGACATTATCTCATCTTCCACTTCGAAACATGAACCAATCAACGTGTTCAGTTCCTCTCATCCCGATGACGATGAGGACTATGATCCGACACTCTTTTTCATCCGAGAGATCAACCCTTTGGTTCGATCATTTTCGGTATCGGGAAATTTGCCCGGGTAAAACAATAACTTTACTGTTTTTTAGAATATGCTATCACTTTTGAATCCCTAGGACTTCGTGAATTTCTAGAAATTACCCATCTAATTCACGATAATGCAGTCTGCATGTTTTATTGTAACATGCAAGAAGCAGACTGTATTCATTCATCTGTTAGCGGCAAGGAATTTCGATTCAATTCTGTCGACTTGAGCGAATATTTTCTAATGCCAGACATTGGTGACTCTCTCATCGATATTAAGATGGTTTAATTTACTGCTGCCGACATGACCTGAGTCCTACAATGGTCGCGTTGTGTCATCCCGATCCGGTTCCCCAAAAATAGTTGTTCACACGCCACCTTAACCAACAATTTTATGAACTTCATCGCATTATCATTTTATCTCTACTACCTAAGACGGGATCACTGTCGTGATCACGCTCTTAGAGTTATCTGCTATGTATCACATCTACTTTGGGATTACCTTTTATTTTTCCAAGACTATGGCATCCTTTATGACCAACTGTCAGAGGGCAGGCCGTAACCTTCTCTATCCTATGCATTTGGCGGTATCTTCCAGAAATTTGACATCGATTTAGAGCTTTGTCCTAACTCTGGAACGCCTTCAGAGCTTCTTAGGTCTAGGAAGTTCACTCACCCTCCTAGTGATGCTCCATCTCCACCTCTACCTGCTCCAGTCAAAGCCCCAGCAGACTCTCTATCCCCTACAGCTCGGGTCATACTATTTGCGAGCTCTATCAGCGGTTTGAAGCTTTTTTGCTCCACATGGACAGCAACGTCATGCCGATCTGACTCACTTTTGTGATGCTGAATTTAACCACATTTCTCAGGCTCTGGTCTTGAGAAATGCTATGGCATACATCCGGTGGATGATGGTTCACCATCCTACTGCCCCGACAAACCATCATCCGTCATCATGATTTGATGGACCGAGACTTGGTGATGCTCCGTCATTTGCTTATTTTGACCCGATGACTGCTTATTTTGATCCGACGAGCCTCCTGCTGCTGCTCCGCCTGATGATCTTACTGGTGGTGCTGAGAGTTATTTTTATCAGATGTTTTGGTCTAGTATGTTTTGTTGATCTATCTGTCTGGTTAATGACGATATAGTGACACTTCTTATATTTTTATGCTTTTGGACTTGATTATCTCTAGTGATTTTTATATTATGCACTGTGTACATATCAGTTGTAGTAGCATTTTTATTTACATGAGTTGTTAGTTTTCATATACTGCTGTTGATTTATTACTGCTAGTGCTAATGGTCTCATAAAATCATGAGTTGTTGACTTGTTATCATATATTTGGTACTTCTTATTCTTTTTTTCTTTGTTGATGTTCGATTCGTAGGTTGCGGGGGAGCCGTATTTTCAGTACATGACAAAGGGGGAGAAGAGCATATACCAAAATTAAATTTTCAAAGATTTCTTCAGACAAGTCAGGTATAAAATTTTAAAGTTCAATATTATATTCGTTATATTTTGGTATAGACTCAAAGCTTGTCAATTATCAAAATGAAGGAGATTGTTGGCCCATTGGTCATGATCACACCTGACTTTGATAATCAACGTCAACTTTGGTCGATACGCAAAAATATACATAATGCTACAGGTTTACAGGTTTCAAGACTGCACCTACAACTGCTATAAGCTACAAAAGTCTCATCATCATCAAGAACCAAACGCAATGGAATCAAGATCAAGTTTTACATATTTATTCTGTATTTTTTTCTTTTTATTGAGTCTAGAAAAAATATGTAAGGTTGATCAGGATCGGTACTGGCTTAGCTATTTCTCAGTCCACAAATATATAGCCTTCCTACCACAAACTTCTATCCAAAAGTCCACATATTAAAAAGCCCAAAACCCATCTAAAAATGGCCCAAACAGTTCTGTCCTGACCCTGCCAGAACTTGGCCCAAGTTCGGTCAGGATAGTTTGAACGAATTTTGAATTCCCTTCATATTTGCATCCAATGTTCGAATGCGAGATTTCTGCATCCGAACTCTGCCCGACCCGAATTCGGTCTCAAAATACTATAAATAGAGAAGAACTTTCACATTTTCAAATCACTCATTCATTCAATCTTTCCCTATTCATTTTTAAGTGTTTTCAATGAGCTACACTTTCAAATTAAGCCTATACTACTCTTAGCCAAGCCACTACAGTTTCTGTTTAATCTAGAGTTTGGTGTTGAAGAATTGTATCAGAGGTTGTTCAGAAAATGTTCCAGTTTTTAAATTTCCTTCTGGGGTCGGTCGTGCACTCGTCGCCAAGCACGATGTTGTGAAGTTGGTC
>JANAVB010014364.1:10000-25000 GCA_029216955.1 Iris pallida
CTGCGGTTCGATCCAACGAAGCCGAACCAGAGGCGCCCGTGCTCTCACCTGCAGCACCGAGAAGTTCCAACTTCGACGTGTCAAAGTTCACTAAAAGCTGCCGCACTTCCTTCAACGGCACAGAAGATCCCGCGGTGGCGATCGACTGGTTGGAGGAGCTGGAAGACAAGTTCGAGCTTCTGGATGTCGAGGACCCGAAGAAAGTCGCGTGTGCTCAACTATTACTTCGAATGAACGCGCACGATTGGTGGGCTGTGCAGAAGCGGGCTATTCGACGTGAAGACGAGACAGCGGCGATCTCATGGGCGACATTTAGAAATGCGTTCGAGAACGAATATCTTTCTGCAGCCGTGCGACAGGAAAAGGAGAACGAGTTCATGCAGCTGACGCAAGGGAATATGACTGTACGACAATATGCGGCCAAATTCAACAAACTGGCCAAGTTCGCTGGTGACTATCTACCTACTACTGCTAGCCGAGCAAAGCGATTCGTAGTGGGCCTGCGTTCCACTATCCGTGCACATGTCTCGGTGCCAGAATACAAAACTGTGGGCGAGGCACTCAACCACGCCATCCGTCTGGAGTCCGAGTATCCTCCTACTACTACCGGCGCTGTTAACTCTAATAACAAACGCCATAGTTATGCGGGAGGCAACAACGCACATAAGCGTCAACATTGCGGCAACCAGACGAAGGAACGGATGGTCTGCAATTTCTGCCACAAGGACGGGCACCTGGATACCGACTGCCGACTTAAGAACAGAGTCTGTTTCGCATGCGGCAAAAGAGATCATCTCGTAAGGGACTGTCCGGAAGCTGCGTCGACTCAACGCCCGCCCCAACATCATCAAAACCGAGGCCAAGCACCTCGGGTTCCACCGACCACACAACAGAATGGCCAAGACCGTCGCCCTAATGCTCAGGGCCGTATCTACGCCATGACCAGAGACGAAGTGTTCGCATCTGACACAGTTGTGACAGGTATACTGCAATTCAATAATAAACCTGCTCGTGTGTTGTTTGATTCAGGTGCCACGCATAGTTTCATATCGGCGGACTTCGTCGGCGAACACAAATTCCCCCTGACACCGCTCGGTCTTGAGCTTACTGTTAATATCCCGTCGGGCATACCACTAGCTGCGAATTTAGTCTGCGGAGATGGAATCATCTGTATAGGTGGTCAACAGGTCAGTCTTGATGCGATAGTTTTAGACATTAAAGAGTACGACATCATTCTGGGGATGGATTGGCTCGGTCCGTGCAACGCAACCATAGACTGCGCTGAGAAGAAAGTCACTTTCCGCATACCGGGAGTGCCTGAATTCTGCTACTCGTGTGGTGAGGCGTCGCCGACCTGCATGGTGATCTCTGCGATATCGGCTCGACGGATGCTGCATTCCGGGTGCGAAGGCTATCTGGCTTCCGTTCGAGACATACGACAGGATGGTGCAAACGCGGGTCAGACCGACGTTGTGGCAGAATTCCCCGATGTGTTCCCGGACGAGTTGCCCGGCATGCCGCCCGATCGAGAGATTGAGTTCACTATCGATACCTTCCCCGACACTCGACCGATCTCGAAGACCCCGTACAGAATGGCCCCTGCAGAGCTTAAAGAACTCAAGGTGCAGTTACAGGAATTGCTCGACAAGGGATTCATCCGACCCAGCGTCTCGCCGTGGGGAGCGCCCGTACTATTTGTCAAGAAGAAGGACGGCTCTATGCGTCTTTGTATCGACTACCGCGAGCTGAATAAAGCCACCGTCCGGAACAAGTATCCCCTGCCCCGCATAGATGATCTGTTCGATCAGCTCCAAGGAGCCACGGTGTTCTCTAAAATTGATCTGCGTTCGGGTTATCATCAACTCAAGATCAAGCCGGACGATGTGCCGAAGTCTGCCTTCCGCACTCGATACGGCCATTACGAGTTCCTGGTAATGCCGTTCGGCCTAACGAACGCCCCTGCTGCCTTCATGGATTTAATGAATCGGGTGTTCCGACCCTTCCTCGACAAGTTCGTAGTGGTCTTTATCGATGATATACTCGTCTACTCGAAGAATAAGCAGCAGCATACTGAGCATCTGCGGACCGTGCTTCAGACCCTTCGAGAAAATCAACTCTATGCGAAGCGAAGCAAATGTGAATTCTGGCTTAGCAGCGTCGCATTCCTCGGACACATCATTTCTGCTGAAGGCATTGCGGTCGACCCAAAGAAAGTTGAAGCCGTTGTCGATTGGAAGCGGCCAGCGTCCGTCGGCGAGATTCGAAGCTTCCTTGGCCTAGCTGGATACTACCGACGCTTCGTGAAAGACTTCGCGAAGATCGCATCGCCTCTGACTCGCCTCACCCAGAAAGGAGTCGCCTTTGAATGGTCAGACGACTGTGAAGCTGCGTTCCAAGAGTTGAAGCAGAGGCTCGTCTCGGCCTCGATACTCGTAATTCCAGAAGGGACTGAGGGTTTCCAGATATTTAGCGACGCGTCCGGTCAGGGCTTGGGGTGCGTGCTGATGCAGCGGAACAAGGTGATATCTTTTGCGTCCCGACAGCTAAAGCCGCACGAGAAAAATTATCCCACGCACGACCTGGAGTTAGCGGCGATTGTGTTTGCGTTGAAATTGTGGCGCCACTATCTCTATGGTGTGGCGTGCACGATCTATACCGATCACAAGAGCCTCAAGTATCTATTCACGCAGAAGGAGCTGAACTTGCGGCAAAGGCGTTGGCTGGAACTAATCAAGGATTACGACTTGACTATCGACTACACGCCGGGAAAGGGAAATGTTGTGGCGGACGCTTTGAGTCGGAAGTACCTTGCCTCGTTATCCATCGACCCTCGACTGCTACGCGACCTTGAAGAGATGGGCATCGAGCTCCGAGTCAGATTCCGGAACGTGCAGTTGGCAAAGTTACAGTTGGAGCCGAGCTTGCTGAATAAGATCAAGACCGCTCAGACGGACGATTCGTACCTGAAGAAAGTGCGAGAGCTAATTTCGACAGGCAGGACGACCGACTTTGCGGAAGACGAAACCGGCGTGCTTCGATTGAAGGGTAGGCTATGCGTTCCGGACGATTCAGAACTTAGAAAGGAGATCCTGGCGGAGGCGCACTATGCGAAATACACTTTGCATCCAGGCAGTACCAAAATGTATAAGGACCTCCGCACGACCTTTTGGTGGCACGGGATGAAGAGAGATGTGGCGCTCTTCGTGTCGCAATGCATGGCCTGTCAGCAGGTGAAAGCTGAGCATCAGCGACCGGGCGGGGAGATGCAGAACCTCGCTATTCCCGAGTGGAAGTGGAATCATGTCACTATGGATTTTATTGTTGGCCTGCCGAAGACACCACGGGGGAACGACGCCATCTGGGTCATCGTCGATCGATTAACCAAGTCAGCGCACTTTATCGCCATCAAAGTTACTTGGAGCGTTGATCGCCTGGCGCAGATTTATCTTGACGAGATAGTACGGCTGCACGGAGTTCCAGTATCCATCGTCTCTGATCGGGATTCACGGTTCATGTCGCGATTCTGGAGTAGCCTTCAGTCGGCGCTGGGAACCAAGTTGCAGTTCAGCTCAGCTTACCATCCTCAGACCGACGGCCAAACGGAGCGCGTCAACCAGATTCTTGAAGACATGCTACGGCTCTGCGCTATCGACTTCAAATCAAGCTGGGACGTCCACCTACCGCTGGCAGAATTTGCATACAACAATAGCTACCAATCCAGCATCCAAATGGCGCCGTATGAAGCCTTGTACGGCCGGAAGTGCAGATCTCCTATTTGCTGGGATGAAGTCGGGGAACGGCAGATACTCGGCCCGGAGCTGGTAGAACAGACTGTGGAAAAGGTCAAGCTCATTCGGGAAAGATTAAAGACCGCACAGAGTCGCCAGAAAAGCTATGCGGACATTCATCGTCGACCACTCGAGTTTCAAGTAGGCGATCACGTATTCCTCAAGGTGTCGCCCATGCGGGGAGTTAGTCGGTTCGGCGCGAAAGGAAAGCTGAGTCCGAGATTCGTTGGGCCGTTCGAAATACTTGAACGGGTCGCCCCAGTGGCCTATAAAATTGCCCTACCACCGGCGCTTGAAGGTGTTCACAATGTCTTCCATGTCTCTCAATTGCGGAAGTACGTGCACGACCCGAGCCACGTGGTAGATTTTGGCCAGCTGGAGCTAAAGTCTGACTTATCCTACGTTGAAGAACCAGTTCGAATCATAGAACGCAAGGATAAGCTGCTGCGCAATCGAGCGATCCCTCTCGTCCGCGTCCTCTGGAAGAACCACTCGGTCGAAGAGTCGACGTGGGAGCTTGAATCGGAGATGAAGGATAGATTCCCTTCATTGTTCTCGTAGAGGTAGGTTTCATCTTTAAAGTTTCGAGGACGAAACTTTTTATTAGTTGGTTATGGTGTAGTGCCCCGTCCCTACATCGTGCCCCGTCTCCGTCCACGGGGTGCGCGAGAAAGGAACACTGTCGCTATCGATTTGGTCGGGACCGATAGGTCGGAATCGGCCGAGTCGATCGAACGGGAACGGTTGAATTAAGATCCATTCCACGTTATGGAATGGCTTCTTCGGAACCAAGTCCCATATTCAGCGGGTTGCGCCTCGAGGATTGGCTCTGCGGCTGAGTCGGGAGAGACCTCCCGTTGCTCTGGTTTTCATGCCGCACTTGAATTGGCTTTGGCTTTCGTTTTTGTGAATGCTTTCGATGGGTTTTCGTGACGCGTTTTTGAGCTCGCATTCATATCGAAATTCTTTGAAATACACAGTGTTCTAATCAGTTGCTTATGCGATTGCAGGTGATCGCGTAGGCGACGACAGCGCAGCCAACCGGTCGCTCGCTTGAAGCAAGCTAAGGCGAGTGGCTGACCTCCTTCGTCCCGTCCCTCTACTTCAAAAACTCAACATGTGAAGTAAAATAAATGCTTGTCATAATAGTATAGAATCAGTGAAATCGTGGCACGATACTTCACGAAACACTCGTTATCGAACTGTCGGTTTTGGAAATGAAAAACGTGCTTCCCTATGCAATTACACTTGGTCTATGCCAATCCAACGAATGAATCTATTAACGCTTATCGCAACGATACGGAAAAATGAGTAAATCAACTAAGTTCCAAAGAAAGCGGTCATTGGACAACTTGTCGACAAGGTGAAGTTCCTCGAACGGTTGCCTCGGCCAAGGGACCGGTTCGGCCCGGGAGGAACGAGTGTAGCAGCGCCAACCCTTCATCGGCGCGAGTTATGCGGGCACTTTCGCACAGGGCTCGCTACCCGACGCGAAAGGGGCGTCGTCTAACCGAATGCTATAGTCCGCGATGGCTTGTCATTGCCAGTGGCCTTTAAACCCCTGTCACTACTTAGCAGGTGCACGGGACACGGGATAAACATGATAGTTGCTTGCCTCAAAACATGTTAACATGCAAATCATACAGGACGGTTAGAAAGATCATTGAAATAGCTAGCAAACATGTTTATGAAACTTCTTGAATCAAATGCAGAGCTTGGATTTAATTAGCCATTCGCCAGTACATGTGTTTCGTGCTGATCCTCGCTCTTTGCAGGTCCCGCGAACCAGGAAGGACGCGCCAACTAGCAAGGCGACGTTCGTGACTTTTGAAGCTTCGGCCGTGCGTCGAAGACTATCTATCAGCGACTCCACATTTTGAAGGCTCTCAACAGTCCAAGGAAAATGACTCAGCGTCCCTCCCATCCAGGTCAATGGAGTACTTGTATATTGAGGGATGTGTGCAATGTATGGAACGGCTATCTCATCGGCACTCTTTTGTAATCGAGTCATGTTGTAGCCCGCGCGGCAATGAGTCTTGTGTCGGAGTCTGTAAAAAGATGTTCATTATCAATAAAGATCTAGTTTCCTTTACTTATTGTGTGTATCAATTTGTCTGCGTACTCTCTTAGATCTCGTGTCTCGGATTACCTTATGACTTGGCCTTGTGCGATCGCAAATTAGGTTCGCACGGCATCACGCCCGGGGGACGACTATCGATTCGACGGAATCGGGGCGTGACACCTATCGGTGCGACCGCCCGGCTCAGTAGCTCCTCCTACCTACTTGCATCCTCCCGTCGGATCCGAGAAGGAAGGAAGGGTCCTTTCTTTCTTTCCCATAAAACACTAACTAAAACGGCGGCCGGGGTGCGAGAACCCACGAACAAGATCGGGAGAGAATACGCACGCATAGAAAAGACAGACACGTGAGTACGCACGTGACGGACAAGAGAATGCATTTACATCTCCCAGGACGGAGGACCCTACTAATACTACTAGCGTGTGTCCGGGGACAACGAGAAACCGACGCCAAGGCTTTACGTACTACGTACTAATCTAGTACGTGCAGCAGGAGACACAACATTTCTGCGCACGGCGTGGGCCTGACGGGCCCTATCGGCCGCACGGGACAAACAGAGGAACCTATAGCTGCCGCAGCAATTTCTGCGCACGCAAACAGTTTCTGTGCACGGCGTGGGCCTGACAGGCCCTATCGGCCGCACGGGACGGAGGAACCCACGAGTTGCTGCAGTTTCTGCGCACGCAAACAATTTTCGTGCACGGCGTGGGCCTGACAGGCCCTATCGGCCGCACGGGACGGAGGAACCCACGAGTTGCTGCAGTTTCTGCGCACGCAAACAGTTTCCGTGCACGGCGTGGGCCTGACAGGCCCGATCGGCCGCACGGGACGAAGGAACCCACGAGTTGCTGCAGTTTCTGCGCACGTAAACAGTTTATGTGCACGGCGTGGGCCTGACAGGCCCTATCGGCCGCACGGGACGGAGGAACCCACGAGTTGCTGCAGTTTCTGCGCACGCAAACAGTTTCTGCGCACGGCGTGGGCGTGACAGGCCCTATCGGCCGCACGGGACGGAGGAACCCACGAGTTGCTGCAGTTTTTGTGCACGCAAACAGTTTCTGTGCACGGCGTGGGCGTGACAGGCACTATCGGCCGCACGGGACACAGAAACGCATGCGTTGCAGCAGTTTCTGCGCGCACGAAGAATTTCTGCGCACGGCGTGGGCGTGACAGGCCCTATCGGCACCACGGGACACAGAAATGCAAGCGTTGCAGCAGTTTCTGCGCACACGAAGAATTCCTGTGCACGGCGTGGGCCTGACAGGCCCTATCGGCACCACGGGACACAGAAATGCAAGCGGTGCAGCAGTTTCTGCGCATGCGAAGAATTCCTGTGCACGGCGTGGGCCTGACAGGCCCTATCGGCCGCACGGGACACAGAAACGCAAGCATTGCAGCAGTTTCTGCGCGCACGAACAATTTCTGTGCACGACGTGGGCCTGACAGCCCCTATCGGCCGCACGGGACAGAGGAATGCAAGCGTTGCAGCAGTTTCTGCGCACACGAACAATTCCTGTGCACGGCGTGGGCTTGACAGGCCCTATCGGCCGCACGGGACACAGAAACGCATGCGTTGCAGCAGTTTCTGCGCGCACGAAGATTTTCTGTGCACGGCGTGGGCCTGACATGCCCTATCGGCCGCACGGGATCGACCGGGTGCGCATATGCTGCGGTTTGTGTGCCTCGCGGCACTTCGTTTGCCCCGCGGCAGATTCCTGCCCACGGCGTGGGCCTGACAGGCTGCATCGGCGAGCACGGGCGCGGCCTACGGCTGCGCGCGAAAAATGACAAGCTCCTCAAGCACTTTGGTCCCCCGGAATCATCCCCACAATAAAACTGCAAATCTATTATAGGGGAGTAGGTGGTGAAGGGGGGATGTTCGTCGCGCGCGCGCACGGGGGGGCGCACGGCGCGTCGAACGGCTCCACGCTCGCGGCCATTTAGCGAGCGCGCGCTTGCGAATTTTGCTTGCACGACGATTCGCGGCGTTTTCTGTCGCGCGACAATTTCTGCCCACGGCGTGGGCTTGACGGGGCCTATCGGCCGCACGGGACTGAGGAATGCGAGCGTTGTTGCAGTTTCTGTGCACGCGAAGAATTTCTGTGCACGGCGTGGGCCTGACAGCCCCTATCGGCCGCACGGGACCGAGGAATGGAAGCGTTGCAGCAGTTTCTGCGCGCACGATTAATTTCTGTGCACGGCGTGGGCCTGACAGGCCCTGTCGGCCGCACGGGATCGAGGAACCCTCAAGTTGCAGCAGTTACTGCACACGCAACCAGTGTCCGTGCACGGCGTGGGCCTGACATGGCCTATCAGCCGCACGGGGGACGGAAATGCAAGCGTTCCAGCAGTTTCTGCGCATGCGAAGAATTTCCGTGCACGGCGTGGGCCTGACAGGCCCTGTCGGCCGCACGGGACACAGAAACGCATGCGTTGCAGCAGTTTCAGCGCGCACGAAGATTTTCTGTGCACGACGTGGGCCTGACTGTAGTGCCCCGTCCCGCAAAGTCAATCGGAGGAATCGAAACGCCGACGGCGTTCGGCCTTAGCCTTGCAACGGCTTGCTCGGAGACATCGCTCAGGTGGGGTAGTTTCGGTGAACTCTCCTCATCTTTGCCTTCACATAATAAATCGTGTTTTCAACTTGCACAAGTTAGGTTTGATAAATAAAAGCTACGCATCCACATAGCTAAGGGAATAATCCCGACGGGTCAAAATGAGTTAGAACATGGAAAACGTCCCACGGTCGGCTTAGAGTTGGTGCACGGCGTGCTTTGAAAATGACACTCGGTCCTTCGTCCCGTGGCTTGGGAGAAGGAAAGTTGGTCTGCGGTACAAAAGCTGAGAGTTAGCCTAAGTCATAGGCGTCGCCGCACAAATGCTTGCTAAAGCATGCACGGTTCTGTCCCGCAAGGCTTGGCATAGCCTTTGCTCGTCCCTTGGGTTAAGTTGTAGGCTTGAGTGAGTTAGGCAAAGTAATGCCGGTCGACCTAAGTTATTCTACGTGCTGTCCCGCTCATTCTGCGGTTGTCAAGTTAAATAGTCCCACGATTCCAAGGCCCGTCATATGGAGTATGACATGGGCGATAGCGTCACGTAGAACACGAGTCGGTTTAAGGCACGAGCCACGGTTGGTTCAGTGGAAAGTTATCCACGGTCGGTCGACACTTAAAGGAAACACGCTATGTTCAAGTTATGTTGGAAGGCTATGCAGTAGCCATTCCCTGAGTTCAAAGAATGTTAAGTCTAAGCGATGGTTAGTCGCCGAGGCAACCCTGGTTAGGGGCTCTGCAAAGGAAGTATGAAAAATGGAAAGAGTAAAACAACCAAGTAAATGAATTGATCACATAACAAGCCCAAACTGTATCCTAAAACACTCCATGTAACCCTTATGAACTTGGACAACTTGTCGACAAGGGGTGGTTTCTTCGAGCGGAGACCCGCGGCCACGGGACCGTCTCGGCCTAGGAAGAAACTGGTTGTAGCCGCGCTGGTTAGGCACCGCTGGTTAGGCGATCGGTAAGGCGGGGACTTTCATCGGGGCTCGCTACCTGCGTTGAAAGGGTCCCGTACTGCCAGGCTACGTCCAAGGCGGCTGGTTAGGCCAATCCCATAACAAACACTTAATAATAATTGTTTTCAACTAACATGGTAAGTTTGGTGTTGGCATGGGCGGCAATCCGTGTGTGTGACGGTGGATTGAGTTGAATATGTATGAGTTAAAAAGACACAATGTCGGAGCCTAGGATTTGGCTATAGCGAAGGCGACGTGCTTCGGCACGAGATGTGGCATCGAGTGTTAAGTTGCGAGTTAAGTCAAAAAGGGCCGTAGGGCTAGTTGTATGAAGTTATGTCGAGTTATTGGGTTCGGCCTCGAAATATGAGGCACGGCCGCGTTGTCACGACACAAAGTGTAGCCGAGACTAAGCAAGGAGGCACTGCCTCGGAGTTATCAATGCACGAATCGAGTTCATGGCACGACCGAGTCGTTACGTCCCAGAGTTTGGCACGAAAGATAAGTATAAGTCGGTGCGTCGACAGAGTAAGGCACGAGAAAGGTCTAGAGGCAAGGAAATGGAGTCCTTCGTGTAGTTGCGTCTCTGATTATGGCCGTAAGGCGAACACGACTTGATAGGTTAACGTTGTCGGCACGAGAAGTGATCTAGCGACAAAGTATGAGTTAACGTTGACATTACAAGCACGGGATGGTTCTGATACACAAGTTGCGCTAAGGCGCCGGTCCTAAAACTGATCCTAAGGCAAGACTAGAAAGACAATCGAAAGGGATTTAAGCTGCACAAAGTAAATGAACGTGTAGGTTTTGTATGGGTGGGCGAGAAGCTCACTCCACCAGTACAGTGGTACTGACACCCACACAGTGTTTCATGTGCAGGCACAGGTAGAAGCTCGTGGCGCGGAGCTCGCTTGGATGCGTCGAGGCACGGAGTTCCTTGGCGAGTCGAAGCGTGCGGTCGCGTGATCTGAAGACTTATACAGGACGTAATGTATGGACATCGCCTTCCGAAGCTTCCGCTGGAATCAAGTATTGTATCGAGAGATGAGAGAGAGCAGAGTGACTTGTAAAATGAGAGAAAAGTGAGACTTGAGAGACTTGTAATTGGCCTTGCGCCCACAATGTAATCCTTGAATTCAATATCAATAAAAGAGCTTTCTTTGAAATACTTGTGTTCATGTGTTCTTTAAATTCCGCTGCAATATATTCAATGTCTCTGCACGGGACTTCTGTGCGACGACCCCGTCGTAGCCGCTGCAATCGGCCGTTATGGGACCCGCCTTGCACGAGCGCAATCTAGGCTCGTGCGGCATCACGCCTTAGCGAGGACGATCGCTCCTACGGGAGCGGGGCGTGACATAGTGGTATCAGAGCACGGCTTTACGTCCTTGGACCGTCGATTGAATTCTTTAACTTTGATGTTTCCGTAAAACTCTGTTGCTTCCGCAAGTTATTATCGTTGGTGCGCTCTCTCTCAAATGTCCCTCGGCATGTCCATACAATAAGTCTAAATATTTTCGAAAGCTCGTACAAGTACTCGGTTGAACGGGATCGATAGGGCCTTTGTGCTGAACGTTGCAAACTTGACTCGATAGAAAATGTGTGCTAATGTTAGCAAGTCGCACGTGTGCCTAATTTGTCCAACGTTGACCCTAGCAATTGAGCGTGCAAACTCGGAATGTAGTCCGCACAGGATGGCTATGCACACGGCCTTTTTGGCTAAGTTGTGTTTCGCGTCGCGCACCTTGACCCTTGGTGCAAACGAGTTGCGAGCGATATCAAGTATCGTTCGGTCGGGAACGGAGATACACTTAGAGTGTCTATCGATAGGAACGCTATCGAACTAACGCTTAGGCGTACACGGAAGATTGATTTGGATTTTGAGGAAATAGTGCGAACGACTTAGTGCGTCGATACGACGCGAGCGACTACGTTAGCGATTCGTCGAACGAATCTGAAGGATATCTTAGCGCATGACGCGAACGTGATTGAGGACTAGATCTTATGGCTTGAATCCGAGTGGTGTATGTGATAGGTTCGGAGAAGAATAAGAATAAGTGTCGACAATTAGTCGAGTGGCTCGAGTCCGAGTGGTGTATAGTTCGTCTTGGAAATTGTTCGAGTGAATATTGAGGATTACGAGTATGTCGGCGAGGCGATACGATCGCGCAAAGCCTTAGAACGCGTCACGCTTAGTTGGTCGTGACTTCGAATGGCCCGAACGAGCATCTCGTTCGGATAACTTGTGAATGAGCAACGCGAGTTAGAAAATGATTCGGAACGATGAATGAAAATGAAGGGTCTTGATCGAGGAAACTTAGAGGATCGTGAGTGCGATATCAGATTGATGCAACTGAATTGTAACTTGAGTTTTGAATAATGATCTTGAAACGAGCTTGAGGAAAAGCGACTGAACTTGATCTTGAGTATCGAGAAAATTGAGGATTATCCAGTTCGAACAATAACATCGATCGCACGACTCGAAATTGGTTGCAAAGGAAGATCGTCAGGTTACGCATATCGTCGATGGTATTGAGGCGTATCAAAGATCGATATGCGATAACTCGGGGGCACTCTGACTCGGCGAATGACGGTCGTGCAAATGTCATTGTTCCGTTGGACGCTATACTTGAAATATTAAAAATGTGTCGAGGAAAGGATAGACTTGGCTCGAGGACTTTCTAAGTTGAACGAATGACGATCGAACTATCGAACTTGGCTTGGATGAAAACTGGAATGTTTGGATTTGCTTCGTCGCCAACCACAATGTTGATGTTCTTGTCTTACGCGAGCGCTACTCCAGCCTCGCACATGCGTCACACCGATTAGGGCGATCACTCTGCGTGAGCGCTGGTATGGTGATTCATACAGCGGGAGTGGTCGAACTTGTACGGTGCGACAGATTGTGCTTTGACTTGTGGCTTGACACAAAGTTAGACTCGAGATTGAATTAGTGTGCTTGTCGATTGAACTTGAGGATTGAGTAGGTCCAATCCGCGTATCGAGAATGAATGAGTCTAAACTCAAACAAGAGTTACGCCCCGATGAGAATGATTATTCTGCGGGAGCGTTACGTGGTGATTCATGAACCGCCGTGGATAATCGGACTCGCGTGAGATTGGGGCGCAACGTATTGTCGAGCGAGACGACCTCGTGATCGAATACATGAATTGGTTAGAATTGGTGAATTGAAGGAATTTGAATATACACAATGCGTGCCATAATACGAATTAGGTGATCGTGCTTGATGTTTAGAAATTTGAGTGACGCGAGCTTGGGTAGAAGACCCCATATGATCGACTCTGGTTTAACCCTAGGATAGGGGTCAGTGTTGGCATTATTGTTGGGGAACTATGATTCCAATCCTGACATTGACTTAGCCTCGTAAAGATTGGCCTAGCGGTTAGGCGAGACGCCATGTTTCATGAGTTATCAGTCGAAGGATTGATCTTGAGGATTGGCATGGATGGATAGCGTGAATCACGAATGTAGAAAACCCTGCTCACGAGATTCGGCTGACATGCATATATTTTAGGGACGCCTGGGTATGTGCACGATGCGACTCGAGTGAGAATGACAAATTTTCTATCATGCGGCTTGGCTGAATGCATGTATTTTAGGGACGCTTGGAATGCGTGCACGATCCAGCCAAGTGATGCGGCGAGTTCAAGCAAGGCTTGAAATGTGGGAGTGTGTCGAGATCTTGAAATCGTGTTGAAGTAAAGATTGATAATAGTGCGAGCGTGGCTCGGAATCGAAGGAACGCGTAGGCGAAATGTGTACGATTAAGTCTTGGCCATAGAAATGGTAGGATGACTTGCCCTCAGGAAAGTCTCGAGGACGAGACTTGTTCTGAGTGGTGTATGTTGTAGTGCCCCGTCCCGCAAAGTCAATCGGAGGAATCGAAACGCCGACGGCGTTCGGCCTTAGCCTTGCAACGGCTTGCTCGGAGACATCGCTCAGGTGGGGTAGTTTCGGTGAACTCTCCTCATCTTTGCCTTCACATAATAAATCGTGTTTTCAACTTGCACAAGTTAGGTTTGATAAATAAAAGCTACGCATCCACATAGCTAAGGGAATAATCCCGACGGGTCAAAATGAGTTAGAACATGGAAAACGTCCCACGGTCGGCTTAGAGTTGGTGCACGGCATGCTTTGAAAATGACACTCGGTCCTTCGTCCCGTGGCTTGGGAGAAGGAAAGTTGGTCTGCGGTACAAAAGCTGAGAGTTAGCCTAAGTCATAGGCGTCGCCGCACAAATGCTTGCTAAAGCATGCACGGTTCTGTCCCGCAAGGCTTGGCATAGCCTTTGCTCGTCCCTTGGGTTAAGTTATAGGCTTGAGTGAGTTAGGCAAAGTAATGCCGGTCGACCTAAGTTATTCTACGTGCTGTCCCGCTCATTCTGCGGTTGTCAAGTTAAATAGTCCCACGATTCCAAGGCCCGTCATATGGAGTATGACATGGGCGATAGCGTCGCGTAGAACACGAGTCGGTTTAAGGCACGAGCCACGGTTGGTTCAGTGGAAAGTTATCCACGGTCGGTCGACACTTAAAGGAAACACGCTATGTTCAAGTTATGTTGGAAGGCTATGCAGTAGCCGTTCCCTGAGTTCAAAGAATGTTAAGTCTAAGCGATGGTTAGTCGCCGAGGCAACCCTGGTTAGGGGCTCTGCAAAGGAAGTATGAAAAATGGAAAGAGTAAAACAACCAAGTAAATGAATTGATCACATAACAAGCCCAAACTGTATCCTAAAACACTCCATGTAACCCTTATGAACTTGGACAACTTGTCGACAAGGGGTGGTTTCTTCGAGCGGAGACCCGCGGCCACGGGACCGTCTCGGCCTAGGAAGAAACTGGTTGTAGCCGCGCTGGTTAGGCACCGCTGGTTAGGCGATCGGTAAGGCGGGGACTTTCATCGGGGCTCGCTACCTGCGTTGAAAGGGTCCCGTACTGCCAGGCTACGTCCAAGGCGGCTGGTTAGGCCAATCCCATAACAAACACTTAATAATAATTGTTTTCAACTAACATGGTAAGTTTGGTGTTGGCATGGGCGGCAATCCGTGTGTGTGACGGTGGATTGAGTTGAATATGTATGAGTTAAAAAGACACAATGTCGGAGCCTAGGATTTGGCTATAGCGAAGGCGACGTGCTTCGGCACGAGATGTGGCATCGAGTGTTAAGTTGCGAGTTAAGTCAAAAAGGGCCGTAGGGCTAGTTGTATGAAGTTATGTCGAGTTATTGGGTTCGGCCTCGAAATATGAGGCACGGCCGCGTTGTCACGACACAAAGTGTAGCCGAGACTAAGCAAGGAGGCACTGCCTCGGAGTTATCAATGCACGAATCGAGTTCATGGCACGACCGAGTCGTTACGTCCCAGAGTTTGGCACGAAAGATAAGTATAAGTCGGTGCGTCGACAGAGTAAGGCACGAGAAAGGTCTAGAGGCAAGGAAATGGAGTCCTTCGTGTAGTTGCGTCTCTGATTATGGCCGTAAGGCGAACACGACTTGATAGGTTAACGTTGTCGGCACGAGAAGTGGTCTAGCGACAAAGTATGAGTTAACGTTGACATTACAAGCACGGGATGGTTCTGATACACAAGTTGCGCTAAGGCGC
>JANAVB010014364.1:42500-45000 GCA_029216955.1 Iris pallida
CCCGTTGCCGTCCCTTGGCACTCGAATCGTTAGCACAAGAATTGGTCTAGTGGCGCTTGAGTTTAATCAAAGGTCCTGGCACGGCCGAGTTCACGTGAATTGCCCCTCGACAAAGCACAGTCTTGAACAAGTCTAAGTTTGGAATAGAAGGTGGCACGACCCTGCCGTCCCGCCTTGGAGTTTGGTCAAGTGCTTAAGCGATGAGGCACTGCCTCGATCAAAACACACGTTGGCAAGATAGCGTGACCCTGTCGTTGTGCGACCTTGTCGTTGCATCGCTAGTTATCAACTGAGACGTCCTTGTCCTAAAATGAATCCTAAGGCAAGACTAGAAAGACAATTGAAAGGGTTTAAGCTGCACAAAGTAAATGAAACGTGTCGGTTATGTATGGGTGGGCGAGAAGCTCACTCCACCAGTACAGTGGTACTGACACCCACATAGTGTTTCATGTGCAGGCACAGGTAGAAGCTCGTAGCGCGGAGCTCGCTCGGATGCGTCGAGGCATGGAGTTCCTTGGCGAGTCGAAGCGTGCGGCCGCGTGACCCAAAGACTTATACAGGACATAATGTATGGACATCGCCTTCCGAAGCTTCCGCTGGATTCAAGTATTGTATCGAGAGAAGAGAGAGAGAGCAGAGTGACTTGTAACATGAGTGAAAAGTGAGCCTGAGAGACTTGTAACCGGCCTTGTGCCCACAATGTAATCTTGTATTCAATATCAATAAAGAGTTTCTTTTGAGTTACTTGTGTCCATGTGTTCTTCTTTAAATTCTGCTGCAATATTTTCAATGTTTCTGCTTGGGACTTCTGTGCGACGACCCCGTCGCCGCCGATGTAATCGGCCGTTATGGAATTGCCTTGCACGAGCGCAATCTAGGCTCGTGCGGCATCACGCCTTAGCGAGGACGATCGCTCCTACGGGAGCGGGGCGTGACATAATGGTATCAGAGCACGGCTTTACGTCCTTGGACTTCACGTCGAATTTCTCAGTTTTGAAAGCTCGTCGTTGGAAAATAAGTGTACGCTCTCTCTCGATTGTCCCTCGGCATGTTCATACAATAAGTCTAAATATTTTCGAAAGCTCGTACAAGCGTTCACTCAAACGCATTGATAGGCAAGGCCTTTGTGCCGAACGTTGCAAACTTGACTCGATTGAAAACACGTGCTAATGTTAGCAAGTCGCGCGTGTGCCCGAATAGTACTACGTCGACCTTAGCAAGTCGCATGTATGCCTAATTAGTCCAAACGTCGACCCTAACAATTGAGCTTGCAAACTCAACATTTAGTCCGCAAGGGATAGCTATGCACACGGCCTTCTGGCTAAGTTGTGTTTCGCGTCGCGCACCTCGACCCTTGGTGCAACGAATCGCGAACGATATCAAGTATCGCTCGGTCGGGGGTGGAAATGCACTTAGAGTGTCTGTCGATAGGAATGCTATCGAGTTAACGCTTAGGCGTACAAGAAGGATTGACTTGGATTTCGAGATATAGTGCGAACGACTTTGTGCGTCGGTACGACGCGAGCGACTACGCTAGTGATTCGTCGAACGAATCTAAGAGATGTCTTAGCGCATGATGTGAACTTGATTGAGGACTAGAACGGATGGCTCGAATCCGAGTGGTGTATGGATTTTTCTTGGAAATCATTCGAGCGGAAATTGAGGATTTCGAGTATGTCGGCGAGGCGATGCGATCGCGCAAAGCCTTAGAGCGCGTCACGTTTAGTTGGACGTGGCTTCGTGTGTCTCGAACGAGCATCTCGTTCGGACGACTTGCGAGTAGGCAACGCGAGTAGAAATCGATATCGAAATGATTCGAACCGATGAATGAAAATGAATGGTCTTGATCGAGGAAACTTAGAGGAATCGCACGTACGATTTCGGATTGATGCAAATGAAATGTGACTTGGGTTTTGAGCGACGATCTTGAGATGAGCTTGAGGAATAGTGATCGAGCTTGATCTTGAATATCGAGAAAATTGTGGGATATCCAACTCGGACAATAGCATCAGTCGTACGACTCGAAATTGGTTGCAAGGAAGATCGTCAGGTTACACATATCGTCGATGGTATTGAGGCGTATCAGAGACCGATATGTGATAACTCGGGGGTACTCTGACTCGGCAAATGACGAACGTGCAAATGTTACTGTTCTGATGGATGTTGTAATCGGGATATTGAAATGTATCGAAGAAATGATAAACTTGGCTCGAGGATTTTCTAGTTGAATGAATGACGGTCGGACTATCGAAACTGATTGGATGAAAATGAAATGCTTGGATTTACTTCGTCGATAACCCCAACGTCGACATTCTTGTCTTATGCGGGCGCAATTCCAGCCTCGCACATGCGTCGCGCCGATGAGGGCGATCACTCCGCGTGAGCGCTGGTATGGTGATTCATACAGCGGGAGTGATCAAACTTGCTTGGCGTGGCAATTTGTATGCTTCGACTTGTGGTTTGACACGAAGGTGACTCGTGAATGAATCAGTGTGCTTGA
>JANAVB010014364.1:62500-65000 GCA_029216955.1 Iris pallida
TGACAGGCCCTATCGGCACCACGGGACACAGAAATGCAAGCGGTGCAGCAGTTTCTGCGCATGCGAAGAATTCCTGTGCACGGCGTGGGCCTGACAGGCCCTATCGGCCGCACGGGACACAGAAACGCAAGCATTGCAGCAGTTTCTGCGCGCACGAACAATTTCTGTGCACGACGTGGGCCTGACAGCCCCTATCGGCCGCACGGGACAGAGGAATGCAAGCGTTGCAGCAGTTTCTGCGCACACGAACAATTCCTGTGCACGGCGTGGGCTTGACAGGCCCTATCGGCCGCACGGGACACAGAAACGCATGCGTTGCAGCAGTTTCTGCGCGCACGAAGATTTTCTGTGCACGGCGTGGGCCTGACATGCCCTATCGGCCGCACGGGATCGACCGGGTGCGCATATGCTGCGGTTTGTGTGCCTCGCGGCACTTCGTTTGCCCCGCGGCAGATTCCTGCCCACGGCGTGGGCCTGACAGGCTGCATCGGCGAGCACGGGCGCGGCCTGCGGCTGCGCGCGAAAAATGACAAGCTCCTCAAGCACTTTGGTCCCCCGGAATCATCCCCACAATAAAACTGCAAATCTATTATAGGGGAGTAGGTGGTGAAGGGGGGATGTTCGTCGCGCGCGCGCACGGGGGGGCGCACGGCGCGTCGAACGGCTCCACGCTCGCGGCCATTTAGCGAGCGCGCGCTTGCGAATTTTGCTTGCGCGACGATTCGCGGCGTTTTCTGTCGCGCGACAATTTCTGCCCACGGCGTGGGCTTGACGGGGCCTATCGGCCGCACGGGACTGAGGAATGCGAGCGTTGTTGCAGTTTCTGTGCACACGAAGAATTTCTGTGCACGGCGTGGGCCTGACAGCCCCTATCGGCCGCACGGGACCGAGGAATGGAAGCGTTGCAGCAGTTTCTGCGCGCACGATTAATTTCTGTGCACGGCGTGGGCCTGACAGGCCCTGTCGGCCGCACGGGATCGAGGAACCCTCAAGTTGCAGCAGTTACTGCACACGCAACCAGTGTCCGTGCACGGCGTGGGCCTGACATGGCCTATCAGCCGCACGGGGGACGGAAATGCAAGCGTTCCAGCAGTTTCTGCGCATGCGAAGAATTTCCGTGCACGGCGTGGGCCTGACAGGCCCTGTCGGCCGCACGGGACACAGAAACGCATGCGTTGCAGCAGTTTCAGCGCGCACGAAGATTTTCTGTGCACGGCGTGGGCCTGACAGGCCCTATCGGCTGCACGGGATCGACCGGGTGCGCATATGCTGCGGTTTGTGTGCCTCGCGGCACTTCGTTTGCCCCGCGGCAGATTCCTGCCCACGGCGTGGGCCTGACAGGCTGCATCGGCGAGCACGGGCGCGGCCTGCGGCTGCGCGCGAAAAATGACAAGCTCCTCAAGCACTTTGGTCCCCCGGAGTCATCCCCACAATAAAACTGCAAATCTATTATAGGGGAGTAGGTGGTGAAGGGGGGATGTTCGTCGCGCGCCACAATCCCGTGCGCGCGGGGGGTGCACGGCGCGTCGAACGGCTGCCCGCGCGCGGCGATCCAGCGACCGGGCGCTTGCTGGCTTTGGGTGCGCGACGGTTCGCGACGTTTTCTGTCGCGCGGCAGTTTCTGCCCACGGCGTGGGCCTGACAGGCTGCATCGGCGAGCACGGGCTCGCGGCGGCGCGCTGAGGCGACCAGCGCATCGAACGGCTGCACGGGCCGCCCGCCTCGCTCGCGTCCCAGCGCGAGGCGAGGCGTTGCAGCTGTTTCTGCGCGCGGCGCGCAGCTCTCAGCCCGTGCGACAGAATCTGCCGCAACTCGTGCCAGTTTCGAACCCCCCCGACCGAGCGGGAGGTTGGGCGCGTTTTCCCCAAAAATGACAAGCTCCTCAAGCACTTTGGTACCCCCGGAGTCAGCCCAACAATAAAACTGCAAATCTATTATAGGGGGAAGCGAGTTGAGCTGAAATTTGGGCGGCGCAACAAATTTTGAGTAGGTGCGGCTTTGCGGGCAAAATGGGATGCTGTGCGAACGAAATCCCCCACGACCCTATCGTTGACGCGCCCGGTGCAGCAAGGCCCGCTGCTGCACCACGGACCCTTGTGCGAAGGTCCCGTGCGAGGCCACGGGACGCGGGTGCGCGGCAGAAACTGCCCGTGCGAGGCGAAAAAATTGCGTCGCAGCAGGAATGCGATGCCGTCCGAACGAGCTTATCGTCGCCTCGCCCGGTGCAGGTCGACCCGCCCCGCGACCGTGGACCCTCGTGCAGCGAGCTTACCGATGTCGCCTTCAACGGTGCAGCGCGACCCGTCGCCTCACCACGAGATGCTGGAAACGAGCGAATTTCCTCGTCGTGCTCGGCGGAGCGCCCGGGGCAGCTGCGAAGCTGACCCGATTCGTGCTCCCGCGGGTCGAGCCATACGGCTCCCCGCGGGGGTACGATTCGGGCAGCGTGCGGCAGCCCCGGGTGCGGCCGTGTCGGCACGTGAGTGGTATTGGACCCGCT
>JANAVB010014365.1:0-46789 GCA_029216955.1 Iris pallida
ATAGGAATAAGAAAACAA
Source organism: Iris pallida (assembly GCA_029216955.1). Classification (NCBI taxonomy): domain Eukaryota; kingdom Viridiplantae; phylum Streptophyta; class Magnoliopsida; order Asparagales; family Iridaceae; genus Iris; species Iris pallida. The sequence continues at coordinate 19 of JANAVB010014365.1, forward strand.
ACATTTTTAAACCGAGCCCACAGGCCCCGCCCAGCCAGCATGGCCCAGGCCCAAGGCCAGCCGCAGGCTGCCCAAGCCTTTCCCCCCCACAGAGTAATCCCCCAAACAAGCCAGCAGCCCGAGCCTTAAGTTTTTAGCATCAGTGGGTTCATATATATCGTGTATATATAGAGAGAGGGAGAGAACCGAGAGTCGACGAAAACCCTAACACCGCCACCCTCTACACCTGCGCGCCAGGACCTCGACCGCGCGCCCCCTGCGCGCACCGCCGCACGTCGTCGGCGGTCGCCAAGCCCGCGCGGCCGCGCTGGAGCGCACGAGCGCGCAAGGCCGCTCGGACAGCGCATGACAGCAGCAGGTGCTCGGAGAGCCCGACTTCGTGCCGTTGGCTCTCCCCCATGTTCGTTCGTTTCACGAACAAATTTCTCCGGTATGTCGACTACCTAACCGACTTCTTTTCCCTTCAGATAGTTTGTTTTATTTCGCTTTCTATGCGACGGAAAACGAGTCCCAAAATCGAGAAAAATCTTGATTTTCGGAATTTAGAAACTGTCCCGAAACCCAAAGTTGGCGGTCGATTTACGACCAGGATATTGTGAAACTTGGAAAACCGCTTGAATAGCCTTGTAGAAAACATAACCGAGATTGAGACCCTACTTTTAGTTTTTTTTTAGTTGATTATATTCTGTTTAAAACCGATTTGAAAATCAAGAAAAAACTGATAAAAACTGTTTTAAAAACTAGAAATTTGTTCGATACGACGTGCGTCCCACCATTCCGGGCGACGTGGTCGTGGACCGAAAGCATCGAAAGCTGCGGAACGGCTTCGTGGTCGTGTGGACTTTGACGGAATTCAAATTGGTCGCGTGTGCGCGACGAATTTGATGCGTATCCGTCGAAATTCACTGTATCGTGCACTTTGCAAATTTCTCAATTACTTTGTGCACGCTCGTCAGATCGAGACGAAACTTGCGCCATCAGCACCGTATCATTTTTTTGGTCTTGTATGCCAAGTTTGGTCCGCTTCTGAGACAGTTGATAAAATTGCCGTATCGCGGGCCCCCCCGGTCCGACTCAACGGGCGATTTTGTGCACGGCCTGCCGGAATCCAACTCTGGACATACGGTTGGGTTCGTATCGGAAAATCGGATCCGTAGACATGTACTTTGATGACTTTAGAGACCATTGACTCAGGCACACTTTTCGGTGCAAAGCGGGTCCAACGGCGGACATCGTTTTTGCCCAAAATTACCGTTTTGCCCCTGTGTCCAGAATTGGACTTAAGGACATACAATCCTAGCTAATTTGACTATTCTGAGAACATTGGTAATATTTATTTCAGCTTTCGGAGATAGTTGTGATGACTTGGACTGTATGGCTTACCAGTCGACTATATATTTGTTGGATCTGCGTGCAACCACCAGGCAAGATACCTTGCCTTCCTCTACAGTTTATTTACATGCATATTTATATTATTATACAGTTTTACTAGTTGATTATTTATAAGTGATTTGTATATCATGCCTGCTAGTTTATATATAGCCTTGTTTATAATTAGCTTTGTAGTTCATATTGGATTGGTTTTCTCGTGTATCGTGATTGGGTCGTGTCGTGTCATCTCTTGTACCTGGACTGAGTCGCATCGTGTCATAGGATGAATAAGTCATATCGGAACTGCTGTACCTTGAAATTCTTGAAGCTAACCTGCGAGTCCACATTAGGGGCGAGGGCTAGTAGTTAAGCTAACTTGCGAGCCCACACTAGGGGCGAGAGTTAGTAAGCTAATCTGCGAGTCCACATTAGGGGCGAGGGTTAGTAGTTAAGCTAACTTGCGAGCCCACACCAGAGGCGAGAGTTAGTAAGCTAATCTGCGAGTCCACACCAGTGACGAGGGTTAGTAGTTATATGTCTACACCTGCGAGTCCACACAAGGGACGAGGGTGATGCTAGCCTGCGAGTCCATACCAGGGACGAGGGTTAGTAGTATATGGTTCACACCTGCGAGTCCACACTAGGGACGAGGCTGATGCTAGCTTGCGAGTCCACACTAGGGGCGAGGGCTAGTAGTTGTTCAAACCTGCGAGTCCACACTAGGGGCGAGGGTTTGAGTATTCGATTGGTTGTCCATTGACATCGTGATATCGTGTTCTCTTGTTCTCTCCAGCAGTTTATTTAAGCGTAGTGGTTCTTCCAGTCGTGTATAGTCGTATTTTCGTGCTGATCGGTCTTTTCCCATTATTTCCTGTATTTTTTTTATTGTATGATAAACTGCTAGATAGACATGTTTTTATGTATCTTTCTATGTCCCCTGAGGACCTGATGATCTCTTAGGTTAGTTATTACGTGGAGTTAGTTAGCAGCTCTGGATGGCAGACGTGATGATACGCTTGCGGGATTCAGGTATCGTTATTGTGTTTATTATCCTCTCGTGCTTTCTTCATTATCATGAGATATCCTGTTTCTTGATTCAGTTTAGACTCTTGTTATTTTTCTTTAGAGTCTTATCGGACATGCATGCTAGTGGGCTGCAGACCACGACACATACTTGTTCATTCTTGTTTATATGACTCATGTGGATTGAGATATAGTTTAGACTAGATATGATACCATGATCATGACAGCTTATACGTACTCGAGTCGGGCTGGAGTCCGTTCGATGCGTAGCTGGGCTTGGACACGCTTTGTATCCGAGAAACGGGTGCGGGTCGTAACACTGATCATAACATGTACAAGAGTCAAGAATCATACTATTTATGTGAGTGAATACTAGCTTTGACATGTGGCTGGCTTAGGAACTTGCACAATGTTTATGGCCTGGTTAATCATACGTGGGGTATATGATTAATACTCACAATCAATACTTGCACATAGGGGTAATGACCACATATCTACACTAATACTCCCCGTCCCCTGATACAGTGGATCCAACCATGACACTAATTCTCTGAGAAGGTCGCGAGCCTTCACAGGAATCGTGCCCATATAATGCACAAGGAACAAGGACAAGGCTTGCACAAGATATACCAAGGAATACAAGGAATAACATCTCATAACGGGATCCAGACAAATACCAATCCGTGTGAACAATGTGTCAAGAGAACAAGGATATCTATACTAAATACAAGAAACATAGACAATATCATAAATAGAAATATTATCAGAGAATGTACTCGTCTGAGATCCGGTAGAAAATTTCAATAGTAAATCGAGGTTCAGAGTGAAGTCACAGACCTAAAGATGATATATACATGAGTTAAATAGAATTTAACAGTGTTAGGCATGATTTCTAGTGCATGATATGCAATCTAGGTCGAACTATGTCATAATGAGTCAAACTAAGTCAAACAAGGTCAAGCTAAGTCAAACAAAGTCAAACTAGGTCAAGGGTTGACCTACAGTTGACTTTTGGTCAACTGGTCAACTCTGGTCAACTTCTACTCCAATCTAGGTCAGATGTTGACTCTACTTTGACTTTCAGTCAAAATAGTCAACCTTGGTCAAACAAGGTTAAATGTAAGTCAAATATCATATTTCTAGTCATTACCTACCAAGATATCCTAATACCCTATACATCCATGTAATACCCCTTTACCTTAGTCTAGGTACCCCTCTTACCTTAGTAATATCCTACCCTTAAGCTAGTAGATAACTCAATGTCTTAGGCTAATAGATATACCATCTACCTTAGGCTAGTATCTAACTATCTACCTTAACATCATACCCATTACCTTAGCCATCTAGGTAAATCCCAATACCTTAACTAATACCTTAGATGCTATCTTACCTACCCATGACACTGACTTATCTCTAGGATACTAACTTACCATCCTAAGATACTAACTTGTATCTTAGGATACTCACTTCTTATATCCTAAGACACTAACTTAGGATACCACTCTAACATAGACACTAACTTACTCATCCTAAGATATCTAACTATCCTAAGACACAAATTTCTAACCAAGATACTAACTAACATACTATCCTAGGATACTAACATCCTAAGATACCAACTCTAACCCATATCCAAATATCTTACTCTCTTGATACCCTCAAATACTAACATCCACTCCCTAACATATACTAACTCTAATATAGATATCCTAACTTATCTATATTATCTCTCTAACAAACTAACTTACATCTCTAGACACTAACTAGATACTAACTTACCCATCCTAAACAAGACCACATACACACAATGGGAAGTCACCCCTTCTTCTCACACACACACTCACACACAAGGCAAAGGGCTGCAGCTAGCTGCTGCTGCAGCAGCGGCTGCTGCTGCTGCTGTGTGTGCATACTGCTTTGCACATGGCAACAGCTCCCTCCTCCTCTCTTAATCTCTCAACACACACACAACACACCACTATATCTAATCCCTCACTCACACACTACCATATCTAATCCCTCACTCACACACAAACACACACTACCACAAACACTCTAACACAATTCAAAACTTAAACTCCCTCACTCTCTCAACACAACACACAACCACAATCCAAACCACCACAAACCAAGGCCAAGTGAGATGGCCATTAGCTAGCCATGCTCCTCCTCTCTCACCCTCACAGATAAGACACACACACACACACACACACACACACACACACACACACACACACACACACACACACACACACACACACATATATATATATATATATATATATATATATATATATATATATATTACATATATACCAATTTACATATATTTATACCAATTTACATATATTTACATATATACATGACCTGTGGGTCAAAAATACATACATACATACATATATATATATATATATATATATATATATATATATATATATATATATATATATATATATATATATATATATATTTTATATATATATATATATATTTTTTTTATATATATATATATATGTGTGTGTGTGTGTGTGTGTGTGTGTGTGTGTGTGTGTATAGGAATCCATATGAAAACTAATTGGGACACCTTAACCATGGCTAACCTATCCTCATTCATGCACAAAACTGAAATTAGGATTCAAAATGACCTATTGGGCATTTCTACAAACGCTTGGTGTGTCACCCTCGGAATTCCTCCATGGGTGGCACCAAACCTATCCCAACTTCCAAATGAGGACTCAAAAGAGCCTCTAAATCATTCCTAAGGGTCATACCTACATGGGGGTGGGTTCCTATGGGTTCAAAATCAATTATATGCATAACAATGGAGAGTTTAGAGAGAGAGAGAGAGAGAGAGAGAGAGAGAGATACCTATTGGAAGTAATTTCCCAATGAACAACCAATGGACACGAACCCAACACGAACTCCTATAGCAAATGGACTCTCCTTCTTGCTCTTGGCTCCATAATTCTTGTAGGCTCCTTCTCCTTGAGATAATAAGAGAATTTGGTGGAGGAAAGAATTGATTTGGGAGAAAAATCAATGGGGTTTGCTCTCAAGTTGGGAAAGAACACCAAAATGGGAAAATGGAGGCTACTTGAAATGTGAAAGGGAGAGACACCCCCTCCTCTATGGCCGGCCACTTTAGCTAGGTTATGGCCAAATGAAAAATGTCTAATGTGCCCCCTAAGTTGTCATTTGGCTAAACAATTAAAATGCAAGGGTTTGAGGTCAATTTGGTCAAAGTTCTAATCTCTAAATGAACTAAATGGTCATGTGGGATTAGTCTAATTACACTAGCCTAATAAGTTGGGTTTGTGGGCCATGCCTAGCTAATCCTTGGGCTCCGACTAGTGTCTAAGCTAACCGGGTCACTAACTCAATTCAAAATCTAGACTAGCCCCCAACCCGACTAACAAAACTCAAATAATCCAATAATTTCATACAATATTCCTAATTAATATTTACAATATATAATAATTTGTAAAATGACAAAATTATCCTCATTTTTGAAAACAGGTAGTTACAATAGGTGACTTAATCAGAGGCTCAATACGCAGGACAAGAATGAATGCACAGTCCACTCTTATGCCACAACCCCACACCAATATTACTAACACCAAACATCTCAAAATGATTTGGTACACCTAATATTGATAACTCAATATATTACCAATAGAAAAACAAGATTAAAACTGAAATCTAAGTATTAAATGTCCTAATGGTCATTTCATCAAACATGTGGTGTGCGTATCCGATACTCTCGTGATACGTTCTCCAAATGGATCCAAACTTGACCCAAATCATTCCTAATGTAATGGGGGGACCCTAAATGAATGCATCTATACTAATGAAATGAAATTATAGGACTTAGTGAGCTCTTACCAATTGGGAGTTGGAATCCCAATGAAAAGTTTCTAGATCTAGATCTCCACCAAGCTCCAATAGCCAAATTGCTCCAAATGCTCCCAAGCTAGGCAAAAGAGGCTTCTACTCTTTAGGGGAAAGAGTTTGCAATTGGTTTGAGAGAATTTGGACTCAATTTGGAAGATGGAGGCAATTTGGAAAAGAATACAAATTGGGGTCAGGGTTCCTAATAAAAGGAGGAAGAAGGAAGGAAGGTTGCTACTAATAGCAAGGGGAGGGACTCATCATGGCCAGCCATGGTGTTTAGCTAGGGTTGGTTTAGGTAAAAATGCCTTCCTAACATGTCATGTAAATCCCCTTTAAGAAAAAGCCCATATTAACTTGTGTTCTAGTCAACCTCTAATTAATTCCTAGTTTGATTTGAAACTAACTAATTAGAATTGAATTTAGGGTTAGTCTAATCTTACTAACTAAGTTTCTAAGGCTACGAAGATCTGCCAAGCTTAGACCTGAATGTTGTCGTACACAAACTAAATATCATACCTAAGGCTAAGCCAGTGAAGCAACAACAACGACACTTTTGCCCAGATACTATGAATGCTATTAAAAAAGAAGTTAACAAGCTAATAAAGAGCTGCTTCATCCATGAGGAACAACACCCAGATTGGGTAGCCAATATTTTCCAAGTCACTAAGAAGAATGGAAAGATCCGAGTCTGCATAGATTTTTGCAATTTAAATGATGCCTGCCCAAAAGACGAATTCCTATTACCCATTACTGATGTGATGGTCGATAACACCTGCGAATTTGAGCACATGTCTTTCATGGATGGCTACTCTGGTTATAACTAGATCAAGATGTTCCCAGACGATGAGAAACATACGTCCTTTCGGACTCCGATGGGGGTATTCTGTTACACAGTGATGTCCTTTGGTTTAAAGAATGCAGGCGCTACGTACCAGCGTGTTATGAGTACTATATTTCGTAAACACTTGCTTAAGTCAGTCGAATGCTACGTCGACGACATCGCGGTCAAAAGTCGCTTTCATGGAGATCACCTCCATGATTTAAGAATCGTCTTTGATTTGATGAGGACACACCAATTAAAGATGAACCCAGCCAAGTCCTTCATAGGAGTGTCCAGTGGCAAGTTCTTAGGTTTTATCATTACTTCAAAGGGTATTCATGTTGACCCTGAGAATACAAAAGCCATCATTGAAATGCAACCACCAAGGAACCTCCGTGAACTTCATGGTCTTCAAGGACACTTGGCATACATCCGAAGGTTTATCTCTAACCTCTCAGGTCATTGCAAACCCTTTATGAGTTAATAAAGAAAGGAGTATCTTACGTCTGGACCGAGGAGTGCCAACGATCCTTCGAAGACATTAAAAGATATCTTACGAACCCTTCAGTCTTAGTAGCCCAGTCATAGGAAAACTTTTTCTGATGTATGTTCGATCCTTGGATCATTCTCTCGGAGTCTTGTTAGCATAGAATAGCAATGCAGGCCACAAACAAGCTATCTACTACCTCAGTCGTCAACTAATGGGGTGTCACCCTCATTTCCCGTATTTCCCGTATTTCGTATTTATACTCGTATCTGGATTTTGGCATGTATTTTTATTTTTTCTCAACTTGTGGAATTTTGGTATTTCTCGTATTTTGGGTTTTGACATGGCTCGGTTTTAATTGGATTGGGTTGGTTTGGTTTGGTTTAATGTGTATTGGAACACCTTAGCCTATGCTCCACCCTCAACACACCACATCCCACCCTCATTAAAACTCTACCAACTTTCTCTCTCTCCTCATAAACCTCCATTAATTTTCTTCTTCTCCTTCCTCTACACAACACCAACCCATAGGCAAGTGCACCTTGCCACCATATGAGAACCCTATTTTATTTATCCATTTGCTAGATTAGGACATGGTGATCAACATTAGAACTTAGCATTTTATGATTTGGAATCTCTATTGTTCTAGATCTAAGTTTTTTTTATTTTTAGATTTACATGGTTTTGATCTATTTAAGTTGGATTTTCATGAGTTTTGATGTTTCCATGTGGAAGAGAGTTCAATTTCACCCAAGATGGAACTTTGGAAATCCGGATTTGGAGTTCGGATGGCCTAGTTGTGATGTTTTGAAGTTTTTGGGAGCCATTGGAGCCTCTTCTCAGCCATGGAGTTCTTGCTGGTTTGGAGAAGACAGTGAGCAGTGTGCAGAGCTTTTTAGCTTACGCCACTGAGCTGCGCGCGCTCTTTAGCGCCGCGTACGCAGACTTGGGTACGCTTCCTGTTGGAAGCGTGTCTCTTGCGTACGCAGACTTGGGTACGCTTCCTGTTGGAAGCGTGTCTCTTGCGTACGCAGACTTGAGCGTGCCCTGGTATGCAGGCTTGAGCGTACGCATGTCTTGTGCGAACGCTGCTCTCCTGCGTGCGTGCTTTTGTGCGTACGCTGCTCTCCTGCGTGCGTGCTTTTGTGCGTACGCTGCTCTCCTGCGTGCATGCTTTTGTGCGTACGCTGCTCTCCTGCGTGCGTGCTTTTGTGCGTACGCAGCTCTCCTGCGTGCGTGCTTTTGTGCATGCGTTACTCTCCTGCGTGCGTGCTTTGTGCGGACGCGGCTCTCCTGCGTGCGTGCTTTTGTGCGTACGCTGCTCCCCTGCGTGCGTGCTTTTGCGTGTATGCTCCCCCTGCGTGCGTGCTCTTGCGTGTACGCCCAACCCCCCTGGCCTCTTGCTTAAACCCATTTTGGCTCTTGGAGTGTTGGTTTTATTTCTCGACTTGGTTTCTCTTTTGTGGATTTGGGTTTCCTGAGATCGTGTTCAACACAGCACGACTATCTCGACCCGACACGGCCTAACACGAATTATAAGTAATTGTTTATGACTAGTACGGTTTTCGAGATTTTCTGTGAATTATGATCCTGGTATTCTCTGATCTCCTTCCTAGTGACCCAGTGGGGTGCACACCTAACTTGTAACTTGTAATTAATCCTTGTGACTTGGTAACTTGATAGTGGCCCGTGGCGGCGCACTCCTGACTTGTAGCATGACTTGATAACTTAATGCTGTTGCGACGGCTAACTTAACTTGACCTGCCTTGACACCGTGGGTGGTTCTTTCTTGCTTGCTTGTTAAATCCATTTGTCCTGTCTTGCATCATGTCTAGGATGGGACTCCTGAGTACCACGGTCAGAGGTACCTACCAAAATGGATTAAGGCTAACAACTAGAATAACACAGTAGTCATGAAGAGATGACACAGCTACAGGCAATCCCGGTACCTGGGCGCTCTTGGGATCTGTAACCTGCCGTCGAGTAGGGCACATTTCCAGCACACCGTCGCGTATTGCACCCTCTAAGTCACCTAAGGGTACATTTGTCTCCCGGGCGATGTATCCACCAGAATTCAACCCCTAATTTTCGACCTGGGTAACCTGGATGGTCTGCAGGGCTTGTGGCTGTGGAATCATCTCACTGCATCTTGTTAGTAATTAGGCCTGTGATAATCCTAGTTAGTTAAAGTAGTAAGCCGTAGTATCTGCTTGGCCGTGATTGATTGAATGAGGTATAACCAGTCTAGCCATGTACAAAATTGCTTCCTGTCTTGATTTTTTATATTATTATCTTGCCGATAAATGGTGGGAAACCAAGTTCTGTTCAGATGAAGGGTTACAACCCCGGTCCTTGTTTGGTTTACGGGTTGTAACCTGGCTATCGAAATAGTTCTATGGTTATCTCGTCGAATATCATCCTGGCATGTTTTCGTAAATTTTAGTTTTAATATTAGATTTTCTTGTGCTAATTGCTGGCTTTTGTTCTTATTTCGTGGCCCCCTTGTGGTACTTGCTCTTTCTGGGGTTGACCCAGCTGGTTTTGTGTGGCCAGATTTCGGAGCAGCTCCCGAGGATCTACCAAGCTTCTAGCCCAATGGTGACAACTAGACGAAACCCGGGCCTAGAGTGGGTTTTCCTTTTGTCTTGTCCACTTCATTGTAAAACTATTCTTTTGAGGCGTTTAGCCGACGAGCACCTGTTATCTCGATGCACTTTTACTTACTGTCTGCCTACGGGCTGTAAACATGATTAACAAATCCTAGGGTTGATCATGTATGACTAAACTCTTGCTAGTCCTAACATTTTGTAACGACTAGCTTCATGATCAGCTGAATATGTAATATTTGGGACGCCTTATTATTGTATATTTAATGATCATACATCTTGCGACCTTACTTACTTGCTTGCGATTGAGACATTAGGCTTGTTCATGACCATAAGAGACTGTTGGCTTGTAGTAAACCCTCATATATCTAGACAGCCGTGATCGTATATCGAGGTGGTTTCCATTTCAATATACGTTGCTGGCTATGTCTGCCCCCGCTCTCCAGTATTCTGGTTCTGGGGCGTGACATGGTTTAAGTGGTGGCCCATACAGGTCTTGTAAATCAAGATATATGGGGGTTTACCAGATAGATGTCTCAATCAGTACTCGTCCTTGATCTCTGTTCGTATCTTCTGAATCCCTGGATTCTTGTCCTGATCCTGTGCTTATATCATTGATCTGTCCTGGTCCTTTCCTTATTGTTCCCTGTGTCGTCTTCTTCAGCGGCACTGTACCTGGTCCTACCGATGAACGAGGTGGAGCACGTCCCGTGGATCAGCAGCAACCCGGAGATTAAGCCCAGCATTCCGGGGTAGCCTCCAGAGTTGTACCTACGGGAGGTGAGTCACCAGTTCGGCTCGTCCAGCCCGCAGAGCCAGATGATGGTACCTTAGTAGGCCTCATCAGAACCTTGATAGCTTCCCAGGATCGTCGAAGCGATGCCCTACACCAGACAGTTCAAGATGCTTTGACCAGAGACGGACATCCAGGGAACCAGGCGGCGAACAGTTTCAAGCGATTGAACCCTCCTTTCTTCGACGGCAGCGAGGATGCGATTGCCGCGGATGCATGGCTTCAGGATACCGAGGTGATTCTGGAAGCAGCTAGGACACCTGAGAATGAGAAGGTGGCGGTGGTACGCCTGCAGTTGTTGGACTTGGCTCGTAGTTGGTGGGCGGCACAAGCCATGGGATTAGTGGCACCCATTGCTTGGGCAGTGTTTAGAGAGAGATTCCAGACGAAGTACTTTGATGCTGTGGCTCGGTACGACCTGCAGACCAGATTTACCAACTTGAAGCAAGGAGGCAGAACAGTCGACAGTTATGCATCGGAGTTTTCTAGACTCAGTAGGTTTGCCCCCACCTTGGTGGCGACCAAGTTTGATAGGGCCCAGCGGTTCCAACAGGGACTGCATTTGGAGATCTTATTGGCGGTTGAGCAGTTCGAGCACCAGACGTTCGATGCAGTCTTGAGAGCAGCTAGGAAGCATGAGTATACCTTCCAGAGGATCGTGGATAGGACCGGAGGTAGGAAGCGGTCCCACAGTCAGATGCACCAATCATCAGCTCCAGCCCCGGCAGCTAGGGGATTGACCATTGGAACTCCGAGGCGGGCGGCCTCAGTAACGTCGGTTCAGCATTCGACCCCGACGTACCCGCAGCAGCAGAAGCAGAAGCAGACTTCCGCGATGGAATGTTCTCATTGCGGAAAGCCAGGGCATGCGGTGGCCGACTGTCGCAGGGTGCAGGGATTGTGCCTGGCTTGTGGAGCAGCAGATCATAGGGTAGGGGCTTGCCCGAATAGGGGTGGTTCATCAGCATCCAACCCTTCTAGCTCTTCTGTGAGGGGACCGGCCCCAGCACCAGTTCAGCAGCAGCAGTATCAGTCTTCGAGGCCCTTGCCGCCTCAGTCTCAGGCATTCCAGCAACAACACCCCCAGCAGTATGCACAAGCCCAGGCTCAGTTCCAGAATAGGCAGAGAGGTTTCCAGCAGAGGGGACCAGCAGCCAGAGGACAAGGTCAGGCCATGATGATGGCTATGGAAGAAGACGTTGCACCAGGTGAGGTTGTGGCAGGTACTATTCTCGTCAACTCCTCTCCAGCGTCTGTATTATTTGATTCTGGTACATCGCATTCATTCATGTCTGCACGATTCGCGACACGGATAGGATTGGTGCCCGAGTCATTATCAGTGAGGCTCAATATACTTACTGGTAATGGTCTTGTGGGAGTAGATCGAGTGTTTTCCTCGTGTCGGATCGTAGTTAGCGGTAGGGAGTTTCCCGCTAGATTCATAGAGTTTTCTATGGCAGACTATGATGTAGTCCTAGGCATGGATTGGTTGAGGAACCAGTATGCTAGGATAGACTGCCATACTGGCAGAGTTGTCTTTATTATCCCCGGCGAGCCAGAGTTTTCGTTTTCCAGAGGCGCAGTGGAGCCATCTCTCCCAGCATTGTGGATGGCAGAAGCAGCAGTGCAGTTGCCCCGGATAGTTGAAGAGTTTCCAGATGTCTTTCCAGAGGAGCTTCCAGGGATGTCGCCAGAGCGGGAGATTGAGTTCACTATAGACTTGATTCCCGGGACAGCACCAGTATCAGAGCGAGTCTACAGGATGGCACCTTCAGAGTTGGAAATTTTGTACAAGATGATTGAAGAACTGAGGACCAAAGGATTCATTCGTGCAAGTGGATCGCCTTGGGGAGCCCCGATGCTTCTTGTAAAAAAGAAGGATGGTACGTCCAGGCTATGTGTTGATTATCGTACCTTGAATTCGGTGACAATCAAGAACAGATACCCTCTTCCGAGGATAGATGACTTGTTTGATCAACTCAGAGGGGCTTCAGTGTTCTCGAAGATCGACTTGCGGTCGGGATACCACTAGATCAGAGTCAGAGAGCAGGACATCCCAAAGACTGCATTCAGATCGAGGTATGGACATTGGGAGTTCCTTGTTATGCCTTTTGGAGCGACCAATGCGCCGGCCGTATTCATGGACCTCATGAATCGCATTTTCATGCCTTACTTGGATCAATTTGTGGTCGTGTTCCTAGATGACATCCTGGTCTACAGCAAGAGTGAAGCAGAGCATGAGCAACATCTCCGAGTCGTCCTCCAGACGCTTAGGGAGCATCAGTTGTACGCTAAGTTCAGTAAATGCGAGTTCTGGCTCGATCGCATTTCGTACTTGGGTCACATCATTACCTGAGGAGGAGTGGAAGTGGATCCCCAAAAGATTGTGGCTATCGAGTCATGGCCAGTACCCAGCTCAGTGGCAGAGGTTCGCAGCTTCCTTCGATTGGCCGGCTACTACCGGCGGTTTGTTTCAGATTTCGCAAGGATTTCAGCGCCGATGACCCGGTTGACCCGTAAGGATGTGCCGTTTGTTTGGACAGCAGAGTGCCAGGAATCATTTGAGAAGTTGAAGCAAGGTTTGATAACGGCTCCCATTCTCACCCTTCCAGATGGGACCGGAGGATTCACAGTTTATTGCGACGCTTCAGGCAGAGGATTGGGGTGTGTCTTGATGCAGCATGGGAAGGTAATATCTTATGCGTCACGTCAACTTCGTGATCATGAGAAGAATTACCCGACCCACGACTTGGAATTAGCGGCGGTAGTGTTTGCTTTGAAGTTGTTGAGACACTACTTGTACGGAGATAGAGTGGAGATCCTTACTGATCATAAGAGCCTGAAGTATGTTTTCACCCAGAAGGACCTTAATATGCGGCAGAGAAGATGGCTCGAGCTACTGGTGGATTATGATGTGGATTTGCAGTATCATCCCGGGAAGACCAACGTTGTAGCAGATGCATTGAGCAGGAGAGCCGGAGTTTATTTCCTGACGGCGCAACCAGAATTATTGGCAGATCTTCAGAAGATGGGAATTGAAGTGGTTCTTCCAACCAGCATGGCATTGATGGCCAGTCTACAGGTTCAGTCCAGCATAGTTGAGAGAATCCGGATGGCACAGTCAACAGATTCCAAGATCCAGCGACTCAGAGCAGAATGTGAAGCTGGAAGAAGGCCAGAGTTATGTATCCATGAAGACGGTACACTTCGGCACGGCACTCGTCTTTGTGTACCCAGTAGAGATATCAGACAGGAAGTCATGGCAGAAGCCCACAGTTCACAGTATTCTATTCATCCGGGTGGTACGAAGATGTATCGCGATATTCGTCAGCATTTCTGGTGGAATGGCATGAAGAGGGAGATAGCCCGGTTTGTCTCTCGGTGTTTGGTTTGCCAACAGGTTAAAGCTGAACATCAGAGGCCCGCTGGACTTCTTCAACCCTTACCGATCCCAGAATGGAAATGGGAACATATAACCATGGATTTCGTGACCGGATTGCCCAGATCTCCGGCCGGCAGAGATGCTATTTGGGTAATTGTGGACAGGCTTACCAAGGTGGCACACTTTCTCCCATTCAGAGTTGGACAGTCGACGGCACAGTTAGCAGAGATGTATCTCAGGCAGATCGTCAGGCTTCACGGTGTGCCAGTCAGCATCACCTCGGACAGGGATTCAAGATTCACATCACACTTTTGGCGCAGCTTGCAGAAGAGTTTGGGGACTCGCCTTCAGTTCAGCTCAGCTTATCACCCGCAGACGGATGGTCAGTCAGAGCGCACAATCCAGACTCTTGAAGATATGTTGAGATCTTGTACCCTTGACTTCGGTGGTTCATGGGAGAATCATCAGCACCTGGTAGAATTCTCGTACAATAACAGTTATCAGGCCAGTATCCAGATGGCACCCTTCGAGGCTCTTTATGGCAGAAAGTGCAGATCCCCGCTAGCATGGGACGATGTCGGGGAGAGGCAGATGCTCGGACCCGAATTAATTTCCCAGACGGTTGAAGTGGTCAGGAAGGTCAGAGATCACCTCCGAGTTGTCCAGGATCGCCAGCGCCATTGGGCCGATGCTCATCGGCGTCCCTTAGAATTTGCTGTCGACGACCATGTATTCCTTAGGATCTCGCCTAACCGCGGTGTCATTCGCTTTGGCGTGCGGGAAAAGCTTAGTCCTAAGTATATAGGGCCGTTCGATATTCTAGAGCGAGTAGGAGATGTATCCTATCGTCTCGCTCTTCCGCCGTCGCTAAGTGAGGTACATGATGTATTCCATGTGTCCCAATTACGACGGTATATTCCGGACCCGAGCCACATCCTAGACCATTCGGAATTGGTTGTTGGTACCAACCTTTCGTATGAGGAGAGGCCCGTGTCTATTTTGGACCGGAGGGAAAAGATACTCAAGAATAAGACTATTAAATTAGTCCGTGTTGCTTGGGGTCATCACTCTCTAGGTGAGTCAACGTGGGAGCGTGAGGACGACATCCGATCGCGATATCCCTACCTGTTTGACTCGTGAGGTATAATGTCTTTCTTATGCCTTAGGTTTTCCCTTCCTCGCTTGCATTGTATGATTGAACTGCTTAGTGTAGCTTGCCTGTGCTTAGTGTAACTTGTCGTGGCAATCTCTAGCTCCTTGATTAAATTCCGAGGACGGAATTCTTTTAAGGTGGGTAGAGTTGTCACCCTCATTTCCCGTATTTTCCGTATTTCGTATTTATACTCGTATCTGGATTTTGGCATGTATTTTTATTTTTTCTCAACTTGTGGAATTTCGGTATTTCTCGTATTTTGGGTTTTAACATGGCTCGGTTTTAATTGGATTGGGTTGGTTTGGTTTGGTTTAATGTGTATTGGAACACCTTAGCCAATGCTCCACCCTCAACACACCATATCCCACCCTCATTAAAACTCCACCAACTTTCTCTCTCTCCTCATAAACCTCCATTAATTTTCTTCTTCTCCTTCCTCTACACAACACCAACCCATAGGCAAGTGCACCTTGCCACCACATGAGAACCCTATTTTATTTGTCCATTTGCTAGATTAGGACATGGTGATCAACATTAGAACTTGGCATTTTATGATTTGGAGTCTCCATTGTTCTAGATCTAAGTTTTCTTTATTTTCGGATTTACATGGTTTTGATCTATTTAAGTTGGATTTTCATGAGTTTTGATGTTTTCATGTGGAAGAGAGTTCAATTTCATCCAAGATGGAACTTTGGAAATCCGGATTTGGAGTTCGGATGGCCTAGTTGTGATATTTTGAAGTTTTTGGGAGCCATTGGAGCCTCTTCTCAGCCATGGAGTTCTTGCTGGTTTGGAGAAAACAGTGAGCAGTGTGCAGAGCTTTTTAGCTTACGCCACTGAGCTGCGTACGCTCTTTAGCGCCGGGTACGCAGACTTGGGTACGCTTCCTGTTGGAAGCGTGTCTCTTGCGTACGCTGACTTGGGTACGCTTCCTATTGGAAGCGTATCTCTTGCGTACGCAGACTTGGGTACGCCGCCTGTTGGAAGCGTATCTCTTGCGTACGCAGACTTAAGCGTGCCCTGGTACGCAGGCTTGAGCGTATGCATGTCTTGTGCGTACGCTGCTCTCCTGCGTGCGTGCTTTTGTGCGTATGCTGCTCTCCTGCGTGCGTGCTTTTGTGCGTACGCTGCTCTCCTGCGTGCGTGCTTTTGTACATACGCTGCTCTCCTGCGTGCGTGCTTTTGTGCGTACGCAGCTCTCCTGCGTGCGTGCTTTTGTGCGTGCGCTGCTCTCTTGCGTGCGTGCTTTGTGCGTACGCTGCTCTCCTGCGTGCATGCTTTTGTGCGTACGCTGCTCCCCTGCGTGCGTGCTTTTGCGTGTATGCTCCCCCTGCGTGCGTGCTCTTGCGTGTACGCCCAACCCTCCTGGCCCCTTGCTTAAACCCATTTTGGCTCTTGGAGTGTTGGTTTTATTTCTCGACTTGGTTTCTCTTTTGTGGATTTGGGTTTCCTGAGATCTTGTTCAACACAGCACGACTATCTCGACCCGACACGGCCTAACACGAATTGCAAGTAATTGTTTATGACTAGTACGGTTTTCGGGATTTTCTGTGAATTATGATCCTGGTATTCTCTGATCTCCTTCCTAGTGACCCAGTGGGGTGCACACCTAACTTGTAACTTGTAATTAATCCTTGTGACTTGGTAACTTGATAGTGGCCCGTGGCGGCGCACTCCTGACTTGTAGCATGACTTGATAACTTAATGCTGTTGCGACGGCTAACTTAACTTGACCTGCCTTGACACCGTGGGTGGTTCTTTCTTGCATGCTTGTTAAATCCACTTGTCCTGTCTTGCATCATGTCTAGGATGGGACTCCTGAGTACCACGGTCAGGGGTACCTACCAAAATGGATTAAGGCTAATAACTATAATAACACAGTAGTCATGAAGAGATGACACAGCTACAGGCAATCCCGTTACCTGGGCGCTCTTGGGATCTGTAGCCTGTCGTCGAGTAGGGCACATTTCCAGCACACCGTCGCGTATTGCACCCTCTAAGTCACCTAAGGGTACATTTGTCTCCCGGGCGATGTACCTACCAGAATTCAACCCATAATTTTCGACCTGGGTAACCTGGATGGTCTGCAGGGCTTGTGGCTGTGGAATCATCTCACTATATCTTGTTAGTAATTAGGCCTGTGATAACCCTAGTTAGTTAAAGTAGTAAGCCGTAGTATCTGCTTGGCCGTGATTGATTGAATGAGGTATAACCAGTCTAGCCATGTACAAGATTGCTTCCAATCTTGATTTTTTACATTATTATCTTGCCGATAAATGGTAGGAAACCAAGTTCTGTTCAGATAAAGGGTTACAACCCCGGTCCTTGTTTGGTTTACGGGTTGTAACCTGGATATCGGAATAGTTCTATGGTTATCTCGTCGTATATCATCCTGGCATGTTTTCGTAAATTCCAGTTTTAATATTAGATTTTCTTGTGCTAATTGCTGGCTTTTGTTCTTATTTCGTGGCCCCCTTGTGGCACTTGCTCTTTCTGGTGTTAACCCAGCTGGTTTTGTGTGGCCAGATTTCGGAGCAGCTCCCGAGGATCTACCAAGCTTCCAGCCCAATGGTGACAACTAGACGAAACCCGGGCCAAGAGTGGGTTTTCCTTTTGTCTTGCCCACTTCATTGTAAAACTATTCTTTTGAGGCGTTTAGTCGACGAACACCTGTTAGCTCGATGCACTTTTACTTACTGTCTGCCTACGGGCTGTAAACATGATTAACAAATCCTAGGGTTGATCATGTATGACTAAACTCTTGCTAGTCCGAACATTTTGTAACGACTAGCTTCATGATCAGCTGAATATGTAATATTTGGGACGCCTTATTATTGTATATTTAATGATCATACATCTCGCGACCTTACTTACTTGCTTGCGATTGAGACATTAGGCTTGTTCATGACCATAAGAGACTGTTGGCTTGTAGTAAACCCTCATATATCTAGACAGCCGTGACCGTATATCGAGGTGGTTTCCAATTCAATATACGTAACTGGCTATGTCTGCCCCGCCTCTCCAGTATTCTGGTTCTAGGGCGTGACATCGGGGCCAAACACAGATACACTCCTGTCGAGAAGGAGTGTCTTACCCTCGTCTTCGCCACTCAGAAAACCAAATATTATATAGTGGGTCAGACGATTCATGTTATCTCTCGGGTCAATCCCCCTAGGGTTCTCATGACCAAACCAGGAGCATTAAATTCACGCCTTGCCACGTGGGCAATACTATTATCACCCTATGACATGATGTCGTCCCGTAAAAGGCAATCAAAGGCCAAGGATTGGCTAATTTCCTAGTGGCCCATCCCGTAGCAGAGACATCGAAACTTTACGAGGATATCGAAGACGAGGTAATGGATGCCCATACTACGACAGAAGAGCCAGTCTGGCACTGTTCTTTGATGGTGCTTTGAGAACAGGACCCAAAGGCGATATTGTGGCAGGAGTGGGGGTAGTGCTAATCTCTCCTGACAATTTGGTCATCCAACGAGCGTATTTACTCTCAGAACAGTGTTCTAATAACGTTGCTGAGTATAACGCTCTCATCATCGGACTTCGACTAGCCAAATAATCGGGGGTCGACCTTTTAGAATCTTACGGTGATTCTCAGTTTATTGTCAACCAAGTTCGGGGTCAATACGAGGTTCGACATGAGAACCTGATCCTGTACCATCAAGCAGCAATTTCCATAATCTCTACCTTCACAAGGTTCTTTATAGAACACGTTCCCCGATTACGAAACCTGGAAGTTGATGCTCTAGCGGGACTTGCGGCATCATTAACAGCACCTGTCAGAACTCAGCACACTTTTACAGTGATCGGTCAAGAGTTGGTATGTCCTAAGAATAATTTGTGCATGCAAGCTTACCACTCTATAGAGGCAGGAGAAAATGTTCGAGATTGGCGATCCCATTTTATAGATTTTGTAGTGTATGGAATCTTGCCAGATGACACGAAAGAAGTAGCCTACGTTAGAAGGCGCTCTCTTCGGTTTTACTTTGATACTCAAACTAAAACGTTATATCGCCGCTCCTTCGATGGACTCCTACTCCGATGCCTATCAGGTCAGGAGGCTAAAGACGCACTGCATGAGGCTCATGACGACACTTGCGGAGCTCATCAATCGGGACCTAAACTGCAAGACCAACTCAGGTGCATGGGTTACTATTGGCCCATAATGATAGCTGATGCCCTGGCGTATGCTAAGAAATATCTGATGTGTCAGATCAACGCTGACTCATTCACCAACCTTCGGAGTTCTTGTGCCCAACGGTCGCATCTTGGTCGTTTGAAGCATGGAGGATGAACATCATCGGCACGATCACCCCTTCCCTCATTAAAAGGTCATCGCTTCATTATGGCTATAACCGACTATTTTTCTAAGTGGTCGGAAGCTATACCACTCGTGGAAGTAAAAACTTCTGATGTGATCAAATTTCTTAAGCATCATTTCATTTACCAGTTTAGGTTACCATGGAGGACCATCCACGATAAAGGTCCGCAATTCGTTAGCAACACCTTCCGTCGATTCTGTGACCAAAACCGAATCCACAGCATAGCATCGACAGCCTATAACCCAGCAGCCAACGGGTTGGCAGAGGCTTTCAATAAAATAATTATCAAACTCCTTAAAAAAGTCGTGCCTTGCAATAAGCATGACTGGAATGAGAAGCTAGGCGAATGCCTCTAGGCTTACCGAACCACGGTCCGTACGCCTACCGGTAGTATGTCGTTCTCACTGGTATACGGAAGCGAAGCTGTGCTCCCTTTAGAACTCCAAATTCCCTCTCTACGGGTGTCTCTTAATAGTCATATGACTACAGAGGATAATCATCGCTTGCGACTGCAAGAATTGGAAGCACTTGACGAAAAACACCTTCAAGCTCAACAACGCATTGAGCGATACTAGACACAAATCTCAGGAGCCTTCAACAAAAAGTCAAAGAAAGGTCATTTTGGGTCGGTGATCTTGTCCTATCTGTTAGAAGGCCAATGATTATGACTCATAAGACTGCTGGAAAGTTCCAACCTAAATGGGAGGGAACGTTTGTTGTTGAAACAGTCTATTCCAATGGCGCGTACCGGCTAGCAAAACCTAATGGAGATTTGCTCATGATGCCTATTAACGGCAAGTTTCTCAAGAAATATTATGTATAGATGTCCAGTTTATCTCCCACCCTTACATTTATTCTTATGTCTACCATGTCCATATTACCTCTGAGTATGCATTCTTACCTGTCGATCTTGTTTCAACACGTCCATATTACCTCTGTTGACTAGACCGCCACTCTGATTTATCATCGACACCTAGTTCTAGTTGTATTCATGATAAGTCCACTAAATGAATACGATTCTTGAGAGAACAAACATGTTCATACTACCTCTGAGTTATTCCTATGTTTCTTACCATGTTTTCTAAGGACCTCTGAGTAAGTTACTTAAGTAGAATCCGGTGTTTGTCACGTCCATAAAAGAGAACTACGAACTACAACCTTAAATTCAGCAAATGCAGAATTCATAACACAAGAGCAAAAACAAAAGGTTCTTTACTTCTCTCCATAAAAGGAGTAAAAAAAGGACTACGAACTACATAACAGCAGAAAAAGCAAATGCAGAAGACGAGTTTTATTTCCTCCCCCGCAAATGGGGACTACGTCGATGAAAACCTTAGATCCAGGGAGAATGGTAGCATTGGGGTAGATACCATTCCCTCAACTAGCGCCCATATGAAGGTTCTAACTGATTAAAGTCCTTGGCAGGAGACGGGTAGCCAGAACTCCCGGTGCAGCTACCTTCGGATGTCGGTTCTTCCTTGAGAGCGACCTCAATTTTAGGAATTATTTCCTCCTTAATGGTCGCTGATTCCTCTTTGACGAAGAGAGACGGCGCTTCCTCTTTAATGGCGACCTCAGCTTTCGACGTCACCTTAGATACTACAAAAAGATAGACAAAACGAGTTAGAACAATACTGCGTAAAAAAATAGTTGAAGAAACGTACATGCACTTTTTCAGGCGCATAGTCTTCACATGCCTGCCAAAAAGACGAGCGCGTAGTTCTCATGCGCCCATCAAAAATACAGGCACGTAGTTCTCACGTGAACATCAAAAGAACAGGCGCGTAGTTCTCACGCACCCATCAAAAAGACAGGCGCGTGAGCTACCCGCGTGTGGTCGACTCGAGAGTTACCGCGGAGGAGTTCAGCTAAACTCAAAATACAAGACCGGCCGAGAGTTTCGACGAAGGGGGTCGAACCCTCGACTTCGCCACGGACGTCGGGATGAGTTTGATCGTTAGCGGCCGCCTTGGCTTTTCCCTTTCCGTTTGCAGCGACTGACTTTAGAGCCTTGTCGAAGCAGAGTCGGCGTGGAGACGGCGTGAAGTCGACGAGATGAAATCGGAGAAGAAGGAGTTGGAGAAAGTAGGGAAGTTTGAGAAAATCTCTCTCTTTTAAACACCCAACCCCTATTTATAGGCGTTGCACGCACACATTTCGAGATAGAAATGAAACGCCCACCGCCGTTTGCCAAGATCAAAAAAAATCAATGGACGCTTATCCCGAAGAGGATCTTGCTGACGTCATTCAACACACGCGCAATGCTTATGTTCAAAATATTTCTAACTTTTCTCAGAAAATTAGAAAACTTTGAAGGAGATTTTATAGAAGCATGGAACATGCGCCATACAAACCCGTGCCTCAGCATAAGTCTACGCCTCCAGTAGATAGCTTCGATTCCCATACTGAAAAGACGGCTATGACACGAAAGCCGATGGGTCATAATTAAAGGCACTCACGCTTCAACACGGGTAAAATCCCCCTCATACTCATGCCTTAGTTAGGGGCGCCTCTCCATCTACCCATGCCTCACTCGTACAAGCGCGTCCTTATAGGAGTGACATCACTTACATCCCAAACTTGAAATTGGGCGGAGGACTTCGATCCCTGTGCTACGAAGATGGCCACGACACGAGTATCGAGGGGTCATGATTACTAATGTTGCTCATACTTTGATAAACGCGCATCTCTACGACTGGTCACGCCTCACTTATACAGGCGCACCCGCACTCACGCCTCAAGCATACGGGCATGCCTAGTCACTTCCCCCCAGATTGCATTTAGTAAGTCGAATCTTTCTCGAGACGTCAAATCAAACGCTTCGACTCTCATGCCAATGATGAACCTAGAAGGATAAAATACATTTACTTCGAAAATAATGCAAAACAGGCGCGTGTTGCCTAGATACATAAAGGCGCATGTTAGACTACTTTATCAGGCGTATGCCATCAGACTCTCTCCTGAGCGCATGAACTTTACACTCATAGATTTCCTCAATACACTACCCAGGACAGTGATTTCTGGGCACGTGTATGTCTTTTTGGCCATGACGATACTAAGCGCACGCTACGTGTTGAAGATCCATTCACACTACAGAACAAGTCTCAAGGAGTTCGAGATTCTCTCTAATAGCCTATCTGATACGTGGCTTTTATTGCAACCAACTCCTCTTTTTGGGCGCCATGTGGCAGTGGAAGGCCTATGTGCCTTTCTAAGTACAGGCGCATGCACCCTCTTCCCCTCAGCTATAAATATGAGGGCTTTCCTCCATTCAAACCCCCGGTTCCTGAATTCCTCAAGAAGTTCCCGAGCAAGCTCGAGAGAGTTCTTGTCGTTTTTCCTTAGTCAGTGAAACTAAGCCCGACAGTCCTCCCTCACAGTCAGATCGTCAACGGAGTAAAAGAAGCAATCCTCCCCGTTCACAACCCAGATCAAAAACAAAGTGCGATCAGAAATTCCTGTTCAGGAGTTCCTTCTTGCATTCTCGTTCACAGTCTTCCCAGAAGCCTACTCTCAAGAGCTTACGAAGCGATGTCGAACAACAAGTAAAGATGCAATAGAGAAAAAAGAAAACATGTATATGTACTGGAAATAATAAACATGCACAAGAAACCACTAGCAAGAACATGTATGAACGATACAACTAGCAATGAACATGTACAAGTAAAACAGACAGTGTGTTTGAAATATATTTCGACATGTGAACGGGTGGGCTAATACGACACATCATAGATGGTTGTCCACATTACAAGGTACGACTAACCCATATGTGAGGTGTATTACTTAGCTATCTACATTAACATTTATTGGGGTTTGTTCACATACCTACTGAGCATTTTCCCTTCCGACTCACTAAACAATCAATAAACGAGCAATGATACAATCAAGCCTATCGTGTCACAATCGTGTCTCAACTGGATACTCAATGAAACACAATAATGATTAGCATTATAATGTACTAAGAACATAAAGCAATAGTGTACTTGCCTCGTTTAGTTGCAGTTGTTGTGACTTAATTATATTGTCACATAATAGTCGTAGATGTCATAACTATGGAAGACGGCCTCTAACGATGAAAAAGATCGTACCATTGGGTCCAGGACAGTCCAATTAGCTTATAATCGATATGAAGTAGTCATAATTTAGTAAAGGAATAGGAAACGACGATTAGTCATGGACAATATTTGATAATCAAAGGAAAATGTAAATAAATATCTATATTTATTTTTAGAAAATATTTATGATACCTTGAAAACTATATTTTAAATAATTTTTGATAAATAACTTGGAAATTGGGTCAACACTACGATTTAGAAAATACATCAATAATATTTGTAGGTCAATAGTTATATATTAAAAATACCATAAAAATAATATAATAATATACTTTAGGGCTTCTAAACCCGATTTGAAAAATAAATATAGGCCAAGCCTAATGTACTACCTTTGTTACAGATATAAAAATAATAATAAAAAATTAATAATATAATATATAACTAATGATATTAATAACTACATACATACATACATACATACATACATACATACATACATACATATATTATATATATATATATATATATATATATATATATATATATATATATATATATATATATATATATACAAAAAAATATATATATACATACAGTTTAAAATACTGTACTTTATACTAAGAATAAAATATTTAGCATAATATAATTTATTACCTTTCTCCATTGTTTTGGGTGCTTTTTGAAAAGGAAGAAAGAATAATAGAAGAGAGAGAAAAAGAATAATGGGAGAGAGAGAGAGAGAGAGAGTTCTTCTCTGAAGAAGAGAAGATGAATAATTCAAGAAGAGGGAAGAGGAATCGAGGGGAGAGAGCAGTAGAGGGAGAGATTCAACCGGAAAGGGAGTCCGTGACGATGGAGCCAGCCTCACCGAGAGGCACTCGGCGGCGTAGGCGCACGGAGGAGAGGACGAGGCACATGCATGAAGAGTCAGTGGCTCACCGCGGTGGCGGTGGACACCTCGCCAGGCAGCTGGAGATCGGGAGGGCGGGGCAGCGAGCAGACGCCGACGCTAGACTTTGTGACAATGGCTCCGGTCGGCAGTGCTGGCGACTCGAGGCCAGGCAGAGCAGCTCCTGTGGCGATGACAGCCCCGACGACAATAAGCGACCGGACATAAAGGACGGTGAGGAAGGTTCGTGTCTTGGCTGGATACAGTGGATGTGAGGAAGAAATCGAGCGGTGCTAGGGTCAAGCTTGGGTGCTGCAGCGCCCGACCGGTGTGAGTTTGGCAAGAGACGGGGGACTACGAACTGACAAGGCGGTAGAAGCGGTGGGTCAGGAACAACCACGGTGGCATTGGGTGTAGGGAGTGGCGTGGAGGCCTAAATCGGTGGCAGACGTCTGGTTATGTGTTCGTGGAGGATGGATTGGATT
The DNA here is from genome assembly GCA_029216955.1 of Iris pallida. Lineage (NCBI taxonomy): Eukaryota > Viridiplantae > Streptophyta > Magnoliopsida > Asparagales > Iridaceae > Iris > Iris pallida. Next base: position 25,313 of record JANAVB010014365.1, read on the forward strand.
TGGCGACACCGCGGTGGTGGGTGCTACGGTGGTACAGATGAAGTCTGGACGGGGTCGTAGAAGATGGTCGGGGCTGTCACAACAGAGGCATGTGGTCAGAAATTAGGGTTAGGGTTAGGGTTTCGACATGGAAAAATTTGGGGTTCGTGTCCGGGATTGTCGGACACGAATACAAAGATATAATTGTAATAATAAAAATAGTAAAAAAGGGAATATGGACACGATGCATGACACGATGATGGCGATGATGATTATGGTTGTTGATGACTTGTGGGAAGAAAATAGAGGAAGGCTCCTCTATACATAGGAGTTGGGGACTCCTTAATTAGGTAAGGACTAAGATTCATAGAACAAATATTTCCATAGATTCAAATCCAATAATTTAGATATCTCAAATCTAAAACTTATAATTGACAAAAAATAATTTAATCGATGGCTAATATCTAATATCTATGATTTCAAATAAACAGATTTATAAATCAAAACTTTTAAAAATAGAGGATAATAATAAACCAAATACTTCCATATTTATAAATATCAAATTGTAAAATTGGTTATAATAAAACAAACAATTCTCGAATATATTTCTATAAATACAAAATTAATTTTAAAACAAATTGGCAAAGCCCTTCCTTAATCAAAATACCTTTTATAGATTTTTTTTAAAAAAAATTTACTCAAAAAATATTTAAAACTAAAAATAAATAAAAAATTTTAAAAAATTTTGGGAAGTGGGTTTTAAAATCTGCCCACCTTAGAAAATTTTCGTCATCAAAATTTCAAAGGATACAAGTAAACACGACTAAGAATATAATCAAAAGATGATACGATCAATGATCAAAATTGGTCAGCGAATATAATCAAAATCTTGGAAAAGATGCCAATTGGCATGATCGAGATATAATCAAAATAGTCTAGCCGCGAACAAAAATCGTTTAAGGATGATCAAATCGAAATCGTTTCGATACGATTAACTATTTAACCAAAATCATTTAGACATGATTTTAGAATCAAAAGTATGATAATTGGTTCTAAATGATTACTACGAAGAAACTAAATGACAATTCTCGATTCTCGAATAGGAAAGATAAGGAAGAACTAACAGTTTATTGAGAAGAGGGTAATAAGAAATAAGGCATCAAATCAATTTGAAATCGGGAATTCATGCCTCGTCTGTGTACATCTGGCTGAGTAAACTCTTGGTTCCATGACTCAAATAAGAATACGGTATCGAATACTTTATCAACTCTACCTAATATTGACATAACAACTCAAGGATCAAAATAAGACAATTAGGATATAGTTTTAATAATATTTGATAACCTACGCATACCTGAAATTACTTCAACTTAGGGGTCATGTCTTGCCAGTGCGCTGCTGGATGCAATGAACCCGTAGTCTCCATAACTCAAATAAATAGCGATAGTGCGCATCTGTCTTGCCATTGTAAGTCATCGAAAATTATTTCAACTATATCCATAAGAATTTCAAAGGAGCTTCTAGAAATTCAAACAAGTTGATCATGATAGAAAAGTGTAAGTATCTGTCCTTGAGTGAAAGTATCAATTTTTTTTTTGAAATCAAACAATCGATTAGGTACCAATTTTGAAAATTAAACTATCGATTAGGAAAAATGACCGAACACAAGGGAAGTAAAAAATTTCTAATTTCTATTTCTCTAATATTCAAGGATCGAGGAAAACATATATGTCTTGGATAATTGAATAAGGTTAGGCTCAAAACTCAACAGATGAAAATATAATATTGACTCTTAGAAAATAATTACTTATGGCCAATGGAAAATAAATAATCAATATGGACCGTATGATATGACAATGTTTAGAGAAGGCAGAAGAAAAAATTGCACAAATGATCAAGATTAGGAATTGAAACCTAGAAAGTCCTAATTTACCAGGCGAATAATCTACTCACCTTTGGTCATACCATCGTATTAAAATACAATAGCATATCCTTCTATGAAAGTTATCTAATAGGGTTAGAATTCAATAAATCCTTCGCTAAATCGCATGACCTATGTAGCATCCTTAACTACCCAATAGTCAAATTAATAAGGCCGTCTCTATGGTATACCTAGTCCTAGCCATTCTCCTAAAATCAATTCAATCATAATTGTGAATGAGCACTTCCTAATCGCAGGCTCGTAGTAGTGCAACTAAGTTCGCACAATTTTGCGAAAACATACCTACATGGGCCACCAAAAAACTTGTCACGACCCGCTCCCGCTTTTCGGGATACGAGTATATAGCCAAGTCCAGCCTACGCCAAAACATCGACGGTATTATGCTGTCTAGATCTCAATGTCAAACACAAATATAACAAAATCATATTTATTGCTCATTCACAACTATTCCATTTATAATTCTGATAATACATAAAAAAATAATATTCGGGAACAAACCCGCTAAATAAAAGAACTCTAGAATCTAAACTAGGCCTCCAAGATCTTTCTCTCTCTCTCTCTCTCTCTCTCTCTCTCTCTCTCTCTCTCTCTCTCCTGTACGGTCCATAGAGCAAAAGTAGAAAGCAGAAAAAGTCACCTGCAACGATCCAGTCAGGAATGGAGCAAAGTACAACCCTATTGTAATAATGTAACTTAATACAAAATAATCTAGACAAGTAGAGATACAATAGATAATAAAGAAAACATGTATATGAACTGGAAACAAAAAAACATGTACAAGAAACCACTAGCAAGAACATGTATGAACGAGACAACTACAATGAACATGTACAAGTAAAACAGACAGTGCGTTTGAAATACCTTTCGACAAGTGAACGGTTGGACTAATACGGCACATCATAGATGGCTATCCACATTATAAGGTATGACTAGCCCATATGTGAGGTGTATGACTTAGCTATCCACACTAACACTCATTGGGGTTTGTTCACATACCTACTGAGCATCCCCCCTCCCTCCGACTAACTAAACAATCAATAAACGAGCAATAACACAATCAAGTCTATCGTGTCACAATTGTGTCTCAACTGGATGCTCAGTGAAACACAATGGCAATTAACATTATAATGTACTAAGAACATAAAGCAATAGTGTACTTGCCTCGTTTAGTTGCAGTTGTTGTGACTTGATCATATTGGCACAAAATAGTCACAGATGTCATAACTATGCAACATGTTCTCTATCGCTGGAACAGACCGTGCTATTGGGTCCAGGACAATCTAATTAGCCTATGATCGATATGAAGTAGTCAGAATTTTGCAAAGGAATAGGAAACGACGATTAGTCATGGACAAGATTTGATAATCAAAGAAAAATATAAATAAATATCCATATTTATTTTTAGAAAATATTTATGATACCTTGAAAACCATATTTTAAATAATTTTTGATAAATACCTTGGAATATTTTTAGGTCAACATTATGATTTAGAAAATACATCAATAATATTTGTAGGTCAATAGTCATATATTTAAAATACCATAGAAATAATATAATAATATACTTTAGGGCTTCTAAACCCAATTTAGAAAATAAATATAGGCCAAGCCTAATATAATATCTTTGTTACAAATATAAAAATAGCAATAATACATTAATAATATAATTTATAACCAATGATATTAATAACAATAACAATAATGAATACTAAATAATTTCAAGGAGATATAATATATATATATATATATATATATATATATATATACTGTTTAAAATAACAATAATATATTAATAATATAATTTAAAATACTATACTTTATACTATGAATAAAATATTCAGCATAATATAATTTATTACCTTTCTCCATTGTTTCCAGTACTTTTTGGAAAGGAAGAAAGAATAATGGAAGAGAGAGAAAAAGAATAATGGAAGAGAGAGAGAGAGAGAGTTCTTCTCTGAAGAAGAGAAGACGAAGAAGAAAAATTCAAGAAGAGGGAAGAGGAATCGAGGGGAAAGAGCAGTTGAAGAGAGATTCAACTGGGAAGGGAGTCGGTGACGATGGAGCCGGCCTCACCGAGAGGTGCTCGACGGCGTCGGCACGCGAAGAGTAGGGGTGAGCATTCGGTTTATTCGGTTCCAATCGAACCGAATAACCGAAAACCGAATTGGACCGAAACCGAATAAACAAAACCGAAACCGAACCGAATTAAATCGGTTCGATTTTCGATTTATTCGATTTTTGGGTTTATTTGTGCATTTTTTGGTTAATATATATAGTAACTAAACATATATATATATATATATATATAAACTAAATTTTCTTATTCGGTTTTCGGTTTTGGACCGAAACCGAAACTGAAACCGAAACCCAAAACCGAAACCGAAACCGAATAAAAAATTTTAGTATTTTCAAAACCGAAACTGAACCGATTTTTTTTAAAAACTGAACCGAATCTCTTAATCGGTTCGGTTCGGTTCGGTTCGGTTTTCGGTCCAAAACCGAATAATGCTCACCCCTAGTGGAGAGTATGTGGCTCACCGCGGTGGCTGTGGACGCCTCGCCTGGCGGCTGGAGATCGAGAGGGCGGAGCAGCGAACAGACGCTGGCGCTAGACTTGGTGATCATGGCTCCAGTCGGCGGTCCACGACGCTGCTCGCGGAGAGGAGCTCGACAGTCGAGGAGATCGGCATCGATGGTGTTGCGGAGTGGCTCACCGGCACAGAGGTGGAGGATCGAGGCGACGTTCAACTAGGGCATCGAAGTGGTGGTCTCCATGGCGGAGGAAGGCGGTGTTGGCGACTCGACGCTAGACGGAACAGCTCATGTGGCGGTGACCGCCCCGACGACAACGAGCGACCAAACATAAAGGACGGTGAGGAAGGTCCGTGTCCTGGCTGGACACAATGGATGTGAGGAAGAAGTCGAGCGACGCTAGGGTAAAGCTCGGGTGCTGCGGCGGCCGGCCGGTGTGAGTTTGGCAAGAGACGTGGGACTGGGAACCGGCGAGGCAGTGGAAGCGGTGGGTCAGGGACAACCACGGTGGCATTGGGAATAGGCAGCGGCATTTAGACCGAAATCGGTGGCGGACAGGTGGTCAGGCGTTGGTAGTGGATGGGTTGGATTTGGCGACACCATGGTGGTGGGTGCTACGATGGTGCAGATGAAGTATGGACGAGGTCGCGGAGGATGGTCGGGGCTGTCACCGCAGAGGGTGTGGTCAGAAATTAGGGCTAGGTTTAGGGTTTCGGCAGGGAAAATTTTGGGGTTCGTATCCGAAGTTGTCGGACACGGATACAAAGATGTAATTGTAATAATAAAAATAATAAAAAAGGGGATATGGACACGGATACGATGCACGACACGATGATGGTAATGATGATTATGGTGGTTGAGGACCCGTGGGAAGAAAATAGAGGAAGACACCTATATACATAGGAGTTGGGGATACCCTAATTAGGTAAGGACTTAAGATTCATGAACAAATATTTTCATAGATTCAAATCCAATAATATAGATTACTAAAATCTAAATCTTATAATTGATAATAAAATAATTTAAACAATAGCTAATATCTAATATCTATGATTTTAAATAAACAAATTTACAAATCAAAACTTTTAAAAATAAAGGATAATAATAAACCAAATAATTCTATATTTAAAAATATAAAATTATAAAATTGAAAATAATAAATCAAACAATTCTCAAATATATTTCTATAAATACAAAACTAATTTTAAAACAAATCGAAAAAGCTCTTCCTTAATCAAAATACCTTTTATAGATTTAAAAATATAAAAATATTTTTTTAATTTGGAAAATATTTAAAACTAAAAATAAATAAAAATTTAAAAAAAATTCCGGAAAGTGGGCTTATAGTCATGCAAGATCCTATCGTTTAATAACCATCTTCGGATGTGTAAGATTATCATAGCCTGACCATATATTAAATAAGGTATTTCAATTGCACATAGATTCTGGCCTGACCACACATTGCTGTTAGTTAGATACACTGGTATCGGAGAAGAGAACATTGTAAAGAACTCATAACACTGTAGAGAACATACAACTGTGGAGAATGGAAGAGGCTTGCAAACACTATTATTTCTCACTCTGGGTCACTCTTCATCACCACCACCCCTGTTTGCACAAAAATCGAGGTATTTATAGCTATCCTCATGTCACGCTCCGATTCCGTCGAATCGATAGTCGTCCCTCGGGCGTGATGCCGTGCAAACCTAATTTACGATCGCACAAGGCATTGTCATAAGGTAATCCGAGACACGAGATCTAAGAGATTACGCAGACAAATTGATTCACACAATAAGTAAAGGAAACTTGATCTTTATTGATAATGAACATCTTTTACAGACTCCGATACAAGACTCATTGCCGCACATGCTACAACATGACTCGATTACAAAAGAGTACCGATGAGATAGCCGTTCCATACATTGCACACATCCCTCAATATACAGCACAGTACTCCAATGACCTGGATGGGAGGGACGCTGAGTCATCTCCCTTGGACTGTCGAGAGCCTTCAAAAGTGGAGTCGCAGAGAAAGTCTTCGACGTACGGCCGAAGCTTCAAAATCACAAACGCCACCGAGCTAGCTGGCACATCCTTCCTGGTTCGCGGGACCTGCAAAGAGCGAGGATCAGTACGATCACATGTACTGGCGAATGGCTAATTAAAATCCAAGCTCTGTATTTGATTCAAGAAGTTTCGTAAACATGTTAGCTAGCTATTTCAATGATCTTTCTAACCATCCTGTTCGATTTGCAATTAACATGTTTTGAGGCAAGCATATGAAATTGTATAACATTAAGCAACTATCATATTTATTCCGTGTCTCGTACATTTGTTAAGTCGTGGAAGGGTGTGAAGGCCATTGGCAATGTCAAGCCATCGCGGACTATAGCCGGGTTAGACGGCGACCCTTTCGCGGCGGGTAGCGAGCCCTGTGCGAAAGTTCCCGGATAACCCACGCCAATGAAGGGCTGGCATTTGCTATTCTCGTTCCTCCCGGGCTGAATCGGTCCCTTGGCCTAGGCAACCGTTCGAGGAAACTACACCTTGTCGACAAGTTGTCCAATGACCGTTTTGCTTACTTAGCCGTATCGTTGCGATAAACGTTAATCGATTCATTCATTGCTTTGCATAGGCTAAGTAGATTTGCATAAAGAACATATTTTCTATTTCCAATACCAGCAGTTGATAACAAGTGTTTCATGAAGAATCGTGCTACGATTTCTTTGATTCTACACTATTATGACAAGGATTCATTTTACTTTACATATTGAGTTTTGAAGTAGAGGGACGAGGCGAAGGAGGTCAGCCACTCGCCTTAGAATTTTCTCAAGCGAGCAACCGGTTGGCTGCGCTGACGTCGCCTACGCGATCACCTGCAATCGCATAAGCAACTGATTAGAACACTGGAGAATTCAAGGAATTTTGATAAGAATGCGAAGCTCTAAAACGCAAGTCAAGAAAATCCATCGAAAACATTCACGAAAACAAAGCCAAAGCCAAATCAAGCGCGGCATAAAAATCAGAGCAACGGGAGGTCTCTCCCGACTCAGCCGCAGAGCCAATCCTCGAGGCGCAACCCGCTGAATATGGGACTTGGTTCCGACGAAGCCATTCCATAACGTGGAATGGATCTTAATTCAACCGTTCCCGTTCGATCGACTCGGCCGATTCTGACCTATCGGTTCCGACAGAACTGATAACGACAGTGTTCCTTTCTCGCGCACCCCTTGGACGAAAATGGGGCACGATGTAGGGACGGGGCACTACACCATAACCAACTAATAAAAAGTTTCGTCCTCGAAACTTAAGGATAGAACCTACCTCTACGAGAACAATGAAGGAAATTTTTTCTTCATTTATGATTCAAGCTCCCACGTCGACTCTTCGACCGAATGGTTCCTCCAGAGGACGCGGACGAGAGGAATCGCTCGATTTCGCCGCGGCTTATCCTTGCGTTCTATGATTTCAACTGGCTCTTCAACGTAGGATAAGTCGAACTTTAGCTCTAGCTGGCCAAAATCTACCACGTGGCTCGGGTCGTGCACGTACTTCTGCAGTTGAGAGACATGGAAGACATTGTGTACACCTTCAAGCGCCGACGGTAGGGAAATTTTATAGGCCACTGGGACGACCCGTTCGAGTATTTCGAACGGCCCAACGAATCTCGGACTCAACTTTCCTTTCGCGCCGAACCGAGTAACTCCCCGCATGGGCGACCCCTTGAGAAATACGTGATCGCCTTCTTGAAACTCGAGGGGTCGACAATGAACGTCCGCATAGCTTTTGTGACGACTCTGCGCAGTCTTTAGTCTTTCCCGAATGAGTCGAATTTTCTGCACGGTCTGTTCTACCAGTTCCGGGTCGAGAATCTGCCGCTCTCCGACTTCATTCCAGCAAATGGGTGATCGGCATTTGCGTCCGTACAAGGCTTCATACGGCGCCATTTGAATGCTGGAATGATAGCTATTGTTGTATGCAAATTCGGCCAGAGGTAGATGATTGTCCCAGCTTGATTTGAAGTCAATTGCGTAGAGTCGTAGCATGTCTTCGAGAATCTGATTGACACGCTCTGTTTGGCCGTCGGTCTGAGGATGGTAAGCTGAGCTGAACTGCAACTTGGTACCCAGCGCCGACTGAAGGCTACTCCAGAATTGCGACATGAACCGTGAATTCCGATCAGAGACGATGGATACTGGAACTCCGTGCAGCCGTACTATCTCATCAAGATATATCTGCACCAGGCGATCAACGCTCCAAGTAACTTTGATGGCAATAAAGTGCGCTGACTTGGTTAATCGATCGATGATGACCCAGATGGCATCATTTCTCCACGGCGTCTTTGGCAGACCAACAATTAAATCTATGCACACATGCTGCCACTTCCATTCCGGAATTGCCAGATTTTGCATCTCCCCGTCCGGTCTCTGGTGCTCAGCTTTAACCTGCTGACAGGCCATGTATTGCGACACGAAAAGTGCCACATCTCTTTTCATCCCGTGCCACCAAAAGTTTGTGCGGAGGTCCTTGTACATCTTCGTGCTGCCGGGATGCAAGGTGTACTTTGCGTAGTGCGCCTCCGACAATATCTCCTTTCTAAGTTCTGAATCATCCAGAACGCATAGCCTACCCCTCAATCGAAGCATGTCGGTGTTTGCCATTAAAATTGTTTTGATTGAAATCTTAATACAAACAGAACAGTGATACAATATAGGACTTAGATGTAGTCCTAGGAGTACACTTTTGTTTAAGCTGGGTCCTTAGTGCCAATGGAGCGAGTGGTAATGCGTTGACTCCGTTGACCGGCTGACGGCGGTTATCGGTTCTCTGAAGGTGTTGATTGCTCTGGGTGCTGGAGCTTGCTGAGAGGAGGAAGACGTTGAGTGTCTAGAACTGCCTCTCCGGTGATTCTCTGTTGTGAATTCTCTGTGAGTCTTGTGTTCTGAGTCTCTGTATGTGTGAAGGGGACGATCCTTCTATTTATAGTTCTGCAGGCTGGCTGCTCATGCGCGCATATAGGATGCGCCGGTGTGGGAACGCCACGTGGAGGTTGCTGATGGAGGCGCACGGATGCTGTGCCCTGATCGAGGGGGAGAACTCTTCATACTGCTGTTGTGAGCCGGCACGTAGCAGAAGAGAAGATCTTTCCGTTGCTGAAATCTTGGACGAGTTGAGTCAAAGGACACGTGTCATCGACCCATGGTTCGAAGATCTCGGATTTGGTGGAGAGGAGTAATCTGGTGAGCTGCGCCTTGGATTGGGCGTAGGAGGAGGCTGCGGCTCATAACCTTTAGGAGTTACAAACCATTTGGGGCGCATGGCTTTTGAGGCGCATGCAAGCGACTTTCCTTCTGTCTTTTGGGATCAGAGATCAGTCTGGGGCGCATGGCTTTTGAGGCGCATACAAAACTTCAACCGGAGACTCTTCTTCTGTCTTTAGGGATCAGTGAAGGGTCTGAGGCGCATGGCTTTTGAGGCGCATGCTGGTTTGGACGCATGGCCGTAGAGGCGCATGCGGGTGTGGACGCATGGCCGTAGAGGCGCATGCGGGTGTGGACGCATGGCCGTAGAGGCGCATGTGGGTGGCCACGTGGCAGTAGCCGTCGGAATAGAGTCATGATGATGCTGACGTTGCCGACGCTTCGTTTTCTGAATAAAGCTGTCAACTGTTCAGACTTTGGGAGGCGTGCTGCCAACTCTGTCAGTTCAGCATTTAATGTTGGTGACGTTCGATGGACAACTGAGTGGGCACGTCGGTTGGCGTTCCACTCGGTATGGAGATGTGTGGGGGCGCACCCTCTATAATGCACCGAGTACTGTAGGGCGCGTCTGTGTGATGCGCCTGATGCCGAAGGGCGCGTCCGTGTGATGCGCTGTCTGGCTGGCGCATCGGACATGTCTTTTAATGATACGGCTGTCTCGCTCTTCGAGTGCTATAAATAGCCGTTTGGCTGAATTCGAGGCGTCCGGTTCATCCATTTAATGTAAATTCATTATACGGAATTCGGAGGGCCATCCACTTGGCGCGTGGGTTTGATCTGCCCGGCCTATAAATAGTGGCATGGAGAGAAGGTTTGCTTCTCATTCCCTCACGTACTTCCAACATGAACTTGAACATGCGGGTGCATTCTGTTGACGAAGTGCTCCCGAGGGTGAAAATGAGACGCTGTGTTGTCTTTGATGCACTTGAAGGTGACCGTTACATCCAAAAGACGGAGTCGAGGGCTTCTGAGGCAGGCGGAAGGTGCCTGTTGCATCCAAAGATAGGGATGCTCGAGCCTCGTCTCCGTTATTCCGGAAGAGCCGTAGATCGGAATGGCGGTGCAAGGCTCTCTCTTCCTGCAAAGTGGGGTTTCCCCACTTTGATCGTGTCGAAAGCTGCTCCTTTAGCCGTGGTTTCGATCACGGTCTTCCTTCGGCTTTGGAGGCTCTTTCGAAGCCTCCCCTGGCCACAGCATTTGCGGTGCTCTTCTCTTCCTTGGTTCCAGCCAGAGGGTTAAATGCTTTGTGTATCGAAGCATTTATCGGGCGAGCCTGGTTGGAAGAGCGGCACATAACTGGGCTCTGCTCGGCCAGGTGAGCCTGGCTGGAAGAATTTGGCTGAAGGGATGCACATAACTGAGCTGTTGAAGAGATGATGGGATGTGCCTGGATGGAGGCGCATGGTATTTGCTGCGCCTAACTGACAGCGCATGGTGACTGCTGCGCCTATCGGAAGGCGCATGGTGGCTGCTGCGCCTATCTGGAGGCGCATGGTGGCCGTTGGCTGTAGATCTAGGATCTTTCTTTTGTAGAAATTCTCCTTTGTACAACCTTTTCTAGACATGTAATAGACTTTTATATATAAATAAAAAGTCCTTCTTCGAATGTCTATACTTATTGACTTTGCTGTGAAGTTTTTCGTCTGAGTTCTGGCGCATGTAGTGTCTGGCACAAGGGCTTTCTGGTTGTGAAATTCCATGCTTCTACAAGACCCCCTTCAAAGTTTTCAAAACTTTTCATAAGTTTTGGAATACTTTGAATAAGAAGCATGGAGGTCAGGGCGCATGATTTCTGGGCGCATGCCTGTTCGGGCGCATGCTCTTCTCTGTTGATGATGATGGTGCCTCGGTAACCGAAAAGATTAATGATGATCTTTTGGTCTTATTTGCTGCTATCCTTGCACAGAACCCGAGGCGACGGCTGAGATCACACGTCATCTGTTCACGCGTGCGACCATGCCCTATAAATAGGTAAGAGTCGGAGAGAGAAAGGGTTCTTCTTCTCTGTGCCTCTGCTTCTTTAGAGTTTCTTCTTCAAAAACCCTAACTTCTCCTTCCTCGAGAGAATGGCTCCCAAGACTCCTCGCGGTGCTGCCAGCAAGGGAAAGGAGAAAGCGAAGGAGTCCGCGGAAGTTGCGGCGGCGGTCGTTCCTCGTCGGCCTGTCGAAGTTCGGCCGGAGGTGGTTGGTAAGTCTCATTGTCCGTACGCCAACGCACATAGGCCTTGAGTCTTTAATGATGTGCCACGGTCTTTGCCTGCCGACGCGCATGGGTTTAAACCCTGGTGATGCGCCGAGGCTATACTGCTGACGCGCATGGGTTCAAATCCTGAAGATGCGCCGAGGCTATACTGCTGACGCGCATGGGTTCAAACCCTGAAGATGCGCCAAGGCTATACTGCTGACGCGCATGGGTTCAAACCCTGATGATGCGCCGCAGTTTTCTCCTTTAGACATATTTGTGTGTTCTCTTCTGACTTTTTCTGATCTTTTACTAGTGTCGATGGCAATCCCGCTTTTGAGTGAAGTTTTCTTGGAGGCTGCCTTCAACCAAATGGGAGTAGAGCATAACGAGGAAGTGATAAACCCTGCTCAAGATGCTCTTATGCTGGATCAGCCTCCTGAGAGAATGACCCTAATCCGTGAACAGCAGTATTGGTTCCTCAAACGGATGATGGAGCGTGGAGTTATTAAACCCTCCACATCTGATAAAGTGACCTTCCTGAAGCCTGAGTTCCTGTTTGGAGACCGTCTCACTTCTACTGACTCGTCAGTACTGAAGGTCAAGGAGGACTGGTTCTTTACTGCGAATGGAGTGCATATGACTGTTAAGCAACTTGAACGTCAGTGGCCTTTGACGTCCTTCTGTCGCCTTGTTTCCCAGAGGAGAATGTCTTGGGAGCTTACCCCTTCTCAGGGGGGAGCGGTGACTGGTGTCATCCAAATTGATTCTACTTCCGACCAAAGGGATGTTTTGACCGTTGTACGGTCTGGGTCTTCTTACACTTGGCGGACTTTACGTCCTGGGAGCCTCTACAGTGATGTACCCATTGATACGTTTGCTTATAGTGCTTCGACTTTTACACATCGTATGTTTTTGATGGAACGTTCCTACCCGACAAGAGAGTTTCGGGTGGAGGGTTGGTGCCATTACGTCTCCAAATGGGATAAACTGACGCTCTGGATCTTGTCGCGGTTTCGGACTGAGCTCCGAGAGATCGGGTTGACTGCCGCGATCTGTGCTACCCAAGCGGGTGTTGACCTAAATAGGCACATGTTCCTCGCACTCCTGGAGATGTTTGATATCCATACCGGGACCTTCTTTACTCCGGTAGGAGAATTAGGGCTCGCACTTCATGAGATGTATGAGGTGTCTAAACTCCCTTGGGGGTCGGAACCCTATTAAGAGTACTTTCCAACCAATGAGGAATTTCAAGTCCTGGGGGACAGGGCTGAGGAGATGACGGCCGTCTTCAAGGAAGTGGCGAGTCATCATTACTATATACAGAGGCGGGATAGGAACGGGACGCAGCCTCATGTGACCGCTTGGAGAGATTATGTCTTTAAACAAGACAAGGAGGATCCCTCACAATTTTCCACTCCACCGGCGCTCTCTCGTAGCGAAGTGTTGTCCGAAATGAGCAGGTTAGGGGAGAAAAATCCCCGAGGGAATGAGGACCAGCAGTCAGATGCACGCTCCTACAGCTGCTTCTGGCATCTTGCTTATCGGATGTCACCCAAGGCGGTGTTGGCATCCTACCTGATGATATGGCTCCGGGATTACGTGTTCGCGGGCGGATCCGGTGCCGTAGAGAGGATGACCCGAAACTTAATCCTGCCAGCCGTGAAGCTGGTTTTCGGCCGGCGTTTGGCTCTTCTCCCTGCAATGGTATGTAACCTGCAGCGAGGTTTGAGAGAGTTTGCTGGAAATGTGATTCATGACAGAGGCCGAAACAATAACTTCCCGCGCGCTGAACTGCCGTTTCACTATTTGATGGGTGGCTGATTTTGCATCATCCCAGTGTGATGAGCCCAGGCTCGGAAGGAGATTATATGGCTGGAGATGCATTCCTTCGTCGTTTCCATCGGAGGAGCTGGTCGCATACTGGTGTCCCGGTTTGTAGAAAGGTTTTATCCCGTCTTCAGGGTTGGGAGCTCACCAAAGTTGGTCCCATCTATTTGGGTTTTGAGGCCAACGAAGATTTAAGAGACCTGGGCGAAGGTACCACCACTCTGCCTCAATGGGGATTCCGCTGGTTGCAAAGTATCCGGCCGTCCCATCGGGTGTACCGGAACAGGAATCAGTGCTACCTGGAACCATACTTGCCGAGCCGCTTTGCGCGGCAATTTGGTTATGCTCAGATGATGTTGGATAACCCCAGTAATACCCTGGGGTATGTTGAAAGTTTGTTGGATGGTGCACGAGCTTGGCATTACTATAATGCCGGATGTACCGGAGCTCGTTTTACGTTGCCCGTCCCCGATCCGCGGCCGCCCATTCTTTACTCGGCCGCCAAATTTTACTGTGTTATGGCTGCCCCGCCCTCCGGATATGACAGGGAGACCAGCCTTATCGCAGGCACCCAGTTAGCAGCGACTGGGGATACGCCAGTGAAGGCCCGGCCGCATCGTCTGTCAGGGGTGGGTCAACGGAGTGCCCCCTCCGCATCACAAGCAGAACCTTCTGGCGATCGATCGAAACGATGTGCAGATACAGGGGCTGAATCTCTTGTGTCGAAGAAGCAGAAGAAGGCATCGTTACCGACGGTGTCATCGGATTCGGCGTCCGAAGAGGTAAGGACATCCTACTAAATCTGATTTTGGTTCCGCCACTGACGAGGCCTGATCTTCTTTTGTAGGAGCCGCTAAAAAGAAAACCTCGTACCCCAAAGTCGGGTGGGAGTAGGCGAGAAGAGATGGCGAGCTCGCCTGGAGTGCGTATCCCGCCGACAATGATGTCTCTCATGGAGGAAGATCCGGAGGATACTGTCATCGTGGAGGTTCCAGTATTCCCGGGTTATGTCAGGAGGGACCCTGAGGGTGCAGCAGCTTCCGAGGTGACGAAGGCCACAGTGGAGGCTTCACATATCGAAGGTTTAGCAAGTGCGCAGCTTCCAGGAGATGAAGAGGAATGGAGTTCATCATCTTCCGATGACATCGCTCCGGAGCTGCAGGAGTCTGTTGCGGGGGCAGCAGAAGCAGTGAGGATAGAGGAGAGGGTTGATTCCCCTCCTTGTCATGATGAGGGGATGTCGGCTGAATCATTGCCAAATCCTTCCTTGGCTTCAACCATGGACATAGAGATGGCTACCGATCAGGCGGTAGCGACAGATTCTGTCCCTGTAGAGGGACTTGAGAAGAATGAGACCCTTCTGCCGGTCTTGTCTCCTGGGGCTGGCCAGGAGATAAATGTTGATCTCCCCGTTTTGTCGGGGGAGGTAGCTGATGCTGATAGAACGTCGGGGGTAGAAGAGGTGGCCGTTGACGTCGGTGATGTCTCCGGGCTTGAGAAGGGTAAGGGTGTGGAACCCTCTGTTGCTCCTTCCACTTGGGGTACTATCACGACGCATGTGCCGGCTCCTTCTGTTCCTTCGGCACCTCGGGCTAGCAGTCTGGCCCCTGTTGATGAAGAGCCTATTGCAGCCGAGGTTCAAACCTCTCAGATCGAGGTTGGCGGATCCTCCTCCGGTCCGCAAACTGTAGTAGCTCCCCCAACTCCTGCTATGACGTCGCAGGTGCTGGCGGATGCCGACGAGTATGTGAAGTTCCTCGTCGAGGGAGTGTACAAAATACTGGAGAAAGGAGTATCTGCAGTGATGGATGGCAAGGGGAGCTTTGCGACAGCAAAAGCTTTGGCAATGCCTTGTATCGAGCTGATCCGCATTCACCAAGGCCATGACCATATGGCCGAAATTCTGGAGGTTTCGGTGATTGAGCTGGACGAGCGACTCGCGGAACTGCAGCGCATCCAACGAAATGACCTCTCTGTCTTGATAGATGCAGAGATAGGGAAGTTGATTGCTGAAATCGAGGCTTCCCATCGGGCCGATGTGAGCAGTTGGGAGCGTGAAGTGGCTGGGACTGAGGCTGCGGCGGAGCAGTTGTCTCAATCTATGGAGAAGACGACGGAGAAGCGGGCTGCGGTGGACGCTAACATCGCAGAGGTTGATGCTCAGATGCGCCGTCTTGAAGACCAGCGGGCCCAACTTCAACTAGAAGCTGATCGTGTCCTGGCTGAACACGTGGCATTCAAGCAGGAGGAAGCGACTCTTACTCAGCGGACCCTTGCTTTGGCTCAGCAGCGACGACAGCTTGATGAGAAGTATGAGAGTAAAACTTCTGCTGAGGCTGTCGGATTAATGAGTCAAGAAGCCGAGCTGCGAGTCCAGGCGACTGTGGAAACTCGCACTGCCGACCTGAGACGTCGAGTCAGAGAACTCTCATCCCACCCTGGGGAGGATCGGGGATTGTAGCTTCTCTTCTTTTTATGTGTTTTTTTTTTTTTTGCAACTCTTGCTGGGGAAATAGCGTATTTCTGTACTCCTTTTGAAAATAAAGAAATACACTATCTCTTTGTGATGTGTTCATTTTTGATCTCATGAACTTGATGATTTATGTGGACCTATTATCTTTTGCGCACCTTGGTTTTTAGGTACAGATAATAAGTATAAAGGAACCAACATGTTTGCTCAGAGGTAATGTGGACATGGCAATCATTAGGTTCAAATGATAGAATCTTCCTACTCAGAGGTGTTTATGGACGTGGTAGGAATGATCCTGGGGGATACGCTGAACAACTCAGAGGTAATGTGGACGTGGAAGTTCTGCGATCAATGTACGACAACATAGGAGTTGTTTGTACGGGATGTTTACTCAGAGGTAATGTGGACGTGGTAAACATGAAGGATAGCGTAAGCTCACGAAATGTAAGGTTCCGCTTTGTAGGATGTAGAGAGACAACTCAGAGGTAATGTGGACGTGGTTATCTTTCTACGGAAGGATGCCACGGAACAGCTGGGTTCCGGAAGCGATTGATTTTGTGAAAAGTGGTTGTTTGGGGAAATACATGTCTTGGAGGATGTCAAGAATAGTACTTCTTTAGGAACTTGCCGTTGATGGGCATCATGAACAAGTCCCCATTGGGTTTGGCGAGCCGGTAAGCACCGTTTGAGTATACCGTCTCGATGATGAAGGGTCCTTCCCATTTGGGCTCGAACTTCCCTGGTGTCTTGTGAGTTAACACCATTGGCCTTCTGACTGCTAAAACCAGGTCGCCAACTTGGAAAGTTCTTTGCTTGACCTTCTTGTTGAAAGCCTGTGATATACGGGCTTGGTAAAGTTCGATGCGTTGTTGAGCTAGGAGACGCTTTTCGTCAAGTGTCTCCAGTTCCCGCAGACGACGACGTTGATTGTCTTCTTCTGTGAGATCGTTTGTGATTGCCATGCGGAGCGAAGGTATCTGTATCTCGAGAGGCAGTACTGCTTCGCTCCCGTAGACCAGGGAGAATGGAGTGTTGCCTGTTGGGGTCCGTACCGTTGTGCGGTAGGCCCAAAGGCATTCGCCAAGCTTTTCGTCCCGGTCGCGTTTGTTGGATGACACGACCTTTTTGAGCAGCCTGACGATAGTTTTGTTGAACGCCTCGGCCAATCCGTTTGCTGCCGGATTGTAGGCGGTTGAGGCCACGTTTTGAATGCGATTCTTGTCACAGAACCTGCTGAAAATGTGGCTGATAAACTGAGGACCATTGTCATGGATGATCCGCCGGGGTACCCCGAAACGGTAAATGACATGGTGTTTGATAAAGCTGACCACCCTGGAGCTTTTTACTTCCGCTAGTGGGACTGCTTCCGCCCATTTGGAGAAGTAATCGGTGATGGCCAGGATGAAGCGGTGTCCTCTCGATGAAGGAGGGGTGATTGGCCCTACAATGTCCATGCCCCAGGCTTCGAATGGCCAGGAGACGACTGTAGGATGTAGAGGTTCAGATGGTGTATGTATGAAGTCTGCATGAAGTTGGCATGCATGGCACTTCTTAGCATATTCCACTGCGTCGGCAACCATAGTTGGCCAGTAGTAGCCCATACGTCGCAGTCGATCTTGCAACTTAGGCCCTGGTTGGTGAGCTCCGCAAGTTCCGTCATGAGCTTCTCGAAGAGCTTCGGCCGCTTCTTCGTTAGACAGGCATCGAAGGAGAAGCCCGTCGAATGAGCGTCGGTACAGCGTTTTAGTGGCTGTATCGTAGTAGAATCGAAGAGAGCGTCTCCTGACTAAGACGGCTTCCTTCGGGTCTTCCGGAAGGATTCCGTAGACGGCGAAGTCGATGAACGGGAATCTCCAGTCTCGGACGTTAACATCGGTGTTCGTCGGCATGGCGTGAGCCATTTGCAAACATAGGTTGTTTCTGGGACAAATCAGGTCTCGGCCAGTCACCGTAACATAATGTTGAGTCCCAAGGGGCGCGGCCAATGAGGCTGCGAGGCCAGCCAGAGCGTCAGCCTCCAAGTTTTGTAGGCGGGGTACATGTTCGATGAAGAACCCAGTGAAGGTTGAAATGATGTTCAATGCAACTTCATGGTAAGGGATCAAATCTTCATGGCGAACCTCGTATTGCCCCCGAATCTGGTTTACGACGAGTTTCGAGTCGCCGTAGGCTTCCAGATGATCCACCCCCAGCTGTTGTGCTAGCTGGAGTCCCATGACGAGTGCATTGTACTCAGCAACATTGTTGGAGCACGGCTTCGAAAGGGAGTATGCGCGCTGGATGACCAGCTGATCGGGGGAGACTAAGACTACCCCCACTCCTGCTATGATTTGGCCGTTGGGGCCCGTTCTTGAAGCGCCATCGAAGAACATCCGCCAAACGGGGCTTCCTTCAGTGACGTTTGATTCTTGGACTTCATCCGGGATATCTTCATAGAGTTTTGAAGATTCTGGGATGGGGTGTGCAGCTAAAAAGTCAGCCAGAGCCTGACCCTTGACCGCCTTCTGCGGGACAAACACCATGTTGTATGGCGTTAGTAGGATCGCCCATGTAGCCAGCCGGGAGTTTAATGACCCTGGCTTCGTCATGAGAACTCTGAGCGGATTGACTCGGGAGATGACGTGAATTATCTGGCCCGAGACGTAATGACGAGTCTTCTGAATGGCAAACACCAAAGCCAAGCACTCCTTTTCAACGGGGTTGTACCGGTGTTCGGCCCCGATGAGTGTTCGACTGAGGTAGTAGATTGCTTGCTCGTAGCCTGCATCGCTGTTTTGAGCCAGTAAAGCGCCGAGGGAATGATCCATGGCACGGACGTAGAGGAGGAATGGTTTGCCGGCGACAGGTGCCACTAGGACTGGCGGGCTTGTCAAGTAAGCCTTGATGTCGTCGAAAGCCTTTTGGCACTCCTCTGTCCAGACATAAGAGACTCTCTTCTTCATGAGCTGAGTAAAAGGTTGACATTTACCGGAGAGGTTTGCTATGAACCTCCGTATGTATGCCAGACGTCCCTGTAAGCCCCGAAGTTCTCGAAGGTTCTTCGGAGGGTCCATGTTGAGGATGGCTTTAGTCTTCTCGGGATCGACATGAATGCCTTTTGCCGTAATGACAAAGCCCAAAAATTTGCCGCTAGAAACCCCCAGGAAGGATTTAGCGGGGTTCATTTTGAGTTGATGTGTCCACATGAGATCGAAGACCGTCTTTAGGTCCTGTAGATGATCTCTTTTGAGGCGGCTCTTGACTGCGATGTCGTCAACATAGCACTCAACTGTCTTGCGAAGATGTTGACGGAAGATGGTACTCATCGCTCGTTGGTATGTTGCACCGGCATTCTTCAAGCCGAAGGGCATTACTGTGTAGCAGAAAACACCTTTCGGAGTCCTGAATGACGTGTGTTTTGCGTCATCGGGGAACATCTTAATTTGATTGTAGCCTGAATACCCGTCCATGAAGGACATGCGTTCAAAGCCACATGTGTTGTCGATCATTACATCGGTGATTGGGAGCGGGAATTCATCCTTCGGGCAAGCAGAGCTGAGATCCCTGAAGTCGATACAGACTCGTATCTTCCCGTTCTTCTTGGTGACAGGGACGACGTTGGCTACCCAGTCCGGGTGTTGTTCCTCACGGATGAAGCCACTGGTCAAGAGCTTGTCCACCTCCTGGTCGATGGCGTTCATGATGTCCGGGCGGAAGCGTCGCTGTTGTTGTTTGATAGGTTTGACATCTGGTAAGATGTTCAACCTATGCATCGCGATCTGTGGATCGAGACCCGGCATGTCTTCGTAGCTCCAGGCGAAGACGTCGATATACTCCTTAGCCAGTTGGACTAAAGATTCTCGGTCTTCTCCTTCCAAGCTTTTGCTGATAAAGATGGGTTTAGAAGAAGACCCATCCCCGAGGTCGATCTGCTCGACTTCGTCTTCGGTGGGAGGTTCTCGTAACTCAAAACGAGACTCCCATTGTTCTCCTAGGCGTTGAGCCCAGGGTTCTTCTTCGAAGGCCGGCGGTTGGTCCTCGCCTTCATCCTTCTGAGGTTGCGCCGATGTCATGTTAGCTGACAGCACTTTCCTGAAGACTGATCCGATACTGGTATCGGAATCCCACGTCGATGCTTCAGACGAGTGGGAATGTTCTATGTCTTCTGCGTCTGAACTCTCTGGAGTTGATGGCGGCGTGACATAGCCTAACCCCCGTCGAGTCCGATTATAGTAATCCTGTGGCTTTCCATTGGGCATCGAAAGCCGGACAGGGAGATGCCGACCCTTGCCGTAGTTTAGGCCTTTATTGCTTTTCAGGTCGTAGCCCATCTTTTGGATGATGTGCTTAGCCGCATCCGTGTATCGATAGACTTGTACTCTGCCGGTATCAGGTTCGGGCTCGATTGACGGGAGGTTCCGACGACGCTCGATTTTGCCCGAGATGATGGTGCCTTCGTCTCGGCTTCGTAGAGGGACTATGAAGACTCCTTGAGACGGGACTATTTGATTGTGGTAGACGGTCAACGACCGTAGAGCGTTGTCTAATGTATACATGGCATTCCAGTATGGAAGACAAGAATAATTGAAAGACACTCTATTATTGATAAAGTACGAGATTTTATCCCGTGGGATTATATTGTCGAAGGAGGGTGCGTCTACATCGGCAGAGATATATTCGCCAAGCTCCTCATCTGTAAGCACTGGGGCCGGATCAGGAGAGTCCTCCACCGCTCTGACTTTGGGGTCTGAGAGGGTTATGTGAGCCCTCTCCGGCATCTTGGATGACTGCGGCGGCTTGCCTTTAAGACGCACCTTGAGGGGTGCCTCAGTTGCGCCTTCGATGAGTGGCGCCTTCCCTTGTAATTTTACCACCAGGGGAGCCGCTGTTTGTGGTAGCTTCCCCTTGAGGCGTATCTTCAGGGGAGCTTCGCGAGCTGGCGCTTTTCCTGATAGCTTGATGCTCATTGGAGGCGCCTTCTGGGGTGGTCTCCCCTTCAGACGGATTTTCAAGGGGGCGTCAGGAGTCACTTCGGGCTCCAAGTCCGGCTGTTGCCGTCTCTGCTTCATCATCGGCGTCGTTGGCTTCCTCCTCTCAAGTGGCTTGTACAAGTCGGAATCGGTGAAGTAGGCCTCAATCCCTTTGAAGGGATCGATCTGCAAACTCCGTCCGGATGACGCCGTTGGTGGATACATATTCATACATTGTGGAGCGTGGAGGGCACCACCATGTACTCATGTAACCATGGTCGTCCGATAAATGTTTGTAGTTGACCTCGGCATCCCCACATACAAGTCACC
>JANAVB010014366.1:0-59691 GCA_029216955.1 Iris pallida
TCCTGAGTCAATCTACTAGGGTTCTCATGACGAAGCCATTAGAATTGAACTCACAACTAGCTACATGGGCAATCCTGTTGACACCGTATAACATGGTGTTTATTCCATAAAAGGCCGTCAAGGGTCAAGCCCTAGCCGACTTTTTAGCCGTACACCCCATCTCAGAGTCCTCCAGACTCTATGAAGACATGCCGGATGAAGTCCAAGAATCAAACGTCACTAAAGAAAGCTCCGTCTGGCAGGTGTTTTTCGATGGTGCTTCGAGAACAGGCCCCAAAGGCCAAATCATCGCAGGAGTGGGGTGGTCTTAGTCTCCCCAATCAGCTGGTCATCCAGCGTGCTTACTCCCTTTCAAATCGTGCTCCAACAATGTTGTCGAGTACAACGCTCTATCATGGGACTCCAGCTGGCACGACAACTGGGGGTGGATCACTGGAAGCTTACGGTGACTCAAAACTCGTCGTTAATCAAATCCGAGGGCAGTACGAAGTTTGCCATAAAGATCTGGTTCCTTACCATGAAGCTGCATTGAATATTATTTTAACCTTCACCAAGTTCTTTATAGAAAATGTACCTCGGCTACAAAAACTGGAGGCTGACGCTCTGGCTGGCCTCGCAACTTCACTAGCAGCACCCCACCCCTCGGGACTCAACACTACGTCACAATAATTGGTCGAGACATGGTCTGTCCTAAAAACAACCTATGCTCAAAAATGGCCCATGCCATGACGACAAGTGCCGGTGTTAATATCCGAGACTGGAGGTTTCCGTTCATCGACTTCGCGGTCTATGGAATTCTCCCAGAAGACCCGAAAGAAGCCATCTCGGTCAGGAGACGTTTCCTTCGGTTTTATTATGATACAGCTACTAAAATGCTGTACCGACGTTCCTACGATTGACTTCTCCTTCGATGACTATCCAACTAAGAAGCAGCCGAAGCCCTTCGGGAAGCTCATGACGGAACTTGTGGGGCTCATAAACCCGGCCCTAAGTTGCAGGATCGACTGCGACGCATGGGTTACTACTGGCCAACCATGGCAGCCGACGCCATTGACTATGCTAAAAAGTGCCATGCTTGCCAGCTTCACGTCGACTTTATCCATACACCATCGGAACCACTACATCCTACAGTCGCCTCCTGTCCCTTTGAAGATTGGGGCATGGACATTGTGGGACCTATCACCCCTCCTTCATCGAAGGGACATCGCTTCATCCTAGCCATCACCGACTACTTCTCCAAATGGGCAGAAGCAGTTCCACTGACGGAAGTGAAAAGCTCTAGGGTGACCAGCTTCATCAAGCATCATGTCATCTACCGTTTCGGGGTACCCCATAGGATTATCCACGACAATGATCCTCAGTTCATCAGCCATGTTTTCAGCAGATTCTGTGATAAGAATCGAATTCAGAATGCGGCATCAACTGCCTACAATCCGGCAGCGAACGGATTGGCCGAGGCTTTTAACAAGACTATCGTCAGGCTACTCAAAAAGGTTGTGTCATCCAACAAATACGACTAGGACGAAAAGCTTGGCGAATGCCTTTGGGCCTACCGTACAACGGTACGGACTCCGACGGGCAACACGCCATTCTCCTTAGTCTATAGGAGCGAAGCAGTACTGCCTCTCGAGATCCAGATACCCTCACTTCGTGTAGCCATTACAAACTAATTGACAGAAGAAGACAATCAACGCCGCCGTCTGCAAGAATTGGAGGCACTTGACGAAAAACGTCTCCTAGCTCAGCAGCGCATTAAACTCTATCAAGCCCGTATATCACAGACTTTCAACAAAAAGGTCAAGCAAAGGACTTTCCAACTAGGCGACCTGGTCCTGGCAGTCAGGAGGCCGATGGTGTTGACTCACAAAACACCAGGAAAGTTCGAGCCCAAGTGGGAGGGACCTTTCATCATAGAGACGGTATACTCAAACGGTACTTACCGCCTCGCCCGACCAAACGAGAACTTGTTCATGATGCCCATCAACGGCTGTTTCACTTAACAAAATGCCTAAAAATTGGCTTTTAAAAGAAAACTACAAAAAGTATAGAAGTACAAATTGTTCTGGGAAGTATTGGTATGGAAGTCTGATCTGAGAGTGATCACTTTGTTCCTGGACCATACGATGATGAAGAAGAAAATTGCTTGAAGAAGACGATCAATCGGAAGAACTAAGTCACCGGAAAGGTATCGAGCAACGGTACTAATGGCACAGTCGAATGCTTTCTTGCTTTGCTTCATCCTGTACATGAGAAAAAGAGTTGAAGAAATGCTTCTGGGAATATCACTCTAGAAGTATGAGTTTTCTCAGAATCTCCTCTCCTGTCTCTCTGTTGATCTCTTGATATTCTGTCTATGTGAAAAATAAGTCTATTTATAGACTTAACCCTTTGTGCGTAAAAAGCAACAAAATCGAGTTTTTATGCAAGTAACTGTCACCCACGATGCAACTCATCCTCTACGCACGGTGACACGTGTTCCATGTAGAGTTTGATCTCTACACAAGGTGACGCGTGTCCCACTACTTCAATAAAATAGGGAGAGCACGTACACTCATTCCTCGAAAAGTGTGGCATGAAAGCCGCGTAGGCAAACCACGTTCTTAAGTGGTCAGGAAAGATCGGGCGTAAAAATGACCCAAAATACACTTCTAGCGTAAAGTGGCAAACTGGGCGTAAAATAGCCCAAAAATAAACTTCCAGCGTAAAGTGGCTAGAATAGCCTTGAGCGTAAAAAGTAGCCCAAATAAACTTTACGCCCACAATAGCCTTCAGCGTAAAAGCTCGAATAGCTACCGTGCATAAAAATAAGCAATTATATTGAGCGTAAAGTAGCCCCATCTACACACTATACGACGAGTATTAGGTTTGGTATAAATCCAATCTTCTCGACTTCTGTGCCGCATGCTGTCAGAAAAATCATTTTGTCAGATCAAATCTCTGGCATTTAATACGGACTGTCAGTCTATCCCCAGCGTAAAGCTCAATGAATAGCTCCCGCGTAAAGTAGCTAGCGTAAAGAGTAGCTTGCGTAGAGAGTAGCTCGTGTAAAATTCTCAACTTCTTTGACTAAGTCCATGAAGCACTTTTTACGCTCCTACAAGACCCCCTTCAAAGTTTTCAAATATTTTCAAAATTTGAAATACTTTGAACAGAAGCGAAAATTCGGGATTTCAACAGTGAGCGTAGAATTCGGGATATCCAACGGTCATCCGCATAAAAGTTAGGATATCCAACAGTCAGCGTAAAATTCATGAATTTGAACCGATTCAAAAATTCTTTAAATAGAGCTCTTTGAAGAGAGAGAAACTTTACTTGTCTTCCATACTCTCGATCTCTCTTACTCTTCTTCCTCTTTCATACTTTTGCTTTCGATCCGATGGCTCCCAAGAAGTCCATCGCCGGCAGCAAGGGCAAGAGGCCCGTCGATTCATCCTCGGCCGAACGTACGAAAACCTCGTCCAATCATCCACGATGCCCAAACAGAGCAACCCCGCCGTGGCTCCGACAATGAAGGGTAAAACCCTACTTTATCTCGGCTACAAGTTCGCCGGAGAAGAAGAAAAACCCGAACCTTCAGTTTTCATGCCCACGTCATACGTGTTAGCGTAGAAACTGAAATAACAAAATACGCCCACGTTATACGTGTCAGCGTAAAGTTAAGAATATACGCCCACGTTTATACGTGTCAGCGTAAAATTAAGAAAGTACGCCCACGTCTATACGTGCCAGCGTAAAATCTAAAATATGCTCATGTCTACACATGCCAGCGTAAATTCTAAAATACGCTCATGTCTACACATGCCAGCGTAAAATTTAAAATATGCTCATTGTCAACACATGCCAGCGTAAAATTTAAAATACGCTCACATCAATATGTGCCAGCGTGAAATTTAAAATACGCTCATGTCAACACATGCCAGCGTAAAATTCACAATACGCTCACATCAACATGTGCCAACGTAAAATTAAAAAATACGCTCACATCAACATGTGCCAGCGTTACGCTCATGTCAACACATGCCAGCGTAAAATTCATAATACGCTCACATCAACATGTGCTAGCGTAAAATTTCACAAGTGAAAGACTTTGTGTAAAACAAAGACCTTTTACACTTTTAAAACTTTTTATCAACTTCAATAAGCGTAAAGTTTACATAGTCAAAGTCTTTAACCTTTATGTGTAAAAACTTAGACTAATTTATCTGCGTAAAAATTTCAAATTAGATTTTCACTAACTTGATTTTTCTTTTTTCGTTTGGTAGTGGATTTGTAAATTCACCCACTTACGGAAGTCTTTGGCTCATCAGTTGGTATGGTGGGCTCGAATTATTTGGAGAATCTGTCTCATGTAGAGTTTCCCTAATCGAATCTGGAGTACCCTGTAGAGAGAGCACAGTTGATAGCTGTCCAAGGGATAGAATGCTGCTATCCATGATTAATGGAGAACTGTTGACCTCGCTGAATGAACAACAATTTGCAAAACCAGCTTTTTTATTCGGGGATGCAATAGACTGCAAGTCACAAACACACCCCAAGAAGGAGTCTTGGGTGTTCAAGTCTGGAGATAGAGCAATGTATCTCCCTGACATGGATAGAGATTATCCCTTGTCCGCATTCATCTATGCCACCCATCCCCGACAAATGCTGTGGAATCTGACTCCCAGCAGTCATGGAAGGTCGGGTAGAATCATATTCAAGAGTGATCATGCCAACGATATGGGGTATTACGTTAGTGTTCCAAATGGCGGTGTCGTTCCTTTCTCTGGCCTCTTGCCAGGATTTACTCCGAGTAAAGATTCAGCCTTAATCCAACCGGTGCAGACCCAAATGTTCATCAATAAGTTCATAAGGGCTGCAGTATTATATCCCCAGACAAACCCTAGGCTACCGGGATGGTTGACTCTATTCAACCAGAACTGGATCCAAATTAGTGTTTGGATCATGAAGAACTTCCAAACGGAGCTGAAAGACATCGGTTTGTATGAAGCAGTGGCTTCTACTAGTCAGGGTATACCACCGAACAGTAACTTGTTCATGGCCCTGATGGAGATATAAATAAGTTCAACTGGAACTTTTGCGACCCCAAAAGGTGAAATTGGTCTCGCACTCAATGAGATGCAATTTATCTCAAAGCTGCCAATGGGAAGCCCCATATGAAGAATATGTTCCCTCCAACCGGGAACTTGTTGAAATCAGGGAGAAAAACCTTCAATTGGTTGAGGTATATAAAGAGTTGATGTGCCACTACATGATTTGCACTACTATGCATGAGAGTGGATCTCATCTAGCAACATCAACAAGTGGACAACATATCTCTTTTTTTATAAGGATAAAATATCCAAGGATAATAAAGAAAGATTCCAGGAAAACAAAGCTCCAACTATCAACACTGGTTCGACAATCCCTCCTGATAAAATACGAGATATGATGATGATTGTCTATAAATTCCCGAACAAATATTTGTCCACCAAGACTGGGGAGTTCCCTGCTGGAACCGAAGCCTTGAGCTTCCTCCGATATGGCAGCCAGAAGATCTCCAGGAAAGCCTTGCTGGCAGGCTTCCTTTCTCTATGGTTGAGAAGATGGGTTGTACCGGGGACCGGTACAGTTGATAGAATCCACTGTAACGTGCTATGGCCAGCGGTACGTTTGGTGTTTAAAGTCAGAATCAACCTGCTATCGGCAATGGTATGCCGAAACGCAGGTTTGAGGACTTTTGGTGAGGAGCTAATCAACAATGCTCCTCATTGGAACGTATTCCCCAGGGTAGAAATGCCCTATACTTACTTGATGGGCTGGCTGTTGCACCACAACTGCAATTTGTTGCCACCAGGCCCGGGAGATGATGCAGAGGTCTTCCTCCAGAAATTCAACAAACCTACATGGATTGCCACGACAGTGGCAGATACCCGGGCAGTTTTAAATTATTCTTATGGTTGGAACTTTTTCTGTACCCGGCCACAAGTTCCAGCCCTCTCACCTGATGTACAGAAATGAAGACAATTGTGCGTTCGAACCATATCTACCAAGTAGGTTCGCTCGCCAATTTGGGTATGACCAACTTCATGTTGGTAATCCCTCTACCAGTTTCCGTCACTATGGGAAACTGATTGATGGTGCAAGAGGTTGGAGATATTTTAGTACTGCCCGTACTGTTGCCAAATTCAAAGTCTCAACCGCTACCAGCACTACCGAGCTACGTATACTTCATACGTATGCTCGCTTTTATGCTTCCATCCGTTCCTTCGCCCATGGCTACAACATGAGAGGTAGTCTGAGATGGCCCAAGGAAGGGAATGTTGAGGAGCCAATCAGGGTACCATCAGACATCCCTGACAACGCTGCCATTCCAGATCAATATCTGGAAGTTATCCCTACGAGAGTTGGAAAAAAGGTTGTACCTATTATTATTGGTAAATCCCAGAAATGGAAACAAAGTGCAGCTGTTACTCTTCCAGAAGACCCCAGAAAATAAGAAGAAGAAGGCTACCACCAAAAGACCTTCTAGATCAAGAGCCTATACCCCGAAGAGTGACACTCAGGTGGATGAGCCGCAACATGTATCTTCTTCAGTTCACCCTGGAGAAGGATCTTCAGCATCTCAACCAGCAACACTTGCAGTAGTCCTATCTCCGGGACGTCACAGCTCAGCACTTCATTTAACTTTGCCACAAAAGGCACAAGTTGCTAAAGACGTCGCCCCAGTACATACTGTTGATCAAGAGCCCATCCCATCTGATGAACCAGCTATTAATTTTGATAATGAAGATTGGACTGGAGATTATGACGTGTACTTGGCATGTCCTACACATACCAGGTAAATATAATTTATACAAAATCCATACAAAATTATGATTTTTGTAATATAACTTATTTTGTTTAATTTTTGTAGGTGTTATCATTGCCCCAAAGCTTGTGGCTCCTCCTCCTCCTCAAGAAGATATTTATGAAGAAAACGAAGAATCTGAGGAGGAGGCTTCTTCTTCAGAAGAAGAAGATGCTGAAAAAGAAGTACTACGAGAGCCCGAAGTGGAGACTCAGGAAGAATGTCCTGAGGTACAACAAGAGCCAGAAATACAAGATCAGCTAGAAGTGTCCCCTCCTGCGGAGGCAAGGATAAGAAGAAACTACAGTAGAACTTACTGTAGATGATGAAGAGACTGCAGAAGAAGAATTAGATTTCAATAAAAAATCAGTTGTAGAAGGACTCACTACAACTGAAATATTTGAAGATCCCGCAGAGCCAATAGCTGAAGAAGGTGATGAAGGATACTCGAGTCACCAACTGAAGCTGGGAAAGTTGTAATAACATTATCTGCTATTACTACTGATCCAGTACCAGTTCCTGAAGAGGCAATGCCTGAACTGGAGTCAACTACCACAATAATCATTCCACCCGCACCTATCACCGCCCCGAAACTCTAGTAGTTTTGGTTCCAGAGACGGCTGGAGTAACAAATACTGAAGACACTGTTCCTGAAGCTCCTGGGAACCTGTTAGCTATGGTAGCAGTGACAACAATGGCTTCATCTCAGCCTGCTACCAAGGCAACAACATCTGCTCCTAGTCTTCAGAGAAGAGACTTGGTAGACATCGTCGCAACACCGAGTCCAAGTGTAGAAATGAATCTCTTAGTTGAGATTCATACTGAAACCTTTTACAAGACTCTGGCGGATCTAATCAAAATGGTCCTGAATAAGGGCCTAAATTATGAGAGCTTGAAGGCGGCGATCGCCCTTACCATCAGAAATGTCGCCATGTTCAATGATGCGACGAAAGTAGCGACGTTGGAAAAAATTGTAGAGGGACTTGAACAACCCATTAAAGAATATCTAAAGCTGTCAAGTGAAACCATTGAAAGTCACACCCAAGAAGAGTATGACGCTTTATCTGCCGAATACCTCGCTCAGGAGACTACTTTCAATGAAGCCCTCCATGAATACAGCATAAAGGTCGCCAAAGAAAAAACTTTTTTGGGTGGAGCGAAGCCCGAGCTGGATAGCCATAGAGAAGCCTATGAAACTTCAAATATAAGAATTCATCAACAAAATGATAGAATTCGCAAAGTCGAGGCTGAGATGGCTCGCTTCAAGGCAAAGAGGGAGCAAATGATCATGGCCCGGGACCAGCACCTAACTCAGAGCTCAATTTTGGAAGAACAGGTCTTCGGAGCTGAATCTACCATCAAAACCCTTGACGAAGCCAAGGACAAGCTTATAGTTACTTTTGCTGGACTTTCTCACATTTGTACTCCCAAAGCTCGATGCTCTGAAGCTATCAAGAAGGTATTGAGCTCTCGTGACAAGTGTCTAGCAGAGCTGCAGATAATACGAGGAGACTTATCTGCTCCACCTTAGGCAAATAAAGAGCTTTTATAATCTTCTATCTTTTTCATTCTGTAATTTTTAAAAAATGAACAAAATATTAATTTGTGATCCTATCATTTATTTTGAAATTAAATAATAATTATGAGATAGAAAACACTTATCAGAGGTAATATGGACATGACAAGTTTTCTAAACTCAATAAATTGTATCTATCCAGAGGTAATATGGACATGATAGATAATGAATCTTTTTTTTTCTGTTTAAAGTATACGATACTATCAGAGGTAAATATGAACATCACAGATCGTAACAACTCAAAGAAAAATAAATTAATATATATTCAGAGGTCAAATGGACATGATAGATAGGAAAAGAAGTAGACTTAATATTTATTCAGAGGTCATGAGAACATGATAAATAATAAATCCTACTTTTTAATCAACTGGTAATATAGAAGATTAAAATTCTCTTCAAGGAGACAAGTAATCAGCTTAACCAAACATTGGTAGCTGGGAAATAAAGAAGAAAAATCAAACATAATATTTCTTCAAGAATTTGCCATTGATCAGCATCATGAGCAAATCTCCATTAGGTTTAGACAACCTATAGGCACCGTTGGAGAAAACTGTCTCGATGACATAAGGGCCTTCCCATTTTGCTTGGAATTTCCCTTTGCTCTTATGAGTCATCACCATCGGTCTTCGAACAGCAAGGACTAGCTCATCGACTTTAAATACCCTCTCTTTAACTTTACGAGTAAAAGTTTAAGATATGGGCTTGATATAGCTCAATGTGCTGTTGCGCTTGAAGACGATTCTCGTCCAATCCTTCAAGTTCTTGAAGTCGTAAGAGATCATTGTTCTCTGTAGTTAGCTCATTAGCAATGGCTATTCGAAGAGATAGAATTTGGATTTCCAGTGGAAGAACAGCCTCATATCCGTAGACTAGTGAAAACGGTATAAAACCAGTAGGAGTTCGGATTGTCGTTCGGTAAGCCCATAAACATTCTTCAAGTTTCTCATTCCAATCACGTTTATTAGAAGAGACGAATTTTTTGAGAAGTTTGATGATCATCTTGTTGAAGGCTTCGGTCAAACCATTAGCAGCTGGATTATAAGCCGTAGAAGCCAGGTTTTGGATCCGATTCTTATCACAGAACCGATAAAATGCCTGACTGGCAAATTATGGTCCATTATCATGAATTATCCATCGAGGAATCCGAGGCGATAAATGACATGGTGTTTGATGAAGCTAACCACATGAGATGTTTTCACTTCAGTAAGGGGAACTGTTTCTGCCCATTTTGAAAAGTAATCGGTTATAGCCAATATAAACCGATGTCCCTTAAAAGAAGGAGAGTTAATAGGACCAATAACATCCATGCACCAAGCTTCAAAAGGCCAAGAAGCTGCTTAGGATATAGGAATTCAGACGGTTGATGAATAAAATCAGCATGAATCTGACATGCTTTACACCGTGTGGCATAATCTACAGCATCTGCTATCATGGATGGCCAATAATACCCCATTCTTCGAATGCGGTCCTGTAATTTTGGACCAGATTGATGAGCACCACAAACACCATCATGAGCTTCACGGAGTGTTTGCTTGGCTTCACTCTCAGAGAGACAACGCAGCAAAAGTCCGTCATAAGAATGACGATATAACATATGTAAAGAAGAATCATAATAGAATCAAAATGATCGTCTCTTAATTAATACAGCTTCTTTTGGATCTTCAGGTAAAATCCCATGAACCGCATAATCAATGAATGGACTTCTCCAATCCCTCTGCTGGGAACTTGATTCTGTAGTATAACTCTGTTCAATATGCAGATTATTCTTGACATAGAATAAGTCTCGATCTAACAAAGTAATGGTATTTTGTCTTCTAATTGGAGCAGCTAAGTCTACCGCTAAACTAGCAAGAGCATCAGCTTCCAAATTTTGAGAATGTGATACGAATTCGATGAAGAATCCTTTGAATGAAAGGACCAATTCGATTACCACTTGATGATAAGGGATGAGGTCAGGATTTCTGACTTTATATGTCCCTCTAACCTGATTAACAATCAGTTGAGAATCTCCATAAGCTTCCAGGAACTCAATGTCCAGTTATTTTGCTACTTGGAGATTGATTAGCAGAGCATTATATTCAGCCATTGTTGGAGCATGGCTCATTAAGAGAATAAGCACGGTAAATAACCATTTTGTCAGGAGAGACTAGGACGATGCCTACTCCAGAAACGATATTGCCTTTAGGTCCAACCTGTAATGCTCCATCAAAGTATAATTGCCAAATGTCATCCTTTAAAGTCATGTTGCAATCACGACTTCATCTGGAATGTCCTCATATAGCTTTGATGTTTCAGGTATAGGGTGAGCTGCTAAGAAATTAGCTAATGCTTGACCCTTCACTGATTTTTGAGGTACATAGACCATATCATAAGGAGTGAGCAACATCGCCCAGGTGGCTAACCTAGAGTCAAGAATGCTCGATTTTCTCATCAATACCCGAATAGGATTTATTCTGGAGATGACATGAATAGTCTGTCCTGACACATAATATCGTATCTTTTGAACAGCAAAACCCAAGGCCAGACATTCCTTTTCTACAGGAGTATACCTGTGTTCAGCTCCTACCATCATTCGGCTAAGATAATAAATTGCCTATTCATGACCCATATCACTTTTTGTACAAGAAGCACCAAGTGAATGATCTAAGGCTCGAATATATAGCAAAAATGGTCTTCTACCACTGGAGGTACCAAAACAGGTGGATTTGTAAGGTATTGCTTGATGTCATTAAAAGTTTTCTGACATGCTTCATCCCAAACAAACGATACACATTTCTTTAATAGACGGAAGAAAGGTTGACATCTCCTAGAGAGATTGGATATAAATCTCCTGATATAAGCAATACGACCCTGGAAGCCGCGGAGTTCTTTTAAATTACATGGAGGACGCATTTCAAGAATTACTTTAATTTTGTCAGGATCAACATGAACACCCTGAGAAGTAATGACAAATTCCAAAAACTTGCCGCTGGACACCCCTAAGAAAGACTTAGTGGGATTCATCTTTAGTTGATGTTGACGCATCAATTCAAATATTGTCTTCAAGTCTTGAATGTGATCATCTTTTAATCTACTTTTGACAGCAATATCATCCACATAACATTCAACTGTTTTTTGTAGATGTTCTTGAAAGATGTTGCTCATAGCCCGTTGATACATGGCACCAGCATTTTTCAGACCAAACGGCATAACCGTATAGCAATAGACTCCAAGGGGTGTACGAAAAGCAGTATACTTCTCATCTCCCGGATGCATCTTAATTTGATTGTATCCTGAAAATCCATCCATGAATGAATGCGTTCAAAACCACATGTATTGTCTATCATGACATCGGTAATCGGAAGTAGGAATTCGTCCTTTGGACAAGCTGCATTAAGATCCCGAAAATCTATGCAAACTCGGACTTTTTTGTTCTTCTTCATAACAGGAACAATGTTGGCAACCCAATCTGGGTGTTGTTCTTCACGAACAAAGCCACATGTAATCAACTTTTTGACTTCTGCTTCAATTGCATCCATCATATTTGGTCGAAAGCTTTGCTGTTGTTGTTTTACAGGCTTTGTATTAGGAAGAATATTGAGTTTATGAGTAGCAACTTTAGGATCTAGACCCGGCATATCCTCATAACTCCATGCAAAGATATCAATATTCTTTAATCAGTTTTATCAACTCTTCATTTTTATCTTCAGGGAGGTTTTTACTGATGAATATTGGTTTAGACGTAGTTCCGTCTCCAACATCAATCTGGACAACCTCATCCTCAGTAGGTGGCTGTCGCTGTTCAAAACGAAGTTCCCATTGAGTATCCATTTGCTGTGCCCAAGGATCATTCTCAAATGGTTCAGATTCACCATCAGTTTGAACCATGTTGACTGAGAATATGCACTCAGATTCATCATAATAGTCTCCTCCAGAATATGAGGAGTGTAAAAAACTGGAAGAACATTCTTCTTCCATATCTTCTTTACACATGTGGTGTGTATCCGATTCGATGAATTGGATTTCTTTCGAATCAGAGGATTGTAAAGAACTGGTAGAAAATTCCTCTTATATCCTCATTAATCATATGGGACGGATCGCATCCCAATCCATGACGAGTTTTCTGGTAAAACGGATCACCACATAATGGTAATCGTCTACCCTTGCCTTGAATGAGACCTTGCATAGTCTTCAAATTATGTCTTATATTCTGGATAATCTTGAGAGATTGTTGACTATATCTGTCAATTCGGATTTTTCCTCTATCTTTATCTCTAAGATCATCTGTTTGAACAACAGGGATTTTTAGCCAGACCAAACACAATTTGGTGCTTATTTTTCTTATCAGATGGAATCACAAAATAAGATTCTTCGTGACGTCTATAAGTTACACAAGCTTGTGATGAAGCGGCTACCGGAAGAAGATAGGGAGAAGATGTTAGGAACCTTTGAGCATAAGGTCCAACATCGACATAAGGAGGAAAGGAATTTTCCTTATGGTCAATGTATAAGGTTTTCTCTGTATCTATGTCATCTTTATATTGATGACTTTGATCATCAGAAGATAAAGTCATTCTTTCAATAAATTTGACAGCCATATACTCAAAAAGGAAATCTTTATTGATATTAGAAAGTACAGAATAATCAATATTTACATCATTTACAATTTGACTGC
This sequence comes from Iris pallida, assembly GCA_029216955.1. Classification (NCBI taxonomy): domain Eukaryota; kingdom Viridiplantae; phylum Streptophyta; class Magnoliopsida; order Asparagales; family Iridaceae; genus Iris; species Iris pallida. The sequence goes on from JANAVB010014366.1 coordinate 13,057, forward strand.
TACGCTTCGGATTGATCATTAACGGACCGTCATCCGTCTTCTGCGTAGACTTGCCAAGATTGATCATCAGTGGTGGTTCTAGATCATTCGTACGAGAAGTACGTCCTTTGACTTTGATCATAAGAGGTTGAACTTGGCTTTTGGCAGGAATACTCACTAATTCCTCAGATGAAGCTCGAGTTCTTCCTTTGACTTTGATCACCAGAGGTTGATCATTGACAGATTGGGGTTGGATTCGACCTTTGACTTTAATCTTCAAAGGTTGCTCTTCCGGAGGATCTTCATTGACAGATTGATCTTCAGCAGATGATCGATCTTCAGCTATATCTGATATCTCTTTCATATGCTCTTGTTTGTAGAGCATTGAATCAAAAATAGGCTTCGACACCCTTGAAAGGATTGATATCAGCAAACTCAGTCCTCACAACCCCTTGGGAATCTACGTACTTGAAGCATTGGTGGAGAGTTGAAGGCATAATGTTATGTTCATGTATCCACGGTCTTCCGAGAAGGATGTTGTAAGATAAATCTGAATTGATAACATAAAATGTTGCTATAGTTCGAAGATCTCCAATTTGAATCTTCAGACGAATCTTCCCAGTGGTTTACTCTTGCCAGAGTTGAAACCAACTATCGTGGTACTAGTGTAAGTCAAATCACTAGTAGGAATCCTCAACGGTCTTAGCATACTCTGAAGAATAATGCTAATAGAAGACCCAGGATTAATATAAATCCTGTCAATTTCAGTGGATTCTATATACCCAGTGTAGCACAAAGGCCTGTCATACTTATTATGCTTCAACAGTATATCTTGTGTGAAGGTAATGTTAGGAATTACCTCCATCACACTATGACATTGTGGACACGACACTGGTATATTGTCAGGACTCTTGAGTTGAGCTAAGCATGAGTCTGCTTGTAGCAAAGCTTCACTCAAAGTCTCCCTGCTTTCTTTAGAAAGATGAAGCAGCTCGAATATAGAGAGTCTAGCCGGAGTATTGGCTAACTGGACTAGAATATCAAATTTGTAGGGCTTCATCACCACCCCTTGATTTGAAGCAGATTTCAAAGGAACGTCAAAGCGTACTGCCTTCTGTTTCCCCTTCTCAACCACAGATGGTTTAGCAGGAACAGGAGATGGTTGAGCTGGTATTGTTTCAACAACGTCCTCTGCTTCTTTGGAAGATTCCTCATAATCTTTGTGGTACTCTTTCCCACATCTTGTACCAGCAAAGCTTTCTTCCTCAGACTCAGGAGAATGAAGTACAATATTGCAGGATTTAGTTTTCTTTCCTTTAGTCTTCTTCTTTCGATAATTTTTATAAGAAAGCTCATAACCCAATCCAACAGTAGATTTTTGACTTCGAATTTGTAAAGGAAGTCGCATTCCTTTATCATAGTTCAAACCCTCTGCCTTTTGAAAGTCATAGCCCATCCTTTTTATGAGATGGACTGATTGTTGACTGTACAAGTGAATGGGCAATGGACTTTCAATGAATGGTTTAACAGAGGAAGATGAGACAGAAACCTCTGTAACCACAGGAAAAGAAGGCATAGAGACTTTTGTAGAAGAAGGAATAGAAATTTTTATAGCCACATTAGAAGGAGTATTCAGACACGAGGAAAAATCCCTGTAGGAGCTTTTTCATAAGCAGCAAAGACTTATTGTGCCATGTATAAGGGGACACTATTCACAGCTAACCACTGCTGATGAGAAAGTTTGAGCTTAGTAGGAGGAGCCAAACTTGGAGGACATATATTCAAACCCCTCAATCTATCCTCTAAAGGAATGTCACCCCATAAATGATCCAAATCATCATGGTCTGGGGTTGGAGCATGAGAAATCATGTTACAGGTTTTGACTTTTTTACCCTTCTTAGATTTTGAAGTTTTACCTTCATTCTCCATTTCAGGTACTAAATCAGGATGTACCCACATGATTTCACCAGTTTTCAATGTAAGAGGCAAAAGTCCTTCATTTTGCTCTCTGGCAGGCGGGATATTCACAATCTTCATCGTCGCCTTTGGAATTAGGACAATCCCATCTGGGACTTGCTGTGGAGGAAAACCTTCAAATTGAAGAGAAAGCATATTGGTTGTGACCGTATGCTCATCGTTAGTTAAAGCGATGGCATTGGCATTTATCAGCTCCTGGATTTTCTTCTTCAAGACAAAACAAGCCTTGGTAGGATGATTTATGTATCTGTGATAGATACAATACTTGGGATTGTCGGTCAGATTCACCTCATTAGGCCTTTTTGGCTCCGGAATCTGGAGTTTACCACTCTTTACCAGACTTTGGAATATCCCTGGGATATCACTGTCATCAAAAGAGTATTCTTCTTTTGGTTTGGAAGACTCCTGATTATTTGGCATCGTTTTGGATTTTGAAAGATTAACCACTAGGGTTTTCTTCCCTTTCCCATTATGATTGCCAGAATTATTACCAGAAGAGCCTTTCTTTCCTTCGTCCTCTGAGGTAAAGATCATTCCGTGTTCACGAGCCAACCTACCATTGGTCTCGACAGAAACTGCTGCTATAATAAACGAGGCCCAATCTGTGAAGTGGGAGCCCATAAAGACAGCAATAGATGGTCGTAGATTCATCTTGCATGTATCAATCAATGCTGAATCTGGCATACCAGGAGGCAACTTCAGAGTTGCCTGTCGAAAACGTTCGATGAACGTCCGAGTATCTTCTTTCTCCTTTTGTTTGATTTCTATTAAGGAGGACATATTCATGTCCATGCCTCCTTCATAGAAGCGGGAGAGAAACATTGCTTTAAATTCATTAAAAGACGATATGCAATTGTCGGGTAGACTACGATACCAATCGTAAGCTGAACCCATCAGGCACCCAAAGAAAACTCGAGTAAGAAGAGCATCATTCTTCTGCAGATGCACAGTCATAATATCAAAGTAATTAATATACTGACTAGGAGAAGCCTTTCCATCAAATAATACCATCGATTGTGGCTTGAATTTCGGAGGAAAGGGTACGTCATTCCAATGAGGAGGATAAGGTTGCTTAATCCCTAACCTCTGGAGCTGATCCTTGTGCTTCAGAACTTCAAACTGTGCTTTTAGTTCACACACCGCTTGAATAGCTTCACGGGTTTGAGGAAGCACATTCGATTGAATAGTTGTTGGATGTACCGTAACCCCACCGGAGCTGGTACATCTTCTGGAATGATAGGATCTGGAGATGCAGAATTTTGATTGACAGCAGGCTCTTGATTATTCAAAGGTATATCAACCCCTTGACTATCTTGAGTTTGTGCTTCTACCTGCACCAGTGTTACTACTGCCGGCTGAGGAGTTTACTGAGTCATTATTATTTGGTGCATGCTTTGCATCATGGTAAGCATGTCCTTTAGTGATTGCTCAACGGCAGAGAGACATTGTTCTGTATTAGCAGATGACGTCTCCGGTTCATCTCCAATAGCATAGGATTCAACCTCTCTTGAAGATACAGAGGGATTGGTATAGAGGTATAAATCGACACTATCAGTTTCGGACTCAAAAGACTGAGTACCCCCAGCTTCTGAATCAGAAGTCTGCAACTGTCTTTGTCTTCTTGATCGAGTATTCTGATATACTCCTTCAAAGGAATCAAGAAGTCTGTTGAACTGTTGTTGACCAGGAGTCGGGGATGAGTTGCGTCTTGGACGTCGTCCTCTGTTGGTATGAGATGCCATGTTGACTGACGCATATAACAACTCATGTTCTTGGTCATCAACCTGTTGCTGAGGTTCATTATAGCTTAATCAGTCAAAAACTGACCGCTTAGAAGCCGAACAGCAACATTTGATTACAATCTCACTACAACAAAAATACCTTTTAATGACGGCTAAAAAGCGTCATTAATTGCAAACTATAATGCTTTTTTCTCAGTCCAAGCATTATGAAATCGGGTGTTATAAATGTTTTTAAAAGCATTATAGATAATTCATCCAAAACCGTCATTAATAGGTTGAATTTCTGCTACGTTTTATTTTCAAAGCGTTATGGATAGTTATGAAAAACTGCTGTATATGGTCGTTGTATCACATTTATAACGCTCTATACTGCATGTTATACATTCCAAACGCTGCTCAATTCAATTCGAAAACAACCACTTTGAACCATATTCACAACAAAGCATTGAAATGTAATATAAAGTACCATTCTCCATTTTATTGTCTCAAAATAGAGTATTTTAGCTACCATTCTACATTTCTCCATTTCATTATATACATCTTCTCAAAATATATAGAGTATCTAATATAGAGTACACTTTAGCTACATCAAAACTATCGACGTCAAAAATCTCACAGATACTGTAGCGAAGAAGCACACTTATAACGTTTCAACTAGGTCACATGAAGACTATCCATAGCACATGTACGTATAGCAAAACCCTGAAAAAGAAAGCAAAACCCCCACTTTTAGAGTCTGCCAATTTTAGAGTCTGTGATTTATATCGAAAAACCGAGAGTATCAGAGTACTCTAATAAAAACCGAAACCGACAAATAAAGTAAAACATCTAGGCATGGCATAGTGGACGTAGTCCCAAAATCAACGATACAGGCATGCTAATGGAGATGTCATTCCCGAAATAGAAATACTCCCAACTAATATATACCCGCATGTGATTTATATCGAAAAGCTCCCAACAAAAACACCCACAGTACCAAGTTAAACCCATCATGCATAATAGATACCCAACCAACAATTTTAATCCAAATAGCAAAACATCTCCTACAGCAAAGAAATCTTTCCCAACCCAACATGTATAATAGGAAAAACCTAAACCAACATCCCATAACATGTATAGGAAGGAGACCCCAAGCAACAATTTATACAAAAAATCCAATCCAACAATGCATGCATCACAAATAATTCCAACAGCAGCTAGGTAACCCGAAACCGAAAATGATCCAACAGCAAGTAAAGAGCCGAACATGATCTAAAGATCATTCCCGCTTCACAAACAAAGACAATCGTACGATCGTCAAGCCAAAATCGAATCCAACACGTATCAGTCGATCGAAACCCTTTTTATGTAGGGATCGAGATCCAATAACATCATCGACAAACAAAATAAACCAAAAAACTGAAATCAATCAAGAATTTAGAATTTATACCCCAGAATTTGGTGTCGAATCCGAAGGGAGCCTTCGGACTCGGCTCGCAGGCTTGCACAGCGCCTCACCGGGTCGCGGCTGCAACTGTAGAGAGGCTACGTCATCGACACGAAGGTATCCTCACATCCGTGTCCAGTATCGACTCGTACAAACATGAGCGTACCTGCACCCAGAATGAACAACCCAACAGTACCAACATACAAACTACGACAACGACAAGAAACGAAATAAGATATATAAGATGTCTCAGATAAGGATCAATCATCATCTGCCGTACTAGCGTGCCATAATACGTATAGGATACGTCCCGACACGGAGCCAGTGTATCCGATACGATCTGCAACACTTTGGTTTATTTGGTCGAACGACCAACACCAAGAATATCAGAGTACTCTAATAAAAACTAAAACCGACAAATAAAGTAAAACATCCAGGCATGGCAAAGTGGACGTAGTCCCAAAATCAACGACGTATGCATGCTAATGGAGATGTCAATACCAAAATAGAAATACTCCCAACTAATATATATCCGTATGTGATTTATATCGAAAAGCTCCCAACAAAAACACCCACAGTACCAAGTTAAACCCATCATGCATAATTGATACCCAACCAACAATTTTAATCCAAATAGCAAAATATCTCCTACAGCAAAGAAATCTTTTCCAATCCAACATGTATAATAAGGAAAACCTAAACCAATATCCCACAGCAAGTATAGGAAGGAGAACCCAAGCAAAAATTTATACAAGAAATCCAAACCAACAATGCATGTATCACAATAATTCCAACAGTAGCTAGGAACCCGAAACCGAAAATGATCCAACAGCAAGTAAAGAACCGAACATGATCTAAAGATCATTCTCGCTTCACAAACAAAGACAATCGTAGGATCGTCAAGCCAAACAACATCATCGACAAACAAAATAAACCCAAAAACTGAAATCAATCAAGAGTTTAGAATTTATACCCCAGAATTTGGTGTATAAATTCAACAACATCATCGACAAACAAAATAAACCTCTTTTTATGTAGGGATCGAGATCCAACAACATCATCGACAAACAAAATAAACCCAAAAACTGAAATAAATCAAGAGTTTAGAATTTATACCCCAGAATTTGGTGTCAGAATCCGAAGGGAGCCTTCGGACTCGGCTCACAGGCACGCACAGCGCCTCGCCGGGTCGCGGCTGCAACTGTGGAGAGGCTACATCATCGGCAAACAAAATGAATAAAATAAACAAATAAATCCCTTTTTATGTAGGGATCGAGATCCAACAACATCATCGACAAACAAAATAAACAAACTAAACAAAATTAATCCCTTTTTATGTAGGGATCGAGATCCAACAACATCATCGACAAATAAAATAAACCCAAAAACTGAAATCAATCAAGAGTTTAGAATTTATACCCCAGAATTTGGTGTCGGAATCCGAAGGGAGCCTTCGGACTCGGCTCGTAGGCACGCACAGCACCTCGCCGGGTCGCGGCTGCAACTGTGGAGAGGCTTGGACTCGGCTCCCTAAATGTAAGTACACTCCCTTAAACAAGAACAAACAGAAAAAAATCAAAGAACCCTTTTAGGGAAAAAATCCAAATCAAAAATTAAGAACCCTAACTTTTAGGGAAAAAATTACACTCCCAACAAAATCTTTTTTTAGGGAAAAAAATCTAAATCAAAATCACTCACTTAATCGAGAGAAGTCAACGATGATGCAGCCCTTTTCGTATCATCGCCAACGTGGACGGAGACGTCAAAAAACCCTAAAATTAAGAACCCTAATTTTGGATAGATGGATGCATGTATGGTTGTCAAAAATTAGGATATTTTGAATTTAGGGCATAAAATAAGCAATGATCGAGATTTTAGGACAAATCGGTGGTGAAGGCTACGCCGGTGACAACCTTCCCTCTGCGGTGGAGTCTGTAACCGAGGGAAGTGAGGAACGGGCTGAGGGAAGTTGGGGAGAGGGGAGCGGGCTGAGGGGAGTTGGGGAGCGGGGAGTGGGCTGAGGGGAGTTGGGGAGCGGGAGGAGAAGGAGAAGGAGAAAGAGAGAGGGTTTAGAATTTTTCTTAAGTGCGGAAGAAATACGTGGGAGTCGAGGTTTCGACTTAAATTTTTGTGCTTTTTTTATAACGTTCGTATCACTGGAGCACTTTCAATAACGTTTTTAATGTAAACCGTCATAGATTCTAGTCTTACTGAACATTGATGACGCTTCCACATCAGCCGTCATGAAAACCACTTATCAAGCGTCATTAATATGTCTTTTTGTTGTAGTGTCTGGTGACACTCACAATGATGATTTTCTTGGAGGAGTGTCACAGGAGATTGTCTATTTTTACACTTTTGTACTAGCAACTCGCATAAATCAGAAGGAGTAGAGGGAGTAGTCTTCTTTATTTCATTTGGGGTAAAGAAACGTTTAGTCCCTTGTGTATAAAGAAGATTACTGGCTGCATTAGCAGAACCAAACTGTACATTTTTACGCGCTTGGAGTTGCGTGCGTAAATCCTGAGATTTTTGAGCACAAAGAACTCCATCAGCATTACGCATAATTTGTAGGTTTGGTACCTTGCGTAAAGCAGTGTAAGAAGGCTGGTGGAGAACCGAAGTTTTATCAACAATGTTTTTACGCTGCATGCGTGCAGGTAAATTCACTTTAGATGTAAAGACATATTGTGAATTTTATCTACACTATCACAGACAGGAGATTTACCTTTACGCGTAGAGCGTAAAACATAAGTATCTGCCACGTCACAGACGGAAGATTTTTCTTTACGCATGGAGCGTAAATTTTGTGTGTCTACCACGTCACAGACGGGAGACATATTTTTACGCACAGGGCGTAAAGCTTGTGTGTCTACCACGTCAAAGACGGGAGACTGATTTTTATGCGCAAGGCGTAAAACATGAAAGTCTGCCACGTCACAGACGGGAGACTGAGTTTTACGCACGGAGCATAAAACTTGATTTTTACGCTCAGAGCGTAAAACTTGATTTTACGCTCAGAACGTAAAACTGGATTTTTACGCTCAGGGCATATAACTGGATTTTTACGCTCAGGGCGTATCACCGAAGTAGAGACTGCCTCGTCACAGACGGGAGTCTCCATCACAGGAGTAGGAAGGATTCCTTTGCCTTTAGAAATAGTAGGGAAATCCGAGGATGCTTTGGACTTAGGAATCCAAACTTTTTGCACCTTCCGCAATTTCTGAACATTGGAGCAGCGAGTACTACCCCCAGTTCGGAGCATTTCTTCGTAGGCAGTCTGGTCGAAGTGCACAACAAGAGTCTTTGTCGATCCGACCGACACATCATCATATTGAGCAATTGTCTTCTCATCAGAGGAGAAGGTCATCTCCAACAGAGTCGCCATTTTGTTTCACTTAACAAAATGCCTAAAAATTGGCTTTTGAAAGAAAACTAAAAAAAGTACAGAAGTACAAATTGTTCTGGGAAGTATTACTATGGAAGTCTGATCTGAGAGCGATCACTTTGTTCCTTGGACCATACGATGATGAAGAAGAAAATTGCTTGAAGAAGACGAACAATCGGAAGAACTAAGTCACCGGAAAGGTATCGAGCAACGGCACTAATGACACAGTCGAATGCTTTCTTGCTTTGCTTCACCATGTTCTTGAGAAAAAGAGTTGAATAAATGCTTCTGGGAATATCACTCTGGAAGTATGAGTTTTCTCAGAATCTCCTCTCTTGTCTCTCTGTTGATCTCTTGATATTCTGTCTATGTAAAAATAAGTCTATTTATAGACTTAACCCTTTGTGCGTAAAAAGCAACAAAATCGAGTTTTTACGCAAGTAACTGTCACCCACGATGTAACTCATCATCTACGCACGGTGACACGTGTCCCATGTAAAGTTTGATCTCTGCGCAAGGTAACACGTGTCCCACTACTTCAATAAAATGGGGAGAGCACGTACACTCATTCCTCGAGAAGTTTGGCATGAAAGCCACGTGGGCAAACCATGTTCTTAAGTGGTCAGGAAAGATCGGGCGTAAAAATGACCCAAAATACACTTCTAGCATAAAGTGGCAAACTGGGCGTAAAATAGCCCAAAAATAAACTTTCCAGCGTAAAGTGGCTAGAATAGCCTTGAGCGTAAAAGTAGCCCAACTAAACTTTACGTCCACAATAGCCTTGAGCGTAAAAGCTCGAATAGCTACCATGCGTAAAAAGAAGCAATTATATTGAGCGTAAGGTAGCCCCATCTGCACACTATACGACGAGTATTGGGTTTGGTGTAAATCCAATCTTCTCGACTTCTGTGCTGCATGCTGTCAGAAAAATCATTCTGTCAGATCAAATCTCTGGCAATAAATGCGGCATATCAGTCTATCCCCAGCGTAAAGTTCAATGAATAGCTCCCGCGTAAAGTAGCTAACGTAAAGAGTAGCTTGCGTAGAGAGTAGCTCGCATAAAATTCTCAACTTCTTTGACTAAGTCCATGAAGCACTTTTTACGCTCCTACAACGGCAAGTTCCTAAAGAAGTACTACTCTTGACATCTTTCAGATATGTACTTCCATTCTTACCCAGCAAGAGAATCAGTGGACCTGATCATCAGAGCTCACATACACCTCCCTTTCACAAAATCTTATGCTTTCGAAATCCAGTTGTTCCGTGGCAGTCTATCTCCAGTAGAAGAACAACCACGTCCACATTACCTCTGAGTTGCTCCTCTACACCCTGCAAAGCAAAAATCTTACACTACGTAGGATTGTGCTACTTATCATGTTTACCATGTCCACATTACCTCTGAGTAAACATCCCGTACAGACAACTCCTGCGTTGCCGTACATCGATCGCAGAACTTCTATGTCCATTTTACCTCTGAGTAGTTTCCCGTATCCCCCCAGAGTCACTCCCACCACGTCCATAACACCTCTGAGTAGGAAGATTCTTTCAGTTGAACCCCATATTTGCTACGTCCATATTACCTCTGAGCAAACATGTCGGTCCTCTCTAACTTATTATCTGTACCTAAAAAAACTAAGGTGCACAAAAGATAATAGGTCCACACAAATCACTAGTTCATGACAGTAAAGATGAACACACCAGAGAATTCTTTATTTTGCACTCAAAAGTGAAGGATTACATCCCCAGCAAAGTTACCAAAAAAAATAGAACAAAAAAGAGAGACTATAATCCCTAAGCATCATTGGGATTGACAGAAAGCTCTTTGATCCGATGCTTCAAGTCTTCAGCCCGAGTCTCCACAGTCGCCAAGACTCGGCGTTCAGCTTCTTGACGCATTACTTCCACAGCCTCAGGAGCAGTATCATTCTCGTGCTTAGCGTCCAACTCTTGCCGCTGGCAAGTCAGAGAAAGAATATGGCGGGTAACAACTGCTTCTTTCTCCTTAGACGATACGTGCTCAGCCTGGGCTCGCTCAGCATCTAACAAAAGTCTGGGCCCGCTGGTCTTCAAGCAGGCGAATCTTGGCTGTGACCTTCGCTATACTAGCATCCAATGAGGCCCGCAGCTCCACCTTCTCCTGCGTGGACTGTGACAGTCTCTCCACCGCAGCCTCAGCTTCGGCCACCTCGCGGTACCAGATGGCCACTGTGGCCTGATAGGATGACTCAACTTCAGCTATTAATTTCTCCTTCTCTGCTTCTATCAGAGCAGAAAATTCATTTTACCGAATACTCTGAAGTTTAGAAAGATGCTGGTCGAGCTCAGCCACCGACGCCTCCAGAATCTCAGCCATATGATCATGGCCCCGGTGGGACCGTATCAGACCAATGTAAGGGAGCGTCATGGCTTTCGCTATCGTAAAACTCCCATTCGCGTTCCGCACTATCGATACGCCCTTCTGCAACATTTTATACACTGTCTCGACAGCAAACTGTACATACTCATCTGTATCGGCCAACACTTGAGGCGTCATAGCAGGAGTTGGAGGACCTACTGTGGACGACGGACCTGAAGAAGACCTATCGACCTCAATCTGCAGGGCTGGAACCTCAACAACAGCGGACCCTCCCCCGTTGGGGACTTGAACTTCGCCGCTAGCCCGAGGAGCCAAGAGGAAGGAAGGAGCCGAATGGGGTGTCGATATCGTCCTTCATGTAGGAGGAACAACAGAGGGTTCTTGCACCAATGTCACGATCCGCTACCCAAATTGTTGGGCCGGGCCGAGTCATGTCCAGCCTATGCTTGAGATAAAACGTAGTGAGCTGTTCTAAAGATAAATAAGACAAGATCAAAGTGAGCTAACAATTCTATAAGTAATAATGAGACAGAAATGTTGCAAACACAAAAGTCATCTCGTATAAAAGTATGTTCCAAGTACAAGTCCAAAATATAAAACTGGATACAGGTCCAGTTATAAAATACGTAGTCTAATACATGACTACTCTAAATATCCCGAGCAACTATACATACTAGACGAGTTTCCCCACAGGTACATCCTCGTAAGATAAAGCCTGGTCCTCGGCAGCAACTCCATAATAGGAATCGCAGAGCAACTCCTCCTCAGTAAGTATACCTACAACGTTATCCTGTCATGACGGGAGCAAGTACTGATTCTAACAAACTAAATATACGAAACATGAACATAAGTGTAATAAACTGGAATCATGGCATATCATAATTTAATTGGTTCTTTTTCGAAATGGTAACATATATTTGTTTAAAGTTTAAAACCGTAGCATGTACGTGATCGGTCAATAGGTAGATAGAATGTATAGTGGTACATATCAAGTTTTTCTGGAATGCACATACGTGCACTAACGGCATCGGTGTATATCCATACACAAATGTGGGATCAGAACATACGGCAAAGTTACATATAGAATGTTACCGTGCGTGGTAAATACATACGGAGAAGGGGGTCATGATCACGTACACTACTAACAGTTTCTCCTTAACCAGTTATTTAAATATGTGAGAGATATGAAAACTGTCCTAAACATGGTAGAGACTGAAAGTAATACAACATGTGAAGTTTTAACTTGCTACCCCAAGGATCAGCATTTAACATGGTTGGAAATTACAGTTTATTGTTATAGCAGTATGTAAAGTTTATAGAAGTACTTGCCTTTTGCAAAGTAAAGTAGTAATAGAAATTCTATAGAAGCCTGGTGACTCGTCACTGTAGAAATAACACATAAACTTAGTTTTTATACTAAGTTAAACACTAAGACGCTAGTTGTGTGATACGACTTTCTGACTGGACACCTAGCCAAATGATGACTTTAGCATAGGAGACCAATGTGGGGTGACAATACTCAAATTAACTTTCTAGGGTCTTTATACTAGTGCGGGGTGAGGTCTAATACGTCTATAACTCAAAACAGCACAAATCATTGCAAGTCGTAATTATTCAATAAATAAATCAAACTGTACACTATGTTCCAATAATTTTTGAGATAGACAAAAAGCTCAATTTTACATAAAATAAAGTACCAAAATGATCCTTGTTAATTATAGAAATTTATACTAATTTTTTTGAAATTTATAAACCCTCAAAGATATTTATTAAAATCAGCAAACATATGTATCTTAAAATGAGTTCTGTTTTCCTATTTTATAAAATACCAAAATTACTCATTAAATGCTAGAATAATTATAGTAAATTAGCTAAATTAATATAGTATTTAAATATAATTTTTCCTAGATTTTTACAGCAATTAAAATATATATAAAAATTTAAAAACAGCAAGTAACAATTTCTAGAAAATAATTAATTAATTATTTACTATTTTGTCCATGTATTCGAAATTGAACCGAAGTCCAGATACAGGACCCAGAACCATGAATCAAGTCCAATATGACTTGTACAGACTCTGAATGTATTAGGCACAATTGGACCCAAAACCCATACTAGGTTTGGACATCAATTGGCCATGATTATAAAATGCAGTAATTTAATATATATTATATAATATATTTTAAAGTGGTAAAATATACAAGTCACAAAATTACATAATAAAATAACTTGTGAAATTTTACATAATAATATTTAGCACTAAAATTTGTATTTGAAAATATATACATAATTAACAACACACAAATTAATATATAATATATATTATATATATTATATATATATATATATATTATATAATATATAATAATATATATATATAATATATATATATATATATAAATAATATATTATATATATATATATAAAATATATATATATATATAAAATATATATATAAATTATTTATATATATATTTTGTATATATATATATATATTATATATTATATATATATATAATATAATATATATATATATATAATGATATATAATATAAATATACATATAATAAATATTAATATAAAATATACATATTATATTATATATATATCTACATATATATATATATAATTATATATTATATATATTATATATTATATATATAATATTTAATATTATACAGTATATATAATAATATATATTATCTACATATAATACAATATCATATATATATATATATATATATATATCTATCTATATATATATATATTATATATATATATATAGATATATATATATATATACATATATACCATATACATATATATAAATAAATAAAAACAAAAAAAACAAAACAAAACAGAAAAGAAAGAAAGGGGGCTCGAACTCGGCCAGGGCAGGGGGTTTTTAGCGCGCTCGGCTGGCCAGGGGGTCAGCCCGAGTCAGTTGTTAGGGAATGGGTTAGGGTTATATTTATCAGGGTTTAGTTACGGTTATAAACCCGACAGCACAATCTTCGTGTCCTGACAGTTAAGGACACGAAGATACACGAGTCTCGTATCCGGGTCATTCACGACACACACATGAGTTTGCCGTATCCAAACTTACCACTAGAGTCGTCGTGTCCAGGCGAATTACATATGTTAAAACGAGACACAGAACGATACGAAAGAGAGCTGACACGTACGTGTCCGGCAAGCTGGACGTTATAGAGGGTGCTGGACGACGGAGGAAGCGTCGTGGTGGCTGGAAAAGGGAGGCGCTGGACTCGTCTTGACGGGGCGAACTTGCTAGTGGTGGTCGATGGTGGTGGAGGAGGTTATGACGGCGGTGGTGGCGTGGTAGAGTCCTAAGGTTCCGGTGGGGTCTCGTTGGGGAAGAAGGGGTCAAGGCTTACTATGGGGGGGGTCGTGGTGGTGTGCTAGTGTTAGGGTTTGGTATGGGGAGTATTTATAGGGAGGATAGGGCGGTTGAAGTAGGCTAGGTCGGCCGGGTTGTCGGGGCGGTGGTCAGGGGGATCATCGGTCGTCGGGGGCAGGTGACAGAGGAGAGAGAAAGTCGTGTGGGGGGGTAGGGTAGGTTTGCAGCAAGGCCCCCGAAGTTTGGGGGCTTTACAAAATAACCCCAAACCTATCGGTTTGCAAATTACAATTTGCAAACCGTAATTAGAACAAATCATATAATTGCAATTCGATATTAAAACAAATTTAAATATTACAAAATGATATTAAAACAATTTAATTAATTACAAAATGATATATTTTGAATTAAAAATTATTTAAAAATCAACTAAAAATTTTAGAAAAATTCCTAATAATTATATTAATTCATTTTAAATATAAAAATGCTATTAAAAATTATAAAAATACTATTTTGAAATCCAGGGGCTTACAAATCTTCCCTCCTTGAAAAATTTTGTCCTCGAAATTCACAAGGATAGAAGACTCTACAAATATTCTAACATAGCAAGCAATGCAACAAATGACAAAGGCTACTATCAAAACTAACCTCTAAGGTATCAAGCGGGAACGGGTGGTTCCCTCGCAGCTGTTGGGTCAAACAAGTAAGGATATCTCTCCCTCATGTCTGACTCCCTCGCCCAAGTAGATTCATCCGGAGAGTGACGGCTCCAAGCTACTCGTACCAAGGGTATAACTTTGTTCCTCAGCCTCTTCTCCCTCCTGTCCAATATCTCTACTGGCTGCTCAGTAACTGCAAGGCTCGGTCCGATCTCCAACTCTGAATAATCTAGCACATGACTGGGATCTGGAACATATCTCCTCAGCTGGGACACATGATAGACATCGTGAACTCCTGCTAGATTGGGTGGAAGTGCAACCTTGTAAGCTACCTCTCCGATCCTGCCAAGTATCTCGAACGGTCTGATGTATCTGGGGCTCAACTTGCCTCCTCGTCCGAACCGGATCGTCCCTCTAGTAGGTGATATCTTCACTAGCACCATATCTCCGTTAGTAAACTCTATCAGTCTGCGACTAGCATCGGCCCAGTGTTTCTGCCTGTCCTGAGCGACTCTGAGCCTGTCTCTGATCATCCCGACCTTCTTTGCTGCATCCGTAATCATCTCTGGCCCAAGCATAACTCTGTCCCCAACATCATCCCAAAAGAGCGATGTACGGCATCGTCGTCCATATAGAGCCTCGAAAGGAGACATACCGATGCTGGCTTGGTAGCTGTTGTTGTAAGAAAACTCTACCAAGTACAGATGGCTATCTCATGATCCGCCGAAGTCTAGCACACAGGTCCTCAGCATGTCCTCTAACGTCTGTATAGTCCTCTCGGACTGCCCATCTACCTACGGGTGGTACGTTGTACTGAACTTGAGCTGACTGCCCAACTCTTCCTGCAAGCTCCTCCAGTAGTGGGACGTGAATCTGCTATCCCGGTCTGACACGATGCTCACTGGTACTCTGTGCAAGCGAACTATCTGCTGCATGTATAGCTCCGCCAACTTCTCAGTGGAAAGCCCCACCTTGAAGGGTATGAAGTGCGCACACTTCGTCAGCCTGTCCACGATGACCCAAATGACATCCTTCCCTCCCTGGGAACGAGGAAGCCCTGAGATAAAGTCCATCGTAATGTGTTCCCACTTCCACTCAGGAATGGGTAACGGCTGCAACAAACCAGCTAGCCTCTGACGCTCTGCTTTGACCTGCTGGCAAACTAGGTATCTCGAAATGAAACGTGATACATCTCTCTTCATCCCGTGCCACCAAATATATTCCCGCAAGTCACGGTACATCAGGGTGAATAGAATATCGAGATCTACGTGCCTCCTGCAAGACTGCCTCTATCAGCTCTCCCTTCGGTACGTATAACCGGCTGCCATGCCTCAAGGATCCATCCTCTGCTACGGTGAAGTCATCCAGCAATCCAGCTAAAGCTTGGGCTCGAAGTCTGTGAAGGCTCTTATCTGTAGACTGTGCCTCCTTGATCTGCCTCATCAAATCTGACTGAATGTCAAACGCCATCATCTGTATCACTGATCCTAGCCGAACTATCTCGATACCGAGCTTCTCCAGATCTTCCCGCAAATGCCGATCTATCATCAGATACCATGCCATCGGATGCCTACGCAGCGCATCCGCTACCACATTTGCCTTTCCGGGGTGATACTGTAAATCGATGTCGAAGTCCTTCATCAACTCCAACCATCGTCTTTGCATCATGTTCAGCTCTTTCTGCGTGAACACATACTTCAATCTCTTCTGGTCAATAAAGATTTCCACACGCTCTTCGTATAAGTAATATTTCCATAACTTGAGTGCAAAGATCACCGTAGCTAACTCTAGGTCATGGGTAGGATAGTTCCGCTCATGAGTCCGTAATTGCCTAGATGTATAAGCAATCACTTTCCCAAGCTGCTGTAGGACACATCCTAACCCCATTCCCGAAGCATCGCTGTATATGGTAAAACCTCCAGACCCTGAAGGTAATGTCAGAACTGGAGCGGTCGTCAGCCACCTCTTCAGCTCCTCAAATGCTGCCTGGGAGTCCTATGACCAGATGCACTCTGCGTCCTTCCGGGTCAGTTTTGTCATGGGTTCAGCTATCCTAGCAAAGTCCTGGACGAACTTCCTATAATAGCCGGCTAAACCCAGAAAGCTCCTGATCTATGAAACTGACGTTGGAGCCTTCCACGTCTCAACGGCAGCAATCTTCCTGGGATCCACCGAGATCCCCTCTCCAGTGACTATATGACCGAGAAACTCCACTCGATCCAAAAAGAACTTGCACTTCGACAATTTGGCATATAACCTCTCCTGCCTCAGAATCCCCAAAACTATCCGCAAGTGCTCTGCGTGTTCCTCTGGCATTTTCGAGTATATCAGGATGTCGTCGATAAATACTACGACAAACTTATCCAGATACTGGTGAAATGTCTTATTTTTATGGTACAACTTTCAGGTAAAAAGGACTAGCTATAACCCTTACCATAATACCCGTATACTTCCTGACTACAATTAGAGACTCAACCTCGACTCAAACCTTTCGACCCAATATATGGTTGTGATCTACTTGAAGCCCACTACGCACATGTCACCAGTGTGCTACTCAATTGTGTCTTCTCGTGCTATTTAAACACAAAAGTCACTAAAGGCACAAATTTTGGGCTTTAGGGACCTAACTAACCAACCTGACTAGCCACTAACTCAACCACTCGGGTGGAAACCTATTCTAGGTTACCCTAGCCTAGTAGAAATAGTTTTATCATTGGGATCTTGTCCAGTCCATATAGATTGAAGTCCAGGGTTCATCCAACCAACGACTGATGCCAAATTAGGAAATCCATTAAGACCAAGTAAGACCCATCTATGCATACCACCATAATTGGATTATAAAACCGAACTGTTTGAAATAGGTCCCTATACCTATTAGGAAGTCCCCATCTCTTAGAATGTGATCCGTAACTCTTTTTCCATCTACCTGGAAGTCGTATCCTGTGTTGCATTTTATCGCTTACTCATGTGTTTAAGTAACCACGGAAGAGATCACAAACTTGATTTCTGAAATTTCGTTCTATTATGCAATCTTGTTTTGATTAAATTTGAGAACGGAACTTCTGTATTGTACGGAGTGCAAGCCCTCGGAGAAACGAAGGGTTCCTCAAGTTAGCAAGTGACTGGACTAGAGTAGCCCCTCTAGCAAATAAGTCAATGGTTTATAGACTTTCTTTTATCTGCATCTTTGGATACTCTCTACCACTCTTGAAACTTTATTTTACTCTCGATTGTTCTTCCTTATTTTCCTGTCCTTACTATTTCGGAGCGACGAAGGTCATGCTTATTAGAATTTACCAATATTCCTCAGCTACTTGTGTAAATTGTTGCTTATTAAATTTTGGGTTATTTGATAGATAGGAGCAGATTATAGATGCCAAAAGCAGTAGATATCTATTTGTAGAAATTTTAGCAAGTAGTTGGAAGATTATAAAGTTTTATGTGACATAGCTTTGAGGGAGCAGTGTGTCCAAAGGTGGGTAGAAGTCCTCGTAGTTTCGTAGTTGCAAAATGGCTAGGAGGTGGATATAAACTGTTTTTGAGAAATTAAATTTCGAGGAGATTAAGGTAATGGTAGATTTCCTTTTGAATTTAAGGAATAGTTACGAATTAGAATTTTGAGGACAAAATTATTTTAAGGTGGGTAGATTTTTAACCCCTCTTCCCAAAATTTTGATAATATATTATTTATTTATTTATTTGAATTTAATAGTAATTTTTAGAATTTTTATAAATAATTATTAATTAATTATTACGGTAGATGATTTTAGCCATGATGGAGTTTTGGAGTACACGGTGACTAGAAATCGTAGCACGGATAGTGCCATGGTGTGCTTTGGCTAGTGTATTAGCCCTGGTAGGAAAGGTCGATCCATAGTGATGTCCTAACTAGGAAAACCAGGTCAAGTTACGACTTAACCATTACCGAAGATTTATTTATTTATTAATTATATTATTGAGTTTAGGGAAAACTGGTTATGCCATTTTAGCCCGGACTGGACCCGAACTGAGCCCAAGCCCATGTAGTCATGCGGCACGTCCAATGACATTCGTATTGATGTATTTTAGTATGATTGTGTTGTATTCCGTTTAGTGATCTAATAATATTTTCTAATATTCTTAATTAAATATTATAATATCTTTATTAGTTGATATTCGATGATAATTGTATTAAATAGGTCATTGTAGAATTTTGGAATTATTAGACTGTGCATAGTGGTGTATACATCTTTGTTGGGTTATTGAATTCCGTCATTATTATTATTATTATTTTATTGAGATTATTATTATATATTATTATATTGGTTATATTATTTGTCAAATAAATGTTAAAATATAATATTATTAGATATATATATAAGATAGATATATATAGATATTATATATATATATATATATATATATATATATATATTATTTTAATATATATAGATATATATATATAATATAGATATATATAATATATATTTGACATAAATATATATATATATATATATATATATATATATATAGATATATATATATATATAAAATAAAATAAATAAAATATATATATATATATATATTATATAATATATATATATATATATATATTTGACGGAATCAATATTATTTGTCAAATAAGTTAATATATATAATATAATAATATATATATATAATATATATATAAAATATATATATATATATATATATATATATATATATAATATATATATATATATTATAATATAATATATATATATATATATAAAATATATTCATATTTATAAAAATAGGCCTTTTTTTTTTACTCTAGGAATGGATAATCTTGGGTTTTTATTTAGATTTTTATGGATATTATTATACTAGTATTCATAAATATATATATATAGAGATATATATATATAATATATATATATATATATATATATATATATATATAGATTAAATATTAATAAAGAAAAAATTATATAACTACATAGCTGTCAAGGTGGAGTTTGAGAGAGGGTTCCCAGCCCAGCCGAGAGATCAAAGCCCACATCACTAAATAGCTGCAAATATGTCCAAGTGAACCCGAGAGAGAGTTCCCAGCCCAGCCGAGAACAGGTACATATACACAGTATGTATATGTAACCGAGAAGCAAGAACGAAATTCTCTAAATCCAAACCCTAACACCTACGCCCGCGCCGCCCATGGTCGCCTGCGCGCACCCCAGCCACCTAGATGCGTCGCTCACCGCCAGCGTCGCCACCACACGCGGCCGGACCACCGCCGAGACAGGGCCACACGCGCGCACAGAGCGCAGCGACAGCAGCTAGGAGCGAGCAAGGTATGGATTTCACCGTCATGTTTCTTCTTGTATACTTAACGGATTTCGATTCGTAAAGTCCTATAGGATGACCATATGACCATCTAGGATCCCTGCTAATTAGTTCTTATTCGTCAAGAAATCGACGCGAACATCAAGGAAAATTTGTTCTAAAACAGAGTAGATAGCAGTATCTCGACCCAACTTGGCAGGCATTTTTTGAACAGAACATTAGAAGATTTCGAAAACTATTTAAAGGTAGTCTAGACAACCTATAGGGCTCTGCAACCCAACTTACGGAGTTTGATTTCGTCGACCGTACGTCGAGAAATCGGATTTCAAAGATTGGCGAAAACATGTTTTCGAAATATTAAAATTTACGAATTTCCTCCGATACGACATACGTCCCGCCAATCCGGGCGACGTGGTCGCGAACCGAAAGCATCGAAAGGTGCATAATGGTTTCGTGGAAGTGTGGGCTTTGACGGAATTCAATTTGGTCGCGTGTGCGCGACGAATTTGATGCATATCCGTCAAAATTTATCGTATCGGCCTCTGTGCAAATTTTCCAATTAGTTTGTGCACGCTCGTCAAATCGAGAAGAAATTTGCGCCAGCAAGACCGTATCATTTTTTTGGTCCTGGATGCCAAGTTTGGTCCGATTCTGAGACAGTTGATTGGATCGCCGTTTTGCGGGCCCCACGGTCTGATTCAACGGGCGATTTTGTGCACAGCCCACCAGAATCCAAAATTGGACATACCGTTAGGTTCGTATCAAAACGAATTCGTAGACCTGTAGTTTGATGACTTTAGAGACCATTGACTATGGCATGCTTTTCGGTGCAAAGCGGATCCAACGGCGGACGCCGTTTTGATCCAAAATTACCGTTTTTTCCTGTGTCCAGAATTAGACTTAAGGACAGGCAATCCTAGCTAATTTGACTATTTTGAGAATATTGGTAATGTTTATTTTAGCATCCGGAGACTGTTATACGAGTTTTGGCTATTGTGGCACACTGAGTGGTTTGGATTGTCGGTTTCGCAGCGAAGGACCTCAGGCGAGTACAGTTTATTGTCTGCATTTCGATATTGATTTTCACTATATTTCATTGATTGGCCATTGGTTATGTGATTTTTATATTCTATTATAAATTGTTGAGTCGGGAATGAGAAGTACCAAGGATGTGTGATCCGACCGTAGACATTGTTTATTTTCATGCAGTAGACCTCGTAGACATTGTTTATTTCATGCAGTAGACCTCGTAGACATTTTTATTTTCATACAGTAGACCTCGTAGACATTGTTTATTTTCTGCAAGTAGACCTCGTAGACATTGTTTATTTTCTGCAAGTAGACCTCGTAGACATTGTTTAATTTCTGCAAGTAGACCTCGTAGATATTGTTTATTTTCGTGCAAGTAGACCTCGTAGACCTCGGGTGTAGTGTCCCAGACTGATCACATATCAAAGGTACTTCTAACAGTTGGGGAAAGTATTTTGTCTATTTATTTGCTACTGATTTTTCGTTTTTTTGTTTATTTTCAAAAACATGTAATTGATGTCTAACCTCTATTGTATAGTCATTTTCATTTATTGAAATTGCATTCAGTGAATTGTGCTCGTTCCATTCCTGACTGGAAACCAATATTTTTCAGGTTAGCCGTAGATTCACTTAGCATTGGGAGATACGGGTGTACTTGCAGACGCAAAGCCTAGAGACTAGCTAGATAGATGAGTTGTAGTCATTCCAATATTTGCACAAGTTATATTTTTCTGCAAATGTAAAACTTGTGATCATTGAAAATTAAATTAATTATGTGAATAAGCATTATTTGTGATTTTGATCTTCATGGCCGTGACAGCGTTCTACCGCTGACACTGCGACGTAGGCTGGCTTGGACACGTCTCGTATCCGTTTTTTTTAAAAAGGGTGTGGGTCATAACAAGTTTCTGTGGTGGCCCATGCAGGTCTGTTTTCGCAAATCATGTGAACTCGTGATGGTACTTAAGTTAGTTGTACTATTGCGAGCCTGCGACTAGAACATGCTCATTCACGAACAAGGATTAATTTAATTTAAGAGAATGACTAGGACTAGGAGTCCCTTACACAAATTTACCGATGAGTAATCCAGGCCATGCAATTTAGATGAGGGTTATTAATTCTGATAGTTTGTCAGATCCCCATAGGTACACTATTACCTCTTGATATGGCGATATGATCCAATGTGGATAGGTTATTCACTTGGTGAGCCAGGGCTTCATAGAATTTATGATCTAACCTCGATAAATTATTCAATTCCTTCTCTTGGCCTCTTTAGGTATCATCCTCATAGCTTAGTCCGAATTGCCTACTTAGTTCCTATTTTGCCTTAGGGCTATTATTTTATATAGTTTCTGATTATGTTATCCATATACGAACTCTAGTTAGTTTCGATTCTGGGTTTTTCCTCAATGGGTTGGATACATATGGAACAGATATTAGAATGTTTGTCCTCAGTTATTTCCTTCCTTTCGATCTTTTATTTTAAGGGTTGGTAGGACAAATACTTACGCCTTATTTTATAGTCAATTTGTTAGAACCTCTAGAAGCTCATGAATCCTTACAGTTATAACTAAAGGAATGTTAGTTAACTCAAAATGGCAGGACAGCAGTGCACTGTCGTCATTTATTCGAATTATGGAGACTATGGATTCACTGCAGCCAGCAACGCACTGGCGAGACACGACCCCTAGAGTTGAAATTAGTTTAAAAAAATACAGGTTATAGAATGTTGCTAAAACTATGGCTAGTGGTCCTCTTTGATCGTAGTTACCCTGGAGTCGAGATAAGGTAGAGTATCAGATAGCATATCACACTTGAATCACGGAACCAAGAGTTTACCACCGCCCAGGTATACGGACGAGGCATAATTCTTGGTAAAATGACTTTAGACGTGATTAAAAGTTTAGGATACTATAGAGGATAGGAGACTGACATGTATGTCCTATAGACCCAAAGCCAATACTAAAAAGTTCTGTAAGTTGGGTAGCGTGTCTCCCGACCTAGCATTCCGTGGTCTTTGTGACCTATTGACGAGGAATTTGATTGACGCTAATAGGTTTACCTAAAATATAGAATTTAAAGGTCCATAACCCATTAGTCGACCCAGACTTTATGGATAAGAATATAGTAGGATGACTGTATAAGCAAGAACACTGGGTAAGGTTTTGATTCTCACAAAACTCGAACTACTTGTGCCCCTTTCAAAAAATCTCGCATACTTGTATTTTGACTATCTTGACCAATACTGCTATTACAGCCTAGTTTTGCAATCTTACTCTTTTATCGAGCTTGTTTCAAGACATATGTTTATTGGGGACGCCCACTAACATATTATCTATTCAGAATCGATGTATTACGGTCTGATCAACCGTAGTACACTTGCTTCGCTCTCCCTCTGATTAACCTACGTGGATTGATATGTAGATGTATCTAGCATCTCATCCGCGACTGCATTGATAATTCATCTTGAATTATACATTCGCCTTTGAATCACGTAATGTATTCAGTGACATCTTTCTTAAACTCTTTATTGTTTTGTCTTTCACTGACTTGGAAAGACGGAAGCTTGTATTGGTAGAGAGATACAGAGTATCCCCATGGCTATGATAGTTGTATACACAAGTGTGGTTATTGTAGAGCATAGAATTTTAGGACCAGAAATCCTATGCGCCAAATTACATGCGCCAGGGAGCTCAGATGAAGTACTTGGCATAGCAAACCAAAAATATAGACATTAAAAGAGGATTTTATTTTATATAAAGTCTATTACATGTCTAAAAAAGAGCTGTACAAAGGAGAATTTCTACAAAGAAAAGACCCTAAGTCTACAGCTAGGCGCAGCAACCACCATGCACTCTCAAACAGGCACATTTTGCCATACGCTCTCAAACAGGCGCATCTCGCCATACGCAGGCGCATCCCTTCAGCAGCTCAGTTATGTGCATCCTCAGTTATATGCATCCCTTCAGCGGCTCAGTTATGTGCATCCCTTCAACAGCTCAGTTATGTGCCACCCTTCAGCGTCCTAGTCAGGCGCATCATGAAGTGTCAGCATATGCGCCATTAAATGCTTCGACTAATGAAGCATTTATTGAGCAAAACGAGGGCTGACAATCAACCCTCTAGCTGGAGGAAGAGCTCTTCAAACCAAAAAAGAGGAGAGCACCACAATCGACCCGCGGCTAAAGGAGCAGCTTTCAACCCAACCAGAATGGGCAACACCCACTCTAGCGGGAGGAGGAGCTCTCCCAAAGCCCAAGGAAGACGATCGGAGCACCGCAATTCCGATCTGCGGCTCTTCCAACATAACGGAGACGAGGCTCGAGCATTCCGATCTTTGGATGCAACAGGCACCTTCTGTCTGCCTCAGAAGCCTCGACTCCGACTTTTGGATGTAACAGTCACCTTCAAGTGCATCAATGAAGACAATGCGTCGCATCTTCACCCTCGGGAGCATCTCGTCAATAGAATGTGCTCGGGAAAACAAGTTCATTTTAGAAGGACGTGAGAGAACGAGAAGCAAACTCTCTTGCTACTATTTATAGGCTGGGCAAATCAAACCCATGCGCCAAGTGGCTGGCTCTCCAAATCCCGTGTAATGAATTTGCATTAATGGTGATGAACCTGACGCTTCGAATTCAGCCAAGTCAAAAACGGCTATTTAAAGCACTCGAAGAACGTAACAGTCGGGCCAATAAGACGTATCATGCAAACGGATGCGCCGGTCAGACCGCACATCATACAGATGCGCCCCTCAATACCAAGCGCCTTATGAGGATGCGCCCCCATGCGTGTCAGCCCCGCTCCCGTAGGAGCGATCGTCCTCGCTAAGGGGGATGCCGTACGGGCCTAGGTTACGCCCGTACAAGGCTAAGTCCAGAAACGGCCGATTTGAGCTAGGCCACAGAGTCGCATAGAGTGTCCCCATTTGCAGCGGAAAGTAAATGAACACAAATTGAAGCAAATTCAACTCTTTATTGATATTCAAGAAGTTTACAAGCGGCGCTAGGCCGATATTACAAATTGCTCAAGCTCTCTCTCTCTCTGAAACATAAAAGGCGTGCCAAGTGGCTTACAAGATGGAGTGATTCATGGCGATGTTCCGATACCTTATGTCCTGTATAGGGTGCTTCAGCTTCTTGCAACGTTCTAAGGCCCCAGAGTTGGCTCCGTGCCTTAACACGTTCGATGGAAGCTCCGCACCGCCGACGTCTCCTGCATCCTGCAAGCAGACTGTGGGGTTATCAGTACATTGTTATGCACTGGTGGGGAGGCTAGCTCTCCCACAATGCTATCATTACCAAACACGTTCTATTTACTTTGTGCACCGTCTATCATTCATTGTCTTTCTAATCTTACCTTGGGATCATTTTCATAGCATATTTCATAGCCTATCTCGTGTTGCCAAATTCAAGTGTCGCATGGAAATACATGCACGACTTACCCATACTTACCGTCCGGCCTTCCCTGTCCAAAGTAAACCAAGTTAGTCAACAATTTATAGGAAATAACTTAACGTGATTCAAGTGAACTTTCAATGTCAAGGGCATGTCCCTGCCTCGGGTCCTAGCACGTCGTAGGCGTATTTTCTAACTCCTTTGCCGAAGTACTCTCGATTATCTGGTGTGTTATATTCAAGCCTGTTCAGAAGGCACTTCATGTAGTTAACTTAGACTAATTTGATTTCAATGCAAGGACTTGCACGTGGATTGCCACCAGCAAAGTCCACTTAATCTATATGCATCGGTCGCTGACATCACAAGCCAATTTGGACATGTCTTCCCCTTGGTAATTTTCTCACCTATCTATCATGGCGTGCGGCTTGGTACACCCTGATAGTCTTTTAAAATACCCGGCCTTACGTCCCCTGGTGGCCAAGCCCGCACTCAGGCAGCCCGTAAGCCATATTTTGATTTCTGTCCGGACCGGCACGTCCTTCACACTTTGACTGTGCCGCTGGAAATCCCTTATATCTCCCACCTCCCGTATACTAATAGATTGTCCACGACCATTTCGTTTTCTTTGTCATTTTAACTTAACGGCTGTCTCCGAGCCGTAGGCTAACCCTTAGCTATAATGCGTTATCGACCAGGTTGGCGTCCGTACAGTGCGGGTAGCGAGCCCCGTTGTACGTGCCCGTCATACCTGTCGCTAACCATTCCTTTCCTTCTTATCTTTTATTCATTCTTTCTTTCTTTCACTTGTTTGTTCGTTCATTGATTCATTCACGTATTCACTCTTTCATTCGTTGGTTCATTCATTCACTTATCCATTCATTCTTTCATTCAAACATTATGCAACTTCCCGTGCGGTAGTCGCCTTGGCGACCCATCGGCCCCATAATCTTTTAATGTTGCTATACTCTACTTGGAACGACCATGTTGATAGTCTTTCTGTTTCATTGTTGTAATCCATTCATTGTTTCATTGTTGAACGCATAGGGAACTCGAATATAAGCCTGTGCCTTAGCACGAGCGTGGAGTGCGGTACGAGAGTTCTCATATTTTTTCATGTTCCATACAAGCATACAAGATAGGATTATTCCCTTAGCTAGGTGCGTTGAGTCATTTATTAGCATGCACGGTGTTATCGCCTAGCGATTCTAGCAATAGTGTCCGTATTGTTATGTGTCTAGGCTAAGCAAAGACGGGTTCATCGGCCACCTACCTTAGCGATGTTCGCATTGGCCGAGCGATACTCCGAGCACTCCTTTGAAAGTCTAAGTCTGGATTCATCTTGACGGCCAATGTAAGCCTTGCATCGATTCTTCATCAGGTCGATGCCAACTCTTCGGGTCGACGGCTTGTTTGAGTCGTTGCACTTGCCGTTTGAATCGGCGTTCCGCTAGGGCGGAGCGGGTCATTACATAATACACCATTCAAAACAAGTCTCGTCCTCGAGACTTCCTGAGTGCAGGTCATCCTACCCTTTCCTTAACTCGTGTCGTCATGTTTTCATAGACAATTCCTATCGAACGGCTCTATTGTTCTATGGCACCGAACTACACTCGATACTTTTCCAAGTTCCGTGTCGTATACGTTTGGTCGATTTTATTGAATAACTTTTCATTCATTTTAGAGTTGATGGCCCTTATTCAATTCAAGTGTTCTTCAACTTGGTAGCTATTTCTTCGTATCATGGGACTGTAATGGTCGCACGAGGCACGTTATAATTTATCAAATGTGAGAGGCGTAAGCTGAGGCAAACTCACACATCCGTTCATGCGCATCTCAATACCCACTTGCAGCTACATTCGAGTTCATCATAACGCTGAGTTTGGATCATGCACGCATCCAAGGCATCCCCCGAATACGTATATTTCAACCAAGCTTAGCGACTAGCGAAGTCGGACAAGCTACTCGTGATAGTTTCGAATTGCCTTTCGTTTTACTAACTTCGATTTAAAATCGAACTCATGTGCATCTCACTATAATTTATCTCGGTCATCGAGATGACCTAATTCGCTTCTCAAGCGTTCTCGTCTATGAAATCAATACGACTTCTACTTAGCGGGGTCGACCAAGTCTAAGTAATTTCCGTCCAATTCAAGATCAAGTATTGCACTATCACCGAATACGTCTTTCAAATCAATGATTCAATTTGTTATCCCAACTTTACTTGCGCATCATCCATTCCTATCTTTTACTTCATCTGGGGCCAATCCCGCCGTCGTTCACGCACACTCCCAGTTCCCCGTCCTACTCTAAGTCTTGTTGCCCCAAGTCTATCGTCCGTCCAGACGATACTGTAAATGCCATTGCACAGGTTCAATCACTCGGCATAGGGTCGTCCGCCTATCCGCTAGGTCAGCTCACAAGGTCATAGTTATAAGTCAAGTCCGTGGCTCATCGTGCAAGGTCATTATACGACGCTCGCCCCAAATCCTATGGTCAAACCATTTGTTCGTTTGTACGGGAGTTTCTACCCAAGTTCGTTTCGCTCAAATTTCTAAACATCAAACAACGTTCACCTTATTTACATCAACATATTCTCCGTTCCAAGTTTGAGCTCGTTTAGGAAAGTCATCCTACGATAGGTTGTCCTCAATCAAATCGTGCGTCCGTAATAACAATTATCGTAGTCTATCTCTTAATGTTTGATACAATCTACCTATCCAATTCACATAGTCGATCACAAGGTCGTCTAGCCTTGCAATATGTCGTGCCCCGATCTCACGCAAGTCTGATTATCCACGACGGACATGAATCACCATGTCAACATTTTCGCAGAATAATTGTCCTCATCGGGACGTAACACTTGCGTTGCATCTAGACTTGCTCATTTTCGATGCGCAGATTGGGTCTACTCAATCCTCAAGTTTTCTCATTCTTCAATCGCAAGTCCTAACAATCTTCGAATTCACCTTCGCTTCAAACCACAAGTCGAAGCAATCAAAATTGCCATGTCATGATATTTTGAGTTCGACCATTCCCGCTGGACATGAATCACCATGCCAACTCTCACGCGGAATGATCGTCCCAAATCCGACGTGACGCATATGCGAGGCTGGAGTTGCACTCGCACAAGACAAGATCGTCGACATTGGGGTTATCGTCGAAGCAATCCAAACATTTATTTTCATCCAAGCCGAGATCTCTATTCGATAGTTCGACCGTCATTCATTCAACCAGAAAATCCTCGAGCCACGTCTATATTTTCCTCGACACGTTTTAATATCCCGAGTATAGCATCCGTCAGAACAACGATATTTGTACGATCGTCATTCGCCGAGTCAGAGTACCCCTGAGTTATCGCATATCGATCTTTGATACGCCTCAATACCATCGACGATATGCGTAACCTGACGATCTTCCTTTGCAACCAATTTCGAGTCGTGCGTTGATGCTGTTGTCCGAGCTGGATATTCTACAATTTCCTCGATATTCAAGATCAAGTTCGATCGTTATTCCTCAAGATCGTTGTTCAAAACTCAAGTTACATTTTATTTGAATCAATCCGAAATCGTACGCACGATCCTCTAAGTTTCTTCGATCAAGACCATTCATTTTCATTCATCGTTTCGAATTATTTCCTAACATGCGTTGCCCATTCACAAGTTGTCCGAACGACATCTAGCTCGGGACTTTCGAAGTCACGATCAACTAAGCGTGACGCGTTCTAAGACTCTGCGCTATCGCATCGCCTCGCCGACATACTTGCTGTTATTCGTAATCCTTTAGTCTCGCTCGAGTAACTTCTATGACGTCCATACACCACTCAGGGTTCGAGCAACTCGACTAGTCGTTGACACTCATTCTTATTCTTCTCCGAACCTATCACATACACCACTTGGGTTCAAGTCACTTTATAAATCCTCAAGAGATCATTCGATTCCCAATCGATGCGTTCAATCGCGCGTTCGCCCATTCCTCAAGGTCTAAGAACCATCTCCAGTGCTTACTTTAACGTTAGTCAAGTAGCATGTCTATCAACATACATTCTAAGTCTCACTTATTCTCGTCCGAGCGATAGTCGATCTCGCTCGCAAACTCGTTTGCACCAAAAGGTCTAGGTGCGCGACACTCGGCACAACTTAGCCAAAAGGCTGCGTGCATAACCATCCCGTTCGAACTATACTTCGGTCTCGCGTACTCGTTCGCTATTTGTCAGCGTAAGGTTATTCAAGCACGTCTTGCGTTTGCTAACTCTTAGCATCGGTTCCTTCCAACTCAAGTACGTCGTGGTTCGGCACAAAGGCCTTCGCCTATCAATCCCGTTCAACCAAGTACTTGTACGAGCTTTTGAAAATATTAGACTTATTGTATGGAACATCCCAAGGCACAACGAGAGAGAACGTATACTTTTTTTGTCTCAAAATGAGCTTTCAAAACTGAGAGAATCGAAATAAAGTCCAAGGATGTGAAGCCGTGCTCTGATACCAATCTGTCATGCCCCGCTCCCGTAGGAGCGATCGTCCTCGCTTAGGCGGGATGCCGCACGGGCCTAGATTGCGCCCGTGCAAGGCTAAGTCCAGAAACACCGATTTGAGCTAGGCTACAGAGTCGCACAGAGTGTCCCCATTTGCAGCGGAAAGTAAATGAACACAAATTGAAGCGAATTCAACTCTTTATTGATATTCAAGAAGTTTACAAGCGGCGCTAGGCCGATATTACAAATCGCTCAAGCTCTCTCTCTCTGAAACATAAAAGGCGTGCCAAGTGGCTTACAAGATGGAGTGATTCATGGCGATGTTCTGATACATTATGTCCTGTATAGGGTGCTTCAGCTTCTTGCAACGTTCTAAGGCTCCAGAGTTGGCTCCGCGCCTTAACATGTTCGATGGAAGCTCCGCACCCGTCGGCGTCTCCTGCATCCTGCAAGCAGACTGTGGGGTTATCAGTACATTGTTATACACTAGTGGGGAGGCTAGCTCGCCCACAATGCTATCATTACCAAACACGTTCTATTTACTTTTGTGTACCGTCTATCATTCATTGTCTTCTAATCTTTCCTTAGGATCATTTTCATGGCATATTTTATAGCCTATCTCGTGTTGCCAAATTCAAGTATCGCATGGAAATACTTGCACGACTTACCCATACTTACCGTCCGGCCTTCCCTGTCCAAAGTAAACCAAGTAAGTCAATAATTCATAGGAAATAACTTAATGTGATTCATGTGAACTTTTAATGTCAAGGGCATGTCCCTGCCTCGGGTCCTAGCGTCGTAGGCGTATTTTCTAACTCCTTTGCCGAAGTACTCTTGATTATCTGGTGTGTTATATTCAAGCATGTTTAGAAGGCACTTTATTTAGTTAACTTAGACTACTTTTATTTCAATGCAAGGACTTGCACGTGGATTGCCACCAGCAAAGCCTACTTAATCTATATGCATCGGTCGCTGGCATCACAAGCCAATTTGGACATGTCTTCCCCTTGGTAATTTTCTCACCTATCATGGCGTGCGGCTTGGTACACCCTGATAGTCTTTTGAAATACCCGGCCTTACGTCCCCTGGTGGCCAAGCCCGCACTCAGGCAGCCGTAAGCCATATTTTGATTTCCGTCCGGACCGGCACGTCCTTCACACTTTGACTGTGCCGCTGGAAATCCCTTATATCTCCCACCTCCCGTATACTAATAGATTGTCCACGACCATTTCGTTTTCTTTGTCATTTTAACTTAACGGCTGTCTCCGAGCCGTTGGCTAACCCTTAGCCATAATGCGTTATCGACCAAGTTGGCGTCCGTACAGCACGGGTAGCGAGCCCCGTTATACGTGCCCGTCATACATGTCGCTAACCATTCCTTTTCTTCTTATCTTTTATTCATTCTTTCTTTCTTTCACTTGTTTGTTCGTTCATTGATTCATTCACGTATTCACTCTTTCATTCGTTGGTTCATTCATTCACTTATCCATTTATTCTTTCATTCACACATTATTATGCAACTCCCCGTACGGGAGTCGCCTTGGCGACCCATCGGCCCCATAATCTTTCAATGTTGCTATACTCTACTTGGAACGACTATGTTGATAGTCTTCCGTTTCATTATTGTAATCTATTCATTGTTTCATTGTTGAACGCATAGGAACTCGAATATAAGCCTGTGCCTTAGCACGAGCGTGGAGCACGGTACGAGAGTTCTCACATTTTTCCATGTTCCATACAAGCATACAAGATGGGATTATTCCCTTAGCTAGATACGTTGAGTCATTTATTAGCATACACGGTGTTATCGCCTAGCGATTCTAGCAATAGTGTCCGTATTGTTATGTGTCTAGGCTAAGCAAAGACGGGTTCATCGGAGCCACCCACCTTAGCGATGTTCGCATCGGCCGAGTACTCCGAGCACGCCTTTGAAAGTCTAAGTCTGGATTCATCTTGACGGCCAATGTAAGCCTTGCATCGATTCTTCATCAGGTCGATGCCAACTCTTCGGGTCGACGGCTCGTTTGAGTCGTTGCACTTGCCGTTTGAATCGGCGTTCCGCTAGGGCGGAGCGGGTCATTACAATACGTCCCCATGCACCTAGTGGAACGCCGATCGATGTGCCCACTCAACAGCCCATCACCCGTCAAAAAAACATTAAATACTGAAGTCTGACAGAGTTGGCAGCACGTCCTCCGAGGACTGAACAGATGACTGTTTTTTCAGAAGACGAAGCGTCACCAAACGTCAGCATCATCATTACTTTTCTCCGGTGGTTGCAAGCCATGTGGCCGCCCAACCATCTCGCATGTGCCTCCGCAGCCATGCGCCCAAATCTCTGCATGCGCCTCAAAAGCCATGCGCCTCAGACTTTTTTCTGATCCTTAAAGACAGAAGTCAAAGTCACTACTGAAGCCCCACATGTGCCTCAAAAGCCGTGCGCCCCGAATGGTTCGTGACTCCTAAAGGTTACAAGCCAAAGTCCCCTTATGCGCCCAATCCCAGGCGCATCCTATCAGAATCACTACCACCAAATCCGAGATCTTCCAGCCATGGACCTACGACACGCGTCCTTTGACTTGATTCAGCCTATGAAGGGGTGCTAATCACCCAAGATCTCAGCAACTGAAAGATCCTCTCCATTTGCTACGTGTCAGCTCGGCCGTAACCCACAAAGGCAATAGGAAGGGTTCAACTCCTCAAACCGAGCGCATCACCCATGCGCCTCCATCAGCAATCACCATGTGGCATCCCCACAAACAGGCGCATCCTACATATGCGCACATGAGCAGCCAGCCTGCAGACTATAAATAGAGGGATCATTTCCTTCTTCCACACACATCACATAAGCACCGACATACATATACAGAGACAGACCTACGAGCACACACAAAGAGGCAGATACAGACACTTAACGTCTTCCTCCTCTCCGCAAGCTCCAGCACCCAGAGCAACTCAAACCATCAGAGAACCGAGAACCGTCGTTAGATCGTCAACGGAGTCAACGCATTACCACTCGCTCCATCGACACAGGGACCCAGATAAACAAAAAGGTACTCCTAGGACTACATCTAAGTCCTACATTGTAACATTGTTCTGTTTGTATTAAAATTTGTAATAACACAATTTTAATGGCAAACAAGCTGGCAACTCTGCTGGGGTCTTTCTCCTCCACCGAGAAAGTCGTGTCGCAATCCGACGACATAAAGATGGGCTCCTCCCACAAGATGCTGGTCGTACGCCTCAATCAACAGGCATATGAGGAGTTCATCTCTGAAGGCAGTGCGAGTCCTTCGAAGCGCTGCCGAAGTCGAAGAAGACTCGCCAAGTTTGGGTGCGCATGGTCGACGCCTCTGGCACCACCACCGAAGGGGATGCGCCAATGCAGCCTTCCCTTCCTCCTAACGTCCTCAGCAACCAAGATGTGCCCACCGGTGCAGCGTATCTCTCGGGAAAACGTGCGGCTGACCACACTCCCCAGCCATCTCCCTCTCAGGCAAGGAAGATGCGTTGACGGAGCAGGGGCACAGCTAATGCCCCGTGCATCATCTCTGATGTGCCATAGAAGGTCTCTATCTTTGACAGACTCACTCGCCGTAGTGGCGAGGAGAATTTGGACTCTGAGTACTACACACCACAGCAGGCTTGTACGAAGAAGTCCAAGGCAGCACGGGCCATGCGCCTCAAACATGCTATGCCGACAGAAAATCAGAAGCATGCGCTCACAATCATGCGCGCTGCTGATGGTAAGCTGTATAAGGTCGACTCGGGTGCTTCTGCGCCGGAAATGAGTCGACCTTCAAAGCCCTTGTCTCACTTGGGCGTATCTGTTGCGTTCGCAACCAAGTCGAGCAAGGCAAACCCTGTGATCTTGAACTCCCGCGCCTCCACTGGTTGTGCATCTGAGGTTCGTTCAAGTCACTGTAAATGTTGTTCCCCCTTAACTGATCTGAGTGCCTGTTTGGTGTTGGATCAGGGGGCGCAGCATTCACTTGACCACCCCGGCGCTTGGCCTTGCCATGCACCTGAAGGGGGTGCGAAGGTGGCAGTCTACTCCAACGATCTGCGTAACGTGATCACTCACAAACGCGGATCAGGAGAGTCGACTGACAAGCACAATGTGCCCCTCATAGGACACACCTGTGCTATAGTCACCATCAACTGCTGTTGCAAGGCAGCAGTTCTACCAAGACAGTCTGCGTTCCAGCGGCTGCAATCATTAACACCCTTCCGACGTCGCCTCGGAAAGAAGGTGTTAACAAAAGATGAGCCAGAACTAAAGGTTGCTTCATGCAACATTATCTCTAACTCCTCGTCAGTCCGAAAGGCGACTGGCAATTCTTCGTCCTCGTCCAAGAGCCAGCCGAAGAAAACTAAGACAAATGTCATGTCCTACGGAGTGTTTGAAGGCACTCGGGGAGAAAGAAGATCTTGGAGGAAGCTGGGGGTAGTCAAGCCCTTGTTGATCCTTCTTCTGAAGACGAAGATGTCCTCCAGAGCACAGCTGGTGTGGATCTTCATCCTGGAGACGAAGTCAGCCTCCCGGACATAGCTAGTGTAGTCTATCCCCTGTGGATTTGCATCTCGAAGACGAAGACCTCCAAGACAGAACTGGGGGTAATCAGGCCCTTACGGACGCTCCTGAAGACGAGGGTGTCCTCCAAAACATAGCTGGGGGTAGCCAAGACGAGGCTCCGGGGGATGCTTCTCTTCTACAAGAGAGCGAAGCTGAAAGCGAAGCCTCAACTGATCCATCCGATTCCTGCCGTGTGATGATAGTATACGTGACTGGGGGTGATACTGAGCCCGATGCGCCGCCAGCAGACCTCGTCCAGCGCATGGATACCCTGGAGGGAGGACTCAAAACCCTCTCTGCCTCTATGCAAACACTGACTCAAGCAGTGTTTGAAATACGGTCCGCTTTGGCCAGGGTACTGTCTACTGGTCCTGACCCAGGGGCCAATAGAGAATCAAGTGTACCCCTTCAACGGGTATCCTTGGATACATATTGTCGCGAAGCACCACGGACGTCGAAGCCCTCAAATGCTCAACTCTAAGTGGTACCACCTTTCCCGACTCCCAGCTCCACAGAAAATATGGTCGAGATATCAGGGACTTACGCGAGCGCTTTGAGTCCAAGAATAGACAAGAGGAGAGCCAAAAGATGGGGATCCCCCAACCTTATCCCCTCGAGTAGAATAAAGTAGTTTATCCTCCTAAGTATAAACTACAAACACTGACGCCATACGACGGAAAGGACTCTCCACATCGTTATCTGACGTACCTCCAGTCTCAAACACATCTTCCGAAGGAGGACGCACTACTCACCAGCATATTTGTCGGGCCACTGAAAGGAGTGGCATACGACTGGTACTGCAGTCTCCCCGATAACTCTATATCTTCCTTCGACGACTTGACACGTCTCTTCCTCGACCGTTTCTACGACGACGAGAAGGACATGACAATGGCGTCCCCATAGAGATACGCCAGAAGGAGAAGGAAACAGTTCGAGTATTCATCGAACGCTTCCAACAGGCCTGCTTCAGACTGCCCCCGGGCATGCCAGAACATGCACTCCTCTCCTCTTGCAGCATGAATATGCTGCCCGCAGTCAAACTCTGGCTCAACTCTACTCCTCCTCCCGATTGGAGTTCCTTGATCATCGAGGCCGAAGCAGCAGAAAAGAAGGTGTCCAATGCTCGCCTTCTGGGAGTTAGTTTCCCTGCCTTTGAGGACAAGGGGAAACGGCCTGCAATCAACAATCCCGGATGAGAGACAAAGGAAAAACAGGCGTTGACTGTCAATGCCTCCAAAGGTGCATCAGCACCTATTAAGAAGCCTCCACTTGCACCAAGGCCAAAGGAGGTTTATTCTTTCAACGATGAAGACACCCTGCAACTCTTTGAGATACTGAAGCATGGTGACAAGATCAAGTTACCGGACCCGAAGCGTCCCGACATGGTTGGGAAGGTGGACAATCCGAGGTATTGTCACTACCATCGGTTTGTCGGACATCCAACTAAGGACTGCTACGTCCTCAAAAACTACATCCAGCACATGATCAATACGGATGTTATCTCCGTCGACTACGAGGAGAAAACGGTCTCGGCCAACCTGGTGTCACTCCAATTTGGCACCTTGCCACCAACCACAACACAAGATGGCGTCGTCTCCATCCCTAAGGCGACAATGGAGGTGGTTAACTTACCACCTACTCGTGACAACGTGAGTGGACTCATCCCACTCACCACATCTCGGGGAGAGGTCTTGTGGGTTCACCATGATCTCGTCTCCGAGGTTACTCAACCGGAGGTATGCTCTGTCTCCAAAACTAAGGGCAGGAAGATCAAGTCTTGCCGCATGGTCTCTTCCTCTGCGGAAGAGGCACTTCCTGTACAGACGCATTCACATCAGAACGCCCAACCCGACGAAGCTGCCGTCGAGGTAGTGCCTTCTTGTACCGTCCCTGCTGCCCAGGAAAATGGCCCATCTAAGCCCCCATCAGCCAATAAGCAGAAGCATGTAGAGGCCCGTTTCGACAAGCCTCTGCGAAAGGAGAATGCTTCGGGGCTAGCCAAGCCCCATAACTTCGACAAACTGGCACAACTTGCCAGTACTACTGCCCGCCTATCTCTGTTTGAGCTCCTTCATCTTTCTAATGACACTCGTAAAGCTCTTTATGAAGCCCTGAAGGATGCTGAGTCCTTCATCAGTCAGGTAAAGCAGCCTGAGGATACTCCGACTATATGTGCATGCTGTCATTGTGCGGATGAAGTTATCCCCAACATAACCTTCACCCAGCAAGACATGCTGCTCAAGCACAATCGACACAACAGGCTGCTGTATTATACAGGGTATATCGGTTCCGTCAAGGTGAAGCGGATTCAGATCGATCTGGGGTCTTCCCTCAGCATCATTCTGAAGATGCTGCTCTCAACACTGGAGATCCCAATGTACCGACTGACGCCTTCCAACACAACAATCAGTGGCTTCAATGCTAGCAAAAGCGAGGCGCAGGGCAAAATACGGCTAAAGTGTCATATCGATAACTTCAGAACCGAGGTGACTTGCTATGTCATGGACGCCGACGTCAACTACAACCTCCTACTGGGTCATCCATGGCTGCATGAGTACATGGTGGTGCCTTCTACACTCCACCAGTGTATGAAGTACGTGTCCACCAACGACGTCATCCGGACAGAGTTCGCAGACATTGACCCTTTCAAGGGGGTCGAAACCTACTTCACTGATTCTACCTTGTACAAATCGCCCGACGAGGTGGAAGCCAATGATGCTGACGATGAAGCAGAAATAGCAGCAAAGCCCGACATGAAGCCGGAGATGATTCCCGACGCTCCTTTGAAGATCCGACTCAAGGAAACCACCCCAGATACTGCCTCCTATGACTATCAAGCTACCTGGAAAAGCACCAACTTCTCCAGGTAGAACACCTACTGAAGCTTCCTTGAAGATACGGCTCAAGGGAAAGCCGTCTCAAATATCGGCTCCCCTTATGGCAAAACTACAGGGGAATGCACCAATCACCAAAGGCGCAGTTGAGGCACCTCTGAAGGTGCGTCTTAAGGTCAAGCCGCCGCAATCATCTGTCTCATCCAAGCTGCCGGAGAAGGCCCACATAGCCCTCTCGGACCCCAAGATCAAAGCTGTGGTGGACTCTCCCAATCCAACCCCAGTACTCACAGACGAAGAGCTAGGGGAATATCTCTGCTGATGTAGATGCACCCTCTCTGGACAATGTAATCCCGTGGGGCAAAATTTCATGTTTCATCAATAATAGAGTGTCTTTTAATTATTCTAGTCTCCCACATTGGAATGCCATGTATACACTAGATAACGCTGTAACGCCCCAGTCCCAAAACGCTGTAAAGGCTTTCATAAATAAAATCGTAACTTGAAGATAATAGCTAGAAATATTTATTGTCTATATTTCTTTAAACTATAAAAATAATAAAAATAATGTTTTTCAAAAATATGTACGCTCGCACATATTCGCACTCGACGAGCAAGAAAAATAATTTCGTGCGCGACGTACAATACGACTACGCGACGTACAATACAAAATTTTAAATCAGTACCAAATTTTTAATAATAATAAAAAATAATAGTATAATTTTAGGGGTTTTACAAACGCTCTACGGTCGTTGCAAACACAAATAACGACCGTCCATCATATAAATCAAGTAGTCCCGTCCCAAGGGGTCTGTTTTGTAGTCCCACCGTGGAATCGAGACGAAGAATCCATCATCTTCGGTAAAGTCGAGCGTCATTAAGACCTCCCGCCACTCGAGCAAGAACCAGATACCGGCAGAATACAAGCCTATCGGTACACGGACAAGACAAAGTACCTCATCCAAAAGATGGGTTACGACCTAAAAAGCAACAAAGGTCTGAACTACGACAAGGGTCGACGTCTTCCTCGCCGACTTCCAACACCTAAAGAAAAGCCGCAGGACTACTATCATCGAACTCGACGGGGGGTGGGCTATGTCACGCCGCCGTCAACTCCAGAGAGTTCGAAGGCAGAAAAAGTAGAACATTCTCACTCATCCGAAGCATCAACTTGGGATTCTGATACCAGTATCGGCTCAGTCTTCAAGAGAGTGCTATCAGCCAATATGACATCCGCACAATCTCAAGAAGATGAAGGCGAAAACCAAACGCCAGAATTCTTCGAGGAAGAACCCTGGGCTCAATGCCTAGGAGAACAGTGGGAGTCTCATTTTGAATTACGCAAACCCCCTACCGAAGACGAAGTCGAGCAGACCGACCTTGGGGATGGATCTTCTTCCAAACCCATCTTCTTCAGCAAAAGCTTAAAAGGAAAGACCGGGAATCTTTAATCCAGCTGGCTAAAGAATATATCGATGTCTTCGCCTGGAGCTACGAAGATATGCCGGGACTTGATCCCCAGATCGTGATACATAGGCTTAACATCTTACCTGATGCCAAGCCTATAAAGCAACAACAGCGATGTTTTCGTCCTGACATCATGAACGCCATCGATCAAGAGGTGGACAAACTCCTGACTAGCGGGTTTATTCGTGAAGAACAACACCCGGATTGGATGGCCAACGTCGTCTCTGTCACCAAGAAGAATGGGCAGATACGAGTCTGTATCGACCTCAGGGATCTCAACACTACTTGCCCAAAGGACGAATTCTTGCTTCCAATCACCGACGTGATGATCGACACATGTGGCTTCGAACGCATGTCTTTCATGGACGGGTATTCGGGCTACAACCAGATCAAGATGTTCCCCGATGACGCAAAACACATGTCCTTTAGGACTCCGAAAGGGGTTTTCTGTTACACAGTAATGCCCTTCGGCTTGAAGAATGCTGGTGCGACATACCAACGAGCTATAAGCACCTCTTCCGTCAGCATCTTCGTAAGACAGTCGAATGCTATGTTGATGACATCGCAGTCAAGAGCCGTTTCAAAGGAGATTACCTACAAGACCTTAAGACAGTCTTCGATCTCATGCGAGCGCATCAACTCAAGATGAACCCCGCTAAATCCTTCCTAGGGTTTTTAGCGGAAAGTTCTTGGGCTTCATTATCACGGCGAAAGGCATTCACGTCAATCCCGAGAAGACCAAAGCCATCCTTGACATGGACCCTCTAAAAAACCTCCGAGAACTTTGAGGCCTGCAAGGGCGTCTGGCATACATCCGGAGGTTTATAGCAAACCTTTTCGAAAAATGTCAACCTTCACCTAGCTCATAAAGAAGGGAGTCTCTTACGTCTGGACAGAGGAATGCCAAAAAGCTTTCGACGATATCAAGGCTTACTTGACGAGCCCGCCAGTCCTGGTGGCACCCGTTGCCGGCAAACCATTTCTCCTCTACGTCTGGGCCATAGATCATTCTCTCGGCGCTTTGCTGGCTCAGAACAGCGATACAGGCTATGAGCAAGCTATCTACTACCTCAGTAGAACACTGATCGGTGCTGAACACCGGTACAACCCCGTTGAAAAAGAGTGTTTGGCTTTGGTATTTGCCATCCAGAAGACTCGCCATTATGTCTCGGGTCAGACAATTCATGTCATCTCTCGAGTCAATCCACTCAGAGTTCTCATGACTAAGCCAGGATCATTGAACTCCCGGCTAGCTACATGGGCGATCCTGTTGACGCCGTACAACATGGTGTTCGTCCCACAAAAAGCCGTCAAGGGTCAAGCTTTGGCCGACTTTTTAGCCGCGCACCCCATCCCAGAGTCCTCCAGACTCTATAAAGACATCCCGGATGAGGTGAAGAATCAAACGTCATCGAAGAAAGCTCCGTCTGGTGGATGTTTTTCGATGGCGCTTTAAGAACAGGCCCCAAAAGTCAAATCATCGCAGGAGTGGGGGTAGTCTTAGTCTCCTCCGATCAGCTGGTCATCCAGCGTGCCTACTCTCTTTTGAAGCCGTGCTCCAACAATATTGCCGAGTATAATGCTCATCATGGGACTCCAGCTGGCCCAACTGTTGGGGGTGAATCATCTGGAAGCCTACGGCGACTCAAAACTCGTCGTTTACCAGATCAGAGGACAATACGAAGTTCGCCATGAAGATCTGATTCCTTACCATGAAGTTGCGTTGAACATCATTTCAACCTTCACCAAGTTCTTCATCGAACATGTACCTCATTTACAAAATTTGGAGGCTGACGCTCTGGCTGGCCTCGCTGCCTCATTGGCAGCACCCGTCGGGACTCAACACTACGTCACGGTAGTTGGCCGAGACTTGGTCTGTCCTAAAAACAACCTATGCTCACGAATGGCCCATGCCATGTCAACAAGTGCTGGTGTTAATATTCGAGACTGGAGGTTCCTGTTCATCGACTTTGCTGTCTACGGAATTCTCCCAGAAGACCCGAAAGAAGTCGTCTCAGTCAGGAGGCTCTTACTTCGATTCTATTAAGATACAGCTACTAAAATGCTGTACCGACGTTCCTACGATGGACTTCTCCTTCGATATTTGTCCAACGAAGAAGCAGCCGAAGCCCTTCGAGAAGCTCACGATGGAACCTGCGGGGCCCATCAACCTGGCCCTAAGTTGCAGGATCGACTGCGACGCATGGGCTACTACTGGCCAACCATGGCAGCCGACGCTGTCGACTATGCTAAAAATTGCCATGCATGCCAGCTTCACGCTGACTTCATCCATACACCATCAGAACCACTACATCCTATGGTCGCCTCTTGGCCCTTCGAAGCTTGGGGCATGGACATCGTAGGTCCGATCACCCCCCTTCATCGAGGGGACACCGCTTCATCCTAGCCATCACCGACTACTTCTCCAAATGGGCAGAAGCAGTTCCGCTGACGAAAGTGAAGAGCTCTAGGGTGATCAGCTTCATCAAGCACCATGTCATCTACCCTTTCGAGGTACCTCGAAGGATTATTATTCCATTACGCCGTGCCTTATTTTTTTATTAACAAGAGTCGAGGTACAATACCCGACTTGGAATTCTTCTAACCTTATTATTCCTAAACCCATGTCCTAGTTTCTAAGGTGGGTAGACGGTAAGCCTTTCTAAAATTTTGGGATATAGGGGGATTACCGACTGATCAGAATAATTTCCATTAGGATGATAATTAGGGCCCCATGGACTCCCACTTTCCATTTAGATCATTTGGTGTCCCCGCCGTGTCATTAATATTTGAAGCGTAATACTAGTTGTTACCTTCCAATAATTGTTATATGCAAGATCTAGACGAGTCCACCTTCATCTAGGTATATCATGTCCCACTCAAACACGTCCCCTTATGCTCTATTTTTATGGTACAACTTTCAGGTAAAAAGGACTAGCTATAACCCTTATCATAATACCCGTATACTTCCTGACTACAATTAGAGACTCAACCTCGACTCAAACCTTTTGACCCAATATATGGTTGTGATCTACTTGAAGCCCACTACGCACATGTCACCAGTGTGCTACTCAATTGTGTCTTCTCATGCTACTTAAACACAAAAGTCACTGAAGGCACAAAATTTGGGCTTTAGGGACCTAACTAACCAACCTGACTAGCCACTAACTCAACCACTCGGGTGGAAACGTATTCTATGTTACCCTAGCCTAGTAGAAATAGTTTTATCATTGAAATCTTGTCCAGTCCATATAGATTGAAGTCCAGGGTTCATCCAACCGACGACTGATGCCAAAATAGGAAATCTATTAAGACCAAGTAAGACCCATCCATGCATACCACCATAATTGGATTATAAAACCGAACTGTTTGAAATAGGTCCATATACCTATTAGAAAGTCCCCATCACTTAGAATGTGATCTGTAACCCTTTTTCCATCTACCTGGAAGTCGTATCCTGTGTTATATTTTATCCCTTACTCATGTGTTTAAGTAACCACGGAAGAGATCACAAACTTGATTTCTGAAAT
Source organism: Iris pallida (assembly GCA_029216955.1). NCBI lineage: Eukaryota > Viridiplantae > Streptophyta > Magnoliopsida > Asparagales > Iridaceae > Iris > Iris pallida. The sequence goes on from JANAVB010014366.1 coordinate 55,547, forward strand.
TTTGTTCTATTATGGAATCTTGTTTTGATTAAATTCGAGAATGAAACTTCTGTATTGCACGGAGTGCAAGCCCTCGGAGAAACGAAGGGTTCCTCAAGTTAGCAAGTGACTGGACTAGAGTAGCCCCTCTAGCAAATAAGTTAATGGTTCATAGACTTTCTTTTATCTGCATCTTTGGATACTCTCTACCGCTCTTGAAACTTTATTTTACTCTCGATTGTTCTTCCTTATTTTCCTGTCCTTCCTATTTCGGAGCGACGAAGGTCATGCTTATTAAAATTTACCAATATTCCTCAGCTACTTGTGTAAATTGTTGCTTATTAAATTTTGGGTTGTTTGATAGATAGGAGCAGATTATAGATGCCAAAAGCAGTAGATATCTATTTGTAGAAATTTTAGCAAGTAGTTGGAAGATTATAAAGTTTTATGTGACATAGCTTTGAGGGAGTAGTGTGTCCAAAGGTGGGTAGAAGTCTTCGTAGTTTCGTAGTTGCAAAATGGCTAAGAGGAGGATATAAATTGTTTTGAGAAATTAAATTTCGAGGAGATTAAGGTAATGGTAGATTTCCTTTTGAATTTAAGGAATAGTAACGAATTAGAATTTCGAGGACGAAATTATTTTAAGGTGGGTAGATTTGTAATCCCTCTTCCCAGAAATTTGATAATATTATTTATTTATTTATTTAAATTTAATAGTGATTTTTAGAATTTTTATAAGCAATTATTAAGTAATTATTACGGTAGATGATTTTAGCCATGATGGAGTTTTGGAGTACACGGTGACTAGAAATCGTGGCACGGATAGTGCCATGGCGTGCTTTGGCTAGTGTATTAGCCCCGGTAGGAAAGGTCGAGCCATAGTGATGTCCTAACTAGGAAAACCAGGTCAAGTTGCGACTTAACCATTACCGAAGATTTATTTATTAATTTTATATTATTGAGTTTAGGGAAAACTGGTTATGCCATTTTAGCCCGGACTGGACCCGAACTGAGCCCAAGCCCATGTAGTCATGCGGTACGTCCAATGACATTCGTATTGATGTATTTTAGTATGATTGTGTTGTATTCCGTTTAGTGATCTAATAATATTTTCTAATATTCTTAATTAAATTATAATATCTTTATTAGTTGATATTCGATGATAATTGTATTAAATAGGTCCTTGTACAATTTTGGGATTATTAGACTGTGCATAGTGGGTATACATCAGTGTTGGGTTATTGAATTCCGTCATTATTGTTATTATTATTATTATTTTATTGAGATTATTATATATATTATTATTATATTGGTTATATTTGTCAAATAAATGTTACTAATATATATATATATATAATATTAATATATGTATATATATATATATATATATATATATACTCATATTTATAAAATAGGCCTTACTCTAGGAATGGATAATCTTTGGTTTTTTATTAGATTTTTATGGATATTATTATACTAGTATTCATATAAATATATAGATATATATACATACATATATATACATATACATAAAAAAAAATATAATATAAATTAATAAAGAAAAAAAATATAACTACATAGCTGTCATGGTGGAGTTTTGAGAAAGGGTTCCCAACCCAGCCGAGAAATCAAAGCCCACATCACTAAATAGCTGCAAACATGTCCAAGTGAACCCAGAGAGATTTCCCAGCCCAGCCGAGAATAGGTACATATACACAGTATGTATACGTAACCGAGAAGCAAGAACAAAATTCTCTAAATCCAAACCCTAACACCTACGCCCGCGCCGCCCATGGTCGTCTGCGCGCGCCCCAGCCACCCTAGATGTGTCGCTCACCGCCGGCGTCACCACCACACGCGACCGGACCACAGTCGAGACAGGGCCACGCGCGCGCACAGAGCGCAGCGACAGCAGCTAGGAGCGAGCAAGGTATGGATTTCACAGTCATGTTTCTTCCTGTATACCTAACGAATTTCGATTCCGTAAAGTCCTATAGGATGACCATATGACCATCTAGGATCCCTGCTAATTAGTTCTTATGGAACTTATTCAGATTCGTCGAGAAATCGACGCGAACATCAAGGAAAATCTGTTCTAAAATAGAGTAGATAGCAGTATCTCGACCCCAACTTGGCAGGCATTTTTTGAACCGAACATTAGGAGATTTTGAAAACTATTTGAAGGCAGTCCTAGACAACCTACAGGGCTCTGCAACCCAACTTACGGACTTTGATTTCGTCGACCGTACGTCGAGAAATCGGATTTCAAAGATTGGCGAAAACCTATTTTCGAAATATTAAGATTTACGAATTTCCTCCGATACGACGTGCGTCCCGCCAATCCGGACGACGTGGTCGCGAACCGAAAGCATCGAAAGGTGCGTAATGGTTTCGTGGACGTGTGGGCTTTGACGGAATTCAAATTGGTCGCGTGTGCGCGTCGAATTTGATGCGTATCCGTCGAAATTCACCGTATCGGCCTTTGTGCAAATTTCCTAATTAGTTTGTACGCTCGTCAGATCGAGATGAAACTTGTGCCAGCAGGACCGTATCATTTTTTGGTCCTGTATGCCAAGTTTGGTCCTATTCTGAGACAGTTGATTGGATCGCCGTTTTTTCGGGCCCCACGGTATGATTCAACGGACGATTTTGTGCACAGCCCACTGGAATCCAAAATTGGACATACCGTTGGGTTCGTATCATCAAAATGAATTCATAGACATGTAGTTTGACGACTTTAGAGACCATTGACTCTGGCACATTTTTTGGTGCAAAGTGGATCCAACGACGGATACCGTTTTGATCCGAAATTACTATTTTGTCTCTGTGTCCAGAATTGGACTTAAGGACATGCAATCCTAGCTAATTTGACTATTTGAGAATATTGGTAATGTTTATTTCAGCATCCGGAGACTGTTATACGATTTTTGGCTATTGTGGCACACTGAGTGGTTTGGATTGTCGGTTTCACAACGAAAGACCTCAGGCGAGTACAGTTTATTGTCTGTATTTCGATATTGATTTTCACTATATTTCATTGATTGGCCATTGGTTATGTGATTTTTATATTCTATTATAATTGTTGAGTCGGGAATGAGAAGTACCAAGGATGTGTGATCCGACCGTAGACATTGTTATTTTCATGCAGTAGACCTCGTAGATATTGTTTTTTCATGCAGTAGACCTCGTAGACATTGTTATTTTCATGCAGTAGACCTCGTAGACATTGTTTATTTTCTGCAAGTAGACCTCGTAGACATTTTTATTTTCTGCAAGTAGACCTCGTAGACATTGTTTAATTTCTGCAAGTAGACCTCGTAGACATTGTTTATTTTCGTGCAAGTAGTCCTCGTAGACCTCGCGGTGTAGTTCCCAGACTGATCACATATCAAAGGTACTTCTAACAGTTGGTGAAAGTATTTTGTCTATTTACTTGCTACTAATTTTTCTTCTTTTCTGTTTATTTTCAAAACATGTAATTGATGTCTAACCTCTGTTGTATAGTCATTTTTATTTATTGAAATTGCATTCAGTGAATTGTGCTCGTTCCATTCCTGACTAGAAACCAATATTTTTTAGGTTAGCCGTGGATTCACTTAGTATTGGGAGATACGGGAGTACTTGCAGACGCAAAGCCTAGAGACTAGCTAGATAGATGAGTTGTAGTCATTCCAATATTGTACAAGTTTATATTTTTCTGCAAATGTAAAACTTGTGATCATTGTAAATTAAATTAATTATGTGAATGAGCATTATTTGTGATTTTGATCTTTATGGCCGTGACAGCGTTCTACCGCCGACACTGCGGCGTAGGCTGGCTTGGACACGTCTCGTATCCGTTTAAAAAAAAGGGTACGGGTCGTGACAGGCGGAAGTCCTGGAAGATCCTCTGGAAATACATCCATAAACTCCCTAGATAGGGTGTGGCGGTGCAATCTCCCCAACTGTCGCACAACAGTTCGGCTCTAGCTGATCTCCGGCCCTGTCCTCCTGACACTGAATGGTGTCATGCCTGGTGGACTGAACAGAATACTACCCTCATGACAGTCTATAGTTGCATGGGCATAGCTAAGCCAGTCCATCCCCAATATGATATCATACCCGGGGAGTGGCATCACAAAGAATCATCCCTAAACTCTCTCCCGGCTAGTAATAGAGCATCGATA